>VWZD01012425.1:0-12780 GCA_013396695.1 Sakesphorus luctuosus
TAACTGAATTGAACTGTGATCTTTTTCCCAGGTGAATCTGCATGTGTCTGCTGCAGCCAACATTGCAGCTATGCTGTAAGCATAATACAGTTAAAACAATCTAGAGTAGAATTCTTACTACAGCCATACTGGTACACACACACAAGGTGTTATTCAAAAGGCAAGCTTCCCTCCTTTGAATCAGCACCAGATCTTTCCAGAACTGGGACCAGTTCAGGAACCTAAAGTAATAACTAAATAAGTAAATAAATGAATAGAAGTATTCCTCCTTCCCTTCTTTTCCCCTTTTTCTATTGTTTCTTCCTTCTTTTTTGTGTTGATTGGACTCACTGATTCAGCTATCATGGATGCAGCTTGAGGAAGTCTAAGAAGAGCATAAGCTGCAGGCAGGAGTGGAATTGCCACAGAAGACATTTTAGTGGCTGTTAGAAATTAAATCAGCTTAGAAGTATGTCAGTTCTTCAGTTTGTACTTCCAAGTGTGAGTCAACAATGTAATTAAACATGAACTCGAGATGGACTAACTATCCAAATCTGTACTGTTTCTTAGCTGGATTTTACAACTTATGATGAATTCTGTAATTTTTCAGCCAGAAAATGCCTGTAAATAACTTTTAGATAACTACATTATTATTCCAATAATGAGTTTACCATGGTTATAGCAATGTGCAGACATCTCAGTCTCACATATTGCACCTTGCAATCAAAGTAGAGGGGGATTTTTTGTTGTCTTGGCTTTTGATGTCCTTTATTTTGGCATATCTTTATTTTAATATCAAATTGTTCAGGTTCAAAAATAAAATCCCAAACTATGTTTCAGGTACTAAGGTCTGCCTTTTTGTCATTGGTGTAGATAAAGTAAATATTTACCTACTGCCTCTATCATTCAACTGGTGTTAAAACAAATTACTTTACATTGCTATTATTGCCTTGATTACAAATGTTTTCACTGATTTATACACATGCTCAGCCCTTGAAACATTCTAAGTTCAAGATAATCCTCTCATCACTGAAAAAATCTTCAGATCTGCCAAGACATGCAGTACAATTTCTCTCATAAGTTGATGCCTGGCACAGCACTGTTTTTTTCAAAGCAGACCCTGAAGGAGCATAATGGGAAAACAAACAGGGTGTTTGCCCAAGGCACAAAAAAAATCAGGAAATTTGAGCAGTGTTTGTTTTATTCAGCCAGCTACAGCTTTTTCTGCTGTGTTCCAGGAAGCCTCAAGACTTCACACTTTGAAGCTGCATCACGGTATCATGACACGGGTGGGAAGCAGGATGCATCAGGGTAGCCTTGGAGCAGGTCAAAGGTAGTTGTATGTAAATAAATATAGTAGACAAAAGCTTATAACAACTGAATGGTGGGCTGAAGAGAACAAGGTGATTCTTAGTGGTGTCAGAAAAAAACCCTGTGTGGATGGTTTAAAATTTGGACTTGTCTGCAGATGTGTCTAGTCTGAGGCCATCCTGGTCCTGACAGTAACATTTCATTTCTGAAGTACAGAGCTTAAATCAATTTACCTCTCAGTCTGCTACCAAATGCTAAATTTTTCCACCTCATCTAAAGTCACCTTTATCTGCAACCGAAAGAATTTCATATCAAGGCTGGGCTAAAAGTTTTTTGCTCAATTCACTAAACTGAGCTAGTGAAATCCTAGATGATTCTTGGCTGGGCTATTCAAGGTAGCCTTCTTCAAGCAACATTCCCAAGACTGGTTGCCTTTTTCTACAGAGCCGAACCACCCATGTCCAGTAGTTGTACAACCTCTTCTGATACTCACATGGCTTTGGGCTCAGCAGTCCCTCTCCCTATGAAAAATGGATTAAACCTAATTTTCTGCAAATTAGTTTTCTACACAAAGCCTGCTGAGATTTTTGACAACACTATAGGATTATATTGGTAATAACACCTATAGACTTTGCATCAGGTGGAGAAACCATAACAGAAATTAACTAACTTAGAGATAATACTAATAGAGAGCAATATTGAAAAGATAGTGTTAATAAGCTGTGCTGCTCTAGTACTTAATATAGTATATAAACCATTGTTTGGTAGCCTTTCTGGCTACAGCACTAATCTAGGTCTGCTGCTTTCCTTAATTAGCATTCTGTATAAATTCATGAATTTACAAGTGGAAAAGTTCTTTCATAAATACTGGGGAAAAAAAGAAAGGAAAACCCCCAAATAACAAAATCACAATAATTACTTAATCTAGCTTAAGGAGGAGAAAAAAGGGAACTAACAAATTAGTATTTTAGCATTTGTAAATACTAAAATAAAGCCACTATCATCCAGCTAGGCAAAGCAGTGGCTACAGCAGCTGTGCATGGGAGGAAGAGAGACCAAAGCAAATTTTTCACATGTCAGAAGAGCCCCAAGGTACCATCACACAGCTGACACTCATTGCCTGCTGAGTGAGTTTGTATGGTTCATGGAGCATCTTTGTCTCCATTGTAGCATCTGGCTTTAGTTCTGACACCCTGATTGGACCAGGGGAAAAGAGCCTTCCCCTGAAGAAACTCTCTGGTAGATTAAAGACTGGAAGCTGTGACTAATGGGATGCACTAAATGCAGTATCTTATGATTTGAGAAGCAATTCAAGCAGTTATTGATGTGTACTTGTTTTCCAGGAGAAAGGCAGTCTGTCAGATTTCTCACAAAGGTTTTGCACAGGCTACAGTGGAGTATAGCAGAGAGACAGTGCCCATATCCCCACATCTTCACGTAGCTCGGGAGATCAGAGCATATGAAGCTCTCTATACAGGTGCTGCGACTTGTATGTCGCTGGGAGAAAACAGAGACTTTCTGCCTAGTTATAGTAACTACCTCTTGCAGTAACTGCATCTTGTCATATGCACAAAACATGGAAGTAAGCAAGTTTGTTCTCATCCAGGCTCTAGCCCCAGAGACGGCATGATTGGAAACATGAACTGTGAAAACTCAAAGACATAAGACAGAGTTAATTCTTGTTACTGCAGAAAGACTCCAAAGAACAGAGAAAAAGAAATAGAGGAGAAAAGTAAACATATGGGGACAAAATGATGTAAATACAGCATTCTGGAATTTATATTTTTTAATTGGGCACTACCATTTTATATATGTATGTCTGTATTAATTTATAAATAGTGAGGACTGCATGAAGAAGTAATTTTAGAGGTGGACAACTCATCTAGCATGGAGTAGAGGGGAGAAATGAACCACAGCTGCAGATGAGAGGAACAAAAAGGGAAAGACAATCATGGCATGAGAGTGGTTTGAAGTAAGGCCATAACTTTAATGGAACTGTATAAATAAGGATCTCTAAAACATTTATCCACTAATTAGAAGAAATGAAATTAAGGTTTAAAGCATTTGTAGAGAAAGAATGTAACCAGAAATGATAAACTCAAACTTATAAATAGAACTTCCAAGACAGCTACTTTGTGTATGATACTTCATCCTTAATATATACTGGAAAATTAAATCTAGTGCATGCAAACATACACACAAATATATGCAAAGCTGTAGAAGGTAGGATAAAAGGGTGAAACATAAACCCATTTATTACAAAAGCATGTTGGCTGGATGTGAAAAATTCATTTGAGAGAAAAGCATATAAAAAATATGCATGCCCTTTTAAGGTATCACAAAGAGAATCATCAGATCCAATATAGTTGTTTCTACTTATATGCCTACTTCATCCAATGTTCCTTGGGAAATAAACCCTGTCTCTGCCACCAATATGACTAAAATTACAATAAGAAAAAATTTATTACTAGTCCATATGTACAAGTAGCTAGACCAAAAACATAGTTTTTACAAGATTATGAAAATAATGCCAAATGTTGTAAATGTCTATAGTTGCACACATTTTAGACCCATGCAGGCACATGTATTCACAAGTATGTCAGATTATTGTATGCAGATTATATCTATTCTGTATTTTCTTAGCTATAAGCTCTTCTAGGCAGCGACTTTGCCCTCCCAATTGTTTGCCAAGAGCAATGCATACTCTTTGTATAATGTTAATTACTAATGTAAATCAGTAATCGAGGGTACTATTTTAGTAATTTACATCTTGAAATGAAATAAAACACGTGTTTGCCAAGAAAGCATACAGATAATAACAGAAAATCTGTTGCATCACCTGGGAATAACCAGTGTAGTTATCAGAAGTCAATAAATACGAATTATGAACTATAAATTCAGGTTCTTGTTCTGTGGGCTTTAGGGAGTTTTTTGTTCAGGGTGGGGTATTTTGTGGATTTTGTTTGTGGTCTTCTATTTGTTGCTTTTTGGGGAGGGTTTGGGTTTTTTTAAAGAAAAGCAGTGCTGTGATCAACCACACTCCAAAAAGTCACGAACCAAAACTCAGAATCACACTTTCTAGATAATAAAATTCCGACAACTATGCCTTTACTCAAAACACAGGTTTAAAATCAAAAACAAATCATGCAACAAGATTGTTCTCAGTTTACATTAAAAACAAACAAAACCTTCATATTTGGACATTTTTGTATTACTGTCTGCAAGGAACAGAATTGCTACCAAGAGCTAATGCTCACAAAATGTACTAAAAAAGAAAGTCTAGGTATAAAGGTTTCATTCCAAATCTGCATAAAATTACAAAGGTACTCTTTCTACAGACTTATGTTCTTAGGCACATACAAAGAACATCCTTATACAGGACACCAAGTTTATTTACATCTCTAAATCTAGTGATGAAAAGTGTATTTACATTCCTAAATAGAGGAAAAACAACTGCTTAGGTGAAATCCCAACACATGTAGTAGTACAGTAACATAGTAACTCTGCAGCTGAATTAACTACTTGCTGAGAGTTCCTTTATGTTTTTTGCCTGCAGGGCCTGACCTCAAGTATCTATTAGAACACAGTATTATTCACAGCAGCAAAATAAATTCAAAACCATCAACAGAAAAGTACCTTCATCTGTTGGGAACTTCCAAAGTCTATCCAAATATCTCAAGGTGGAAAACTCACAATTTTATTTTCTTATTTCAAATCAATTCTAGATTTAAGTGCTGTCATGGTGTTAAAGGGGTTTATTAGCTACTATAGAGGTGAAAGCAATTTATTCCACATATTTGTTGTGATTATACTTTAAATGAAACTGCCCCCTTAGACTGAAAAAGTAGTAGCTATATGCTGACATGAAGGAATTTTTTTATTCAGAAACAATTTTTTTTCTCTCTGCAACTGAGATGTCTCACTGATTATTTACTGTTTTATTGCCAATAAGGAAAGGAACACCGATTACAGAGAGGAAACTTGTGATTTCTCATTAACTAAAGACGATATCATAAGGTGTCTAAGAACCATACATTACTTTCAATGTAACGGTCTTGGAAATCCAAAGCTTTCAAAAACATTTAATTCCATTTTCTCCCTATCAGCTTTGAAAAGCAACTCAACACACAGAGCACTCTGCTATGTTTTCCTCTAGCAAGGATTAAGCCACTTTATAAGAAAACTGCAAAGTATCTAAATGCAGGCACATATATCTATATATAGATATGCAATATGTATGTGTGTGTGTGTGTGTATATATATATATACACATATATATTTGATCTTTAATTGAATTCATCCAATGGCCTGTTTTGTGGTAACCCTCCTGGGTTCAACCTATGCTCTTTGTCCCCCTTTTTCTCTTAGAGCGATACTGTATTGTTAATGAATCCTGCATGACAAAACCTAACCTATGGAAACATTCCACCTTCCAATTACTTCCTGGAATCAACACAAGCTTAAAAAAAGACAGATCTAACACACAAAGAGAGCTTTTTTAGCATAATGAAAGACAATTTCTAGATTCAGGGGTGCAACTTTTATATTTTACAGTAAATACAAAGTTTAAATTACATGCTCAAAAACCGATGAAAAACTGAGAAACTAAAAAATTTGCTGAAGAACATAACTAAAAATATGAATTTCAGACCAAAATCTACCCTATGAACAGATCAGAAGATTGTGAGAATTTTGTCTACATCACTTGTGTTAGGAAGCCACAAATTTTGACACAAGTCAAAAGTGGTGTCAGAAATATTTCACACATTAAGGTGTATTTGGATAAATACAGTAGTTTTATGTTTTACACTCAGAGTACTTCAGTGAATAAGATAAAAGTAACTTCTTTTTATAATTGAGACTATATGGTTGTGTTCCTAAGAGAGTCCAACAGTCTCCTGGTCTTTTGACCTAATGCCCAAGTACCATCAGCTAGCAATAAAACTCACACAGCCTCTCAACAAACCTTCTTAAAAGACAGTCTTGTGCAATATATAATTACCAAATGCAATACTTATCTAGAGTCAATAGAAGACTTTGTCATTTTTGCTAAATCCCTTTTATAATGGTAGACCATTTGCAACGTGCTGATACAAACCCCAGGCACTGCCACTCACAGGTTGCTTCTTTAGTCTCCCATGGATTTCTAAAGCAGCTACAAAATCCTTGTCACCTCTCATAACAACGGCCAAAGTTTTAAAATGCTGGACATGATTAGCTGGGAGGGATGTTTTCTTCAATACACAAAGGAAATCTCAGACAAGACTTTTCAAGGATTTTAAAAATGATTTTATAATAACAAAACCAGTTGGTGTTTAATAGCACGAATGTACGAAAGACAAAATCTGCATGCTGCTCATATAATGCATATGCAAGTTCCGTTTGTTCTCTAGCATCCAAATGCATATTGCAACTTCCAGTCCCTTTTGAACTCCTCATAAAAAGAAGGATCATTAATAATCTGGCTTGCTCAGCGTGTTAACAGGAAGAGAAAACACAACACCCCTCAGAGGAAACCCTCAGAACTCTTGCTTATTATTTGATACAAGCAATCATAAAAACATCCACGGCACCGACATTGCCTCCTTGACAAGATCAGCTCCACCTTGGAACAACAGAACCAGGGCAATGAATGCATCCCTAGCACTGCACTCCTGCCCCTGCCGCCCTTACCTCCTGCCTGCTCTTCCTTTCAACAACACCATCATTTTATATAGTGAGCTGTTCTGTCTTCACATCTGTCCCACTACAGAAATGATTCTAGCAAAGAGGTAACAGACTTACTACACTTGGTAAGGATGACTTCCTCCTGGCATACAAGACACATCTCTAAGTTTCCCCTAGTTTTCCCAACATGGTTATAAACAAGAACTTAGATTGCTGTGAAGGTGAGAGAAACAAACCAACCAACCAAAAAAGCAAAACAATAAAGCAATCCTATAGAAGCCAACTTTATTTATACTCCGACTTCTCATTGTTTTTCTAAAAATGTTTCCCCTATATATATATATTTTTTTTTTAAAGAGAGAAACTTTCAAAAAGAAAAACTTCATTTTTTAAACAGCAATAAGTTTTTCAAGTAGGAGAGACGATTCTGAAACACCTGATGGAACAGAACTAGAATGAACTAAACTCCTGAAAGCAGACATTATTGTAAAATTTGAAATAATCTTTCTGTGGTTAATTACAGATAATCTTTCATTACCCAAGGATAGTAGTGCAGTTGATGGAAGAAATATAAAGTAAATAACAAGCCTTAATGAAGAACCCTAGAGAAGACAGAACCAACTTCATAAAACTCTAAATTTCAGATAAAGTTTATACTTGCAAATCCTTCATGCACATTACAGACTTCAGTTTTAGAGACAAAAAAAAAAAGGATTTTACGTGTTGAATACAATAAAATAATTCTAACTTCCTTTGTTGCTTCTGAACTACTGTTAATAATCAATTTTGTTAGCAGTTTTTTTTCCTTTATGTGCTTTTTTTCCTGAACTGTAGTATGGCAGTTTCCTTACAATAACACTTCCTGTAATTTTTTTGTTACTTTAACCTTCAGTCACGCATGGTGCCATATCATGTTGCTCCTTTTTGATAAAGGACAGTTTTCTATTCAATTAATTGGATTGAAGGTATTTTATAAAATGGCTGCAAAGAAACACTATTCCCACATGAAAGAAACAATCTTGTGTATTTGTATATTCTTAATAAGAACTATTGGATAAATCAAAATTAATATCATTAAGCTAAATTCCAAACATCTACCTAGCAAATGATTTCTTACTAAATAATAAGAATTTTATAGCTTTGTGATAGTTCAGTTTGAAATATTTAAAGGGGAAGCTATAAATTTTGAAAGGGTAAAATTTGTCATTAGCTAAATCATCATTTGGACAAGCCCTCCTGATATGACAAAAACACATGCCCATGTTTCTTTAGAGGTGAAAAATTTTAGTTCAGAGTGTTCCCCTTAAATTAATAAGACAAACATGACAAGTTTGGTCATGCTCTATTCAGAGTAGTAAACTACACTTTGAAATAATTAAACAGAACTTTACAGCATATAAGTTTGATGAAAACAATTAATCAAAAGTCTGTGTTTATAAAAGTGTAATTTTAAAATATATAAACCTAGTTACTTTTAATGGTTGCTTCCACAAAAGGAAATACCTGTAAAGTCTCAAAATGGCCAGAGTTTGACTCCAGATATTAAGGGGTTTCTTTATTTGGGACTTTTGAGTGCCTCCTTTGCCCTTAATTCCATATTTCTGTCAGCTTTTACCCTGAATTTTTTTTCCATCCATATTTTACAAGACCTTTCTTTAAAAGATAAAGTTGTGCTGTACATCAGCAGTCTGATCCAACCTTTTGCTGTCTAAAGACTCTTGATACATAATTCTGACACTTGGGATCCTAACCTTTCCCATTATAAAATGGCCCTTTTGGGTTAATATCTACAGAATATTAAAAAAAATAGGATAATGTTGTTTCTCAACAGATAACTGATGGACTAATAGATGATCATTTTAGTGGCAAAATATTGCTTTAGATAAAACTTAAGAGAGATGGATAAAAGACTAAGGTTGCACAAGAAATTGCTAGAAAAAAACCCCTTTTTCTCTCTAGACAAAGTCTGACCCAAATATATTACATTTGTATTATTTTGCATAAATATCAACACGATATGAATTTTTGTGTTAGTCTTATTTTTGCAATCTCTACAAACAACATTTTTTTCCAAAATAAATGTTAGTAGAAGTTACACTGGACCATCCCTTGAGATAGGAGAAAATACCTTCTTTAAAAGTAATCTTAGGAGTGAGGATTAAAAAGATAACTTAAAGCTTCATTTCTTTTATCTTATCACATCTTTGCTCCCTCACAGGAAATGAAGTGATAACTACTGTAGAAAAGAAATACACACTGCACACAGACTTCAAGGCTGTACCCTTTTAGATCAGCTGATGGAGATCCAGAAATGAAGAATGACATTTTCCTTATTTTTAACTACTATGTTTCCCTCATAAAAATGTTTGTAAGAATATAGGATTAGAACATAAAAATTTGTACAGAATCCTATAGGGAGGGGCAGTGAACGTCAGTAAGAGATATTTATAGAACATGTAAGATATCAGAAGGTGAGGCTGAAACTGGAGAATCAAGGACCAGAAACTGGTTTTTGACTGCTGCTCAAAGAAATTTTGAAAAATTATATGTGTGTGCCAATAGTGGGCTGTGACCCAGACACGTGGGATACTACCTGTCTATCAGACTGGGTGGTCCTGGGATATATATAAGATACAAAGTGCAGTGTAAAGTTCACTTTAATGTATGTAATTTTATTTTTATTTTATTGTATATAATTTTATTTAAGTTATTATTTTATTTATTATTTTATAATTTTAATATATAATTTTATTTTATTTTTTTTTGTGCCCTATTAGCCTATATATAAGCTAGGGTTCCACACGGTGATAATTTATGCAACCTGCTTAGTTTTTATGGTACCTCTATCTACTCTTTCTGCTCTGGGAACTATTCTAAAACATTAGTAAACACCATTTCTGATGTCTTGCAGAATAGATATGGTACTTCATTTAATATTATTTGAATATTATATTTTAATCTATATAAAAAAAACAACTTGAATTTTGTATAATGGCTGACACAATATTCTAGTTAACATTTCAGTACAGAACTAGAATTACTATAAAGGAAAAATTTGACAGCAAAGAGTCATGAATCCCCAAAGATACAACTTGACAGGTTTTGTCTAACTACCATTTTTTTTTCCCCAAAGAAAAATTACACATAAGTAAGTCTTGACTACATTTTAGGAAAAATATCTAGGAAATTCAAATTCACTTACATTTCAAAGCTGCAGATACATATTGTTGGTAGTTGTTGAACATGAGCTAGCAATGTGCCCTTGCCTCAAAGAAGGCAAATGAGATGCTGGGCTGCATTAGGTAAGGTATTGCCAGGAGGGCAAGGGAGGCCAGCCTTCCCCTCTACTCAGGCCACTTCTCAGGTGCTGGGTCCAGTTCTGGGCTCCCAATCACTAGAGAGACATGGAGCTACTGGTAAGAGTCCAGCAAAGGGCCACAGAGTTGGTTAAGGGGCTTTCATAGTCACCCAAGATGATTAAGTAAAGGCTGAGAGATCTGGGACTTCAGCCTAGAAAAGAGAGGCTCAGTGATACCATATTAGCATGTATAAATACCAGAAGAGAGGGTATTTTTTTCAGTGGGGCTCAGTGGCAGGACCAGAGGGAATAGGTACAAAACGAAACACAAGGGAGCTCCTCTGAATATAAGGAGACACTTTGTCACCCTGAGTACTGGAACACATCCCTCAGCATAAGGGTTCTGGGCTCTCCATCGCTGGAGATACTCAAAACCATCTGGACATGGCCCTGCTTGAGTAGGGATGTAGAACCAGATGACCTTCAGAGGTCCCTGCCAACCTCAACCATTCTGTGATTCTGCATTGCTACATTTACAAAATAAAAACAGTGAGTTTGTTCATCTGAGAACTGAAAACTCATTAACTTAATCATTAGTGGGTCACAAAAGGTTCAAGAGGAACCTTATCCATCATGGAAGTCAGGATTTAAGCCTTTATTGCAAAGATTGACAATTATTTTACAGGGGTAAATCTTTTAACATATACTCTAAAGAAAAAATATTGTTTGCCTTTATCGATGGTATCTATTTTTCCATTTAAGCAGGTACTTGTCCACATTTCGAAAGAAGTCTGTGTAACTGGCTTATACAAGAATTCATACTAGCTAGTCATTTGACAATTTTGTAGCTGTCCTTAAGTAAACAAAAGTAACAAAAAGCAACTACGAATAGTAGCATACAACAAACTGTAACAAAAAAACCAGTGAAATTCTTACAGCTTCGAAGATTATTTTAGAACTCAGATGACTAGAGTTTGTTTTCATAACTACTTTATTAACAAGCTTCTCTAAGTAGTAGACAGTGTTCTGATATTGAAAAGAACTATGTTTTCCTAATTTAAGAATAGGAATAATCTTTAAGTAATCAAACTAGGAGTACATATATATGCATACACATGTATTAGGTATATGGAGAGAGATGGACAATGCTAACCTTTTTTTTCATGGCTGAGGCCTCTATTTTTCACTGCAAATTACTAAAATCAGTTGACTTATACATTTCATTTCCATTTGCACCATTAATACTGCTACTCCTCACACGCATGCACACTTGAAGCATGGTCAGGGCAAAGAGCAACAGCAGTTCCTTTGAGTCTAATATGTACAGATATATTCTAAAGCATCTATTTGAAACTGCCTCAAACTATAAATTCTACCATTCAAGTATTATGCAATTCATGTACACAAACTTCTTCATAGATCCTTTATAACAGGATATCAATTTAAAAAGTAATGTTAATGTTTTGCATTTTGTCAGTAGAAATACAGTATGTGTATGTACAGTGTTTATAACTTGATAACTTTTTTTATAAGCATTCAAAATTAAATATTGTGTGGCTGGTTTGCTTCTTTAAAAAAAACCCCAAAACAAAAACAATCTAAACAACCCCAAAGAATCCCCCCACCAACAAAAAAAAAAAAACTCAACAAACCAGAAAAACTCCTGTCTGACAAGCAGGATTTTCCAATCTCATACTGCTTTAAGTTTGAAATACATATATTTTTCTTAAGAGACAAAACCAACCACTACCAAACAAATGCAAAGCACACTTACAAAGATATAATATACAAACAGATTGAGAAACAAATGAAGGATGTGCAACAGAGCAAGAAAATATAACCAGATTAAATTCTTCTGTCTGTAAAATGACATTTTGTCTCTAAATATTAAGCACTATACCAAGAATCTTAAATTTTATCAAAGACAAAAATATCAAAGACAAACACACACAGTGCTTATTTTTCTGTCTTCTTTTAGGCATATGATTATTTACCACCCAAAAGGTAATTATCCACTTTTCCTTTATTCTAAGCATCTTTTCACTCCTCTCGAATGTGTGATTTGCATAAAGATGATCTCCTGGGAGTTTTGGCTCTATCTTAAAAATCACGATCAATTTCTGTGTAATCCAGCTGGATATGAAGCGAGATATGGCACATAGACGAATGGAAATGTAAGAAGCACCAAAGCGTGAAAGAAAGTCACCTTGAAGGGCTGATACCGCAGCACATTTTGCCTAAGGTTTCATAGCCACATTACATACACATGTTCAAAATATAAACTACCTAAGCATAAACTATAGCAACCTAACAGAGCAGCTAAACATTATCAGAATGTATATCCTAGCAAGGTTAGGGCCTAAGTAAATTATGCCTTAGTGATAATTTAGTTTTTTTCTCCAATTAAGTTGACAAATAATCTCCTGTAGATAGCTAAAATAAATCTGGATAAAAACTGCTTCTTTCAGGAAAGGGCATCCATGTCTAATTTGCCATACAAAGGCTACAGCATGTGGACTCTCTCC
>VWZD01012425.1:13782-33787 GCA_013396695.1 Sakesphorus luctuosus
AGATGCATTGATTTTAAACCTCACCAAAATAGGCATTATACAAGACAGATGTATAAGTGAATAAGTGTTTCCTGTACAAATGTGCAAAATATTAGAGAAGGTATTTATACATATTTAGTCAAGATCTGAGAGCAATGTTTATAGTTTTCATGATTAGACAGATCTCCATGCATTAAATTGAAAGTATAAGGACAACCAGGTTCCATTGCACTTATTGTTTTACTACAACATATGAAAGGAGAGAGTAATCTATTGCCTCAGACATGTGCCACCCATCCACACTTTTCCCATTTCTGGTTTCAGTCCAGAACAATGCAGACTTCCCAGGTAATGTATACATAGCCTTAAAGAAAAAAAAAACAAAACAACCAAATTTTCAGACTTGAGTGCAGGAAAGTTAGCTTTTCAATACAGCCGTGTACCTAATCATGTATTCTTTTTGTTCTCTCCTTCTTTCACAGAAAGGTTCGGCTCCCTGAGACAATTTATGTGAAAAGTATTCAAGAATATTATGCTAAAAATGTCACAAAACCAAGAAATGGGAGCATGTTGGACTACAGCTTTTTTCAGAATTGAACATCAACCCAAATGAGAAGTAATACGTTGCTAGCAATTTAGTCAGTAGTATTAGTAGAATAAAGGAACAGAATTTGAAAGATTACTGTTGAATGAGATAAAATATGAAATTTAAAAGCCCTTTAAATAATGAGTTTCTTGCTGTTAAAATTTGCTACAGCTAGATAGCAAAACAATTACTTTGCGACAGATTGTGGGGAAAATGGCGACTTTATTTAAAGGGTAGACAAATTTAATACAGTTATTTCTTTCTTTATTTCCTCCTTTGTACTGTCACACTTTCTGAGTGAGTGGCTGTCAGGCACTTCTATGGACGGTAACAATACAGTAACAAAAGACTACAAAACATGGTGTTTCTATAAGTGAACTACCAGTGGACATGAACAATGGTTCTGCTCCTTTTATAATAATCCTTTTAAGAGTTGGTCAGGAAATAACACTTTTCCTTTACAAAAGAAATAAAAATCACCAGATTCTGCTGCTCTTGTAAGCAGCATGTTTGGGGTGCATCTGCCTCTTTCTTTTCTTTAATCTGCAACAGTAGCTAGGGATGTGTATTTTCTCAGAAACACTGCTCAACATTTTAAAAAATCCTTGTCTAATTGAAAAAAAGTTAGGTAAAAACAGTGTGATAGATTTCATAATATTGAGTGGTTCATAATGACTGGTTCTATTTCTTGGAAGTGAATTCCTTAGTTGCCCACATGTCTTGCAACAGTAGCTTGTGTTTTCTTGCCTGCTGAAACCACAGAGATTTCTAGCATTTTTTTTTCTGCACAACATTCAAGGTTTGCAGTATTTTTGAAGTAGTCCAGCTGAACTAGAGCAGTAATTAGTTTCTTGCCTTGTGTATTCTGTTTTTTATTCAACCAGAAACTTCAGATGGGGCTCCTGTGAAAATGAGTTATGTTCTTGTCCTGTAGGTGTTCCCAAAACCAGCATGAGGGTACACTAGAGCTCTCACTCCTAAATACCATTATAATGTATTTTTTTTTTTTTACAGAAGGAATGAGTTCTAGATGGGGAAACCATAAGAACATGCAAACAGCACAGGGGAGAAGGAACTTTGTCACAGTGAAGAACCAAAATGTATTGTGAATTAGTATTCAGCCGCATAGCTTGAGGGAGTTCTATCAANCTTGAGCTTGCATTGACCCCAAAGCAATCCCTGTCCCTTTCTTATGATCAAAAACTCTCAGCTGTTTACAACAGAACTGCATTATAGAATTGGGAATTACTTGGGGGAAAACTGTGCATAAAAAATATTTTAGTGCCCACCTTTATGTATTTACTTCTCAGAAATACAACTATGGTAAACCTAGAAGCATATGAAGTCTTGCTACATCATGGCCTGGCCGATGACCCAAAACACTATTGTGATCCTGCACATGCATGATGTATGAATGGTAGAAAGGAAAAAATAGAAAACTAACAACAAAGAATTATACAAATAAGAAGATTGCTGTACATCAGGAGAGCAACATCAGTACAAAAAGGAAGAACCAGTCAGGAATTCATAAGCAAAACAAGACTTCAAAGATCTGAAGTGCTTTCGGGAGTTACACTGTTGTGCCCAGAGGGATTTTAAAGACTTGAAACCCTGTGAATTCTGGAAGACTGGTACTGCATTATGATAACCTATTAGGTGGAACTGAATTGGAAGAACTGGTCAAGACCATATTTAGTAGATGAAGTAAAGAAAACCCTATTTTGTCATTCAGGTATCAGGAACATTCCATCAAATCATCAAGTAACAAATTGTAGTTTATTTAAAAAAAAGAGTGGCCTATTCATTACTATTTTAAAACAACTTCTAAACATACTGTTATAAAACACTACTTAGAGCGCCAAATTTCCAAAAATAATCACAGTTCACATGCAGTAAAAGTTGGAAGTTCTGATTTTATTTATAGAAACAATTTTCAATTAATTTTGATCAATTGTGGGACCGTATTTGTCTAGAAGTTCCCTTATAACATGCAATTAAATTAAATTAAATATATTTTATTGTGTTTGGCTAAATGTGATAACTGTGTATGGCTTTCGGGGGTGGCGGTGATGGTTTTGGACATTTTTGTTTGTTTTTCTGAAAGTGAATAATCCACTTAAGTAAGGAACAAAACCACCAGAAAACACAATTATGCTCATGGGGAAGATTCAGGGATCTGAAGAACATGAGAGAATATTTCTTATCTACACTATCACTTGGACATTTTTCTTTGCAATACACAGTTATAAAAATTGCAAAAAATATTAGAAAACAATTTGAAACACAGCTGCAACCTTTACATCCAGAGCATTTAGCAGACAGTGTCTCTTAGGCAAAATTACCACTGAAGCCAAAAACCTAGCATGCTACAATGAAGAATTTTTCAGACATTGATATCTGCAATACACTAATCCTGTTTCTTGGGCCTTTATGGTCAACAGGATACATCCATAAAACATACCATACCTTCAATGAATTGCTTTCATCACATTCTGTAAAGCCCACATCATTGTAAAATAACATTCAATACAAATGTCACTTTAAACTTAAAAAAAACCCCACTTTTCCAGTATATAATTTTATACTGAATACCTGGGCATTCTACAAAACTGTTTCTAAAACTTAATGAGCAATTCAAGTAAATCAGATGGGCAGGATGGCTCTAGATTTCTCCTTGTCACACTGTAAGAATTGACTGAGCTTAGAAATACTGGTATCTTATAAACAGAGCCAATGTTTTCATAAGCTTGTACAAGCACTGTTTGTAGATAATTTTGTTTTTAAAAGTCCCTTTTGGATCAGAAACTTTATGGCATAATGCTAAAAGATCACACATAAAACATTATAAAGATCAGTACTAACCCTGGAGAACAGGTCATAATATCTTTAGCACCCAACTTGGACAGATGGTTTACCTTGACTTCCCCTACAGTCAATAGGAAAAAGATACTTTCTCCAAAGAAAGATGAATGGAGTTATTCCCAAACTGTTCTTTGCAGTAGTTTCCTTCTGTCCAGAAGTGCAAGAATCAATGAGACATTCTAAATACTCTGCTGTCATTTAGGATGTGTAGCTCTTGGGTCAGATTAAAAGGAAGAGGAAATTCTGCTTCATAACCAAGAGCTGTAGGTATGCATAACCTCTAGCCACTTCCCACTGAGAGCTTTTTTACCTCCTGTTGGATGGATTTTAACAGACACACAGCTAACAACTACCAGGTTTCTTTAAGTATTCCAAACCCAAGTTTTGAAAGAGGGCTCTAAGGAGCAGCAATAGAACAGCTAATACAGAAAACTCTATTCAAGAAAATCCCTTAAAGGTAAAAGAAGAGAAAGTAACAAAAATACCAATATCGCAGAGCAATCATTTGTGTGCCTTGGTTCCATGGAGTGCATAATGATGAAAGGGGAATTGGCTTTAAGTAGAAGCTAGTTGATGAGCCAGAGTTGCAAAGTAAAGCTAAGAAACAGCTGGCAGGAAAAATACATTATTGCAAAGGGCTACATGCAGAGGAATAATCACATTTGCCACATGCATGAGAAACGGAAGCTGCAAAAGTTGGGAAGACAGACTATCATGAGTGGTTCAAGTACACTGTGAGAAAGGATGTTATTAAGAAAAAGTCTTTGGGAATAGGATATATTTTAGATAGAGGAACTCAGAGAAATCACAATTATTTGCCCCAGGAACAGGATGGATAGTAATATTGTAAGTAGTAACTGAAGAGAAATTATGAAAACAACCTTTGCAAGTCACGCCTGCCAATTTTACCTATAATAGGGAATAATAATTATATGTTGAGTGAAATCTTCTATTGGTCATGTCCTAACTTTAATTCCAATCTGAACTGTTAGGTAACAGAATTAAACTATATTTTTAAAAAAGCTTTTGCTTGTAGTTCTGAAAATTGTATTGGACAATTTGAAAGCATTTTGACAAATGTCAAAACACTGACTAAAGTGGTCAAAACCCCTTGTAATAGAAGGAAGACACCACACCAAGTTCAATGGCTGGAAGTTAAAGCTAGATAAAGAGGAAATTAAAAGAATACTCCATAGTGAGACTTTCTAACCTTTCTTATTACCTGTCTCGAATTGCTCAGAGATCACTTTAAATCTGTATCAGATTTATCATTCAAATGATACTCTCCCACAGAACTCCTAACCTTAGCGAAGCATCATTTACTCTAATCTATTGGTCCTTATTAAATGCATGGGAGTGGTTCTTGCTTTCTGTGGTTATTTTAAACCATGATTTTGTCAGTTGTGTAGCTTTGTTTGTTAGTTTCTTAAATAAGCTCACTCTTTTCATGTTCGTTATTAAGTGTGTGCAGTGACCAGTTTCAGACCCATCAGTGTAAGATAACTTAATGGAGGCAGTGCAACCCGAAGCTGTCAAGACAGTCAAAGGCACAACATACAAAGAAACTCAGAGAAATAAAGTTGATCAACCTTATAACTAATCCAAAGGGAAAACTTATTGATGTTAACAACTTGATTGGGAAGATTAAGTGAAGTGCTTCTCAGAAATGCATAGCAGAGGTGCAAGAGGCTATGGACATATATTAGAACATGGGAAATGTTAACTCAATAAAGGAAAAAACTTATTCACATGGAGTGCAATTAGTAATGGAACAGGAGATAAAAGAATGACTGCAACATCCATCCTTGAAGATACTCAAAAATCCAATTGTGCAAAGCCCTGAGCAACCTGCCACAATTGGCTCTGAGTACAAGGTTACACTACAGGGCACCTGTGTGGGTCAACAAAGGCAGGCAGTCAGAACAACCCCAAAACCCACAGCTGAAATGCTGAGTGAATTTATCTCATTACCTCACTGACTGAAGGATCCCAAAGCAACACCCAGGCAGAGACACACAAGTGAGAGGAAGGCCAGCACCATTTCACTTAGTCCACCCTAGTGGGTGGTGGGCCTGCTTTGCAGGCATCCATTTTATCAAGGGCCTACTTATGCATAGTTTAGCATTCTGTGATATTTCCTATGCTTTTTATGATCTCTGAGCTTTGACCTCTCTCCCAAAACAGGGAGCTCAAGCATGGCCGTCAGAGTACCTCCAAGTCTCTTCAAATGCGTTATCTCTTCACAGAGATTTTACTTCTTCAAACAGACAGAGGATAAACAGCAGTAGTCATAATATCTGGGGTTTCCCCACACTGTTATTCTTAAGGCCTTGGCATTCACAGTTGCAAGGTCACTTGAGCAAACTGACCATCACACTAATTATTTTTCTTCTTGTAACCTTTATCTCCCAATGGCATCCACAGGTCCCTTTCAACCTATACCATTTTATGATTACAAGGTTTTAACTGGGCTCACAGAAAATGTTGCCATGCAAGGGACTGGGCTTATTGAAAAGATTGCTTTCCAATGGGACAGTTCAAGTTCTAAGCTTTACATACAAAGATTTGCAAAAAAGCTGTAACAGGAACTCTAAAATATGTTAAAATCCTAACTACGAATCACCTCAGTGAAGACTTTGCTGTTGTTTGTTTCTGTGTTTTTGTTTTGTGTTTTTTTTTTTAAAGGCTGAGGTGCCTACTTCAAATTTCTGAAAATCTTAAAAACCATTGAGCACATAACTGATCAGCTTGGTAGAGCATAAAAAAGAAACACACATTTTTTTTATTTCTAGGAAACAATTCATATATAAATCATCCAAGTAAACAGAAGAATGATTTTCAAAGAAATCACTAGTAACCCAAAGCTTTTTCAAGATACGTTAAGTAGTAGAGTATTTGAGTTATTTTTAATTTCCTTAAATCTTAAATTTAAATCTTTAATTCTTAGCTGTGTAGTAAAGATAAGGAAATTAATATTTTTCATATGAAATAGTCTGAATTTACAAACTGACACAAAGTAAGTTTAAAGCTTTTTATATCTTTGTTTACTATTCATACATCAAGGCAAGAATTCGGTAAGCAATCAACATATGAAATATAAAGGGAAAGTACTAGAGGTAAATAACTTTAAAACTACTTAAGACAGCAAAAGTACCTTAGGAAGAAACTGGGAGTACCTCTGAAAATCTCAACAATTACTTCTTAAAAGCTAGAAAATTACCATATGATAAGGTCAAGAGTGCTAAAGTAGATAACACGTGTTTCATAAGAAGTGTGGTTAATGTGCAGCTGGGTTTTTAACAATTCTTTAAAGTATAAGATATGGTGTAAGAATCCTTCTGACATTGGTGTATTCAGTTCCTTTCCAAATATGACATAGTAATTGATATAATAATTGAGAGCTAATACACAGTCCTTCAACTATTTACTAAAATGAATCAGAAGTTAAACAAAAGCTTGCATATATCAATTTTATGGTTTGGGGTTGGGTGTTTTGTTTGGGTTTTTTTGTTGTTGTTGCTGTTGTTTTTTGGTGTTTTTTTTAATGAAGAACTATAAATTATGGAGCTTCTTTAAAATTCTGCATTGCTTTATTTTAATTATAGATGCCTAATACTTCTTTATCTTCACTTAATAGCTTTTCTGTCTTCTGAACTCTTCAAACAAAGCTTTGTTTTCTATACATTTATCTCTGATGAATCATATTATTCCCAACTGCCACTGAAAACAAAACTGAAAAATATTTGAAAAAAAAGCTTATTTCTGTATTATTTGTGTCTCTATTGGTTTACAAAAAGCATGTATTCACAAATACTGCAGAAGAAGCAAAACAAATGACATGAAGTGTCAGGCTGTGGCCATCTACTGGTATCCAACAGCAGTTTGGTCAGCTGCTGACTAATAAAAATCTGGAAAAGCTCCACAGAAAATCTGTATCAGAATAAAGGAAAAGAGGGAAGCAATTTTAAATATTACTAAAAAACTATCACTTTTAAATTATATTTCATCTCAGGTAAGTCGAACTTAGAGGCCTCTTTACTGGGAGGAAATGAACTAGGTATAAAAGTGGTTTCTTCATCAGGTTTTACAAAGTCATCTTCATTTCTGGAGAACTACTTTCCTTTCAGAAAGTGTTAGCAATTTGATGTCTGTTGGCTACCACACTCCAAGAATGAGCATTCAAGGCAGACTGAGTGAGGCTAAAACTGCTGAAACGGTGAAGGACCCAGGATCATTTGCTGGGCCAATCCAACCAGCTCAAATTACACAACACAAAAGTTATGTCTGCATTCTCAGTAAAGGCCACCTGCTGTCTTCTACACTTTGAGGTTGCCATTACTTGAAAAACAGGAAATAAAAGTAGGTAACCACATGCACTGTCAGGCTTGCATTGACGAGTAAGCAAGTCACAATCTCCACAAGCAACAGACCTGCTCATTTGTAAGCAATGCACTTGAAGCAAATAAACCATGTGACAACTGTAGCAAAATGCAATGAATCTCAGTAAAAAGAAAGAACTTTTACAGATATAAATTTATGCCAATCAAATTACCTATGTTTTACATTTAGGACAGTAATCTTACAGCTTCATTTATGATTTTATCAGAAATAACCCCCAAATATTAATGATATTTACATCGATGTTCCTACCATTAAAGCTTAAATACCATTCAATTCTCACCACTGTTTCCATTGCCCAACACAAGATCATCACACTCTTGCCACTAAATAAAATACTTCCCTGTAACACTATGGAACATATAAAATTGTAGAGGGGCAAAAAGAGGACTTTACCTCCTTTTCTCTTATTTGGTTAATTTCTATTAACCTCATACAAGGTTTGAAAGAGTAGGACTACAGAACGAAATAAAGACAAGATTTAGAAGAATTTAAGTTCCTCATACTTTTCTAAATAGAGCTGACACTTTTCAGCATATAACATTAGGAAGTAGCAAATAACGCAGGAGAGTTACTTATTGGCAAAACAACTTCAAAAGCATTGCTCACTTTCCTCACTTTTTAAGTGCTGCCCACACTCAAAGGAAGAGTAGTGACAGCAATAAGAAAATTAATCCCTAGATGGCACAGTTATTCTGTCATTTTTACTGTGTACATCCTTCCTTAGTCTGGGAAGGAATAGTGTTGGTGGTTTTCTGGTACAATTTCTTAATGGATTTGTGGGAAGCATCATGGGAATGAGTTCATGGTCCCTATTACTTTATCTCTTCCGTTCACGAACCCATATACTACCTCTCTCATTTTTCACCTAGGTTTCCTGAATGTCTCCTGTCACATTTGTCACAAAACCAGTGCATGATAGCAATCACAATTTGCTAATAAAATAGAAATAAAACTAGTTTTGTAACATAACCTAAGGATGCTCTGAAGGACAAAGCCGCCTACAGCCCAGAAAGCAAAATAAATTCTTTACGCATTTTTTTTTCCGTTTCATTTCGTTCGGGTGACTTTCTCCCAGCTACTGCACTGCATTTCATCGCCACCTGCTGACATACATGAAAATAGCAGCAGAGCAAGCCAATTTAGGGCTTCAGTTTCTGCATGCTATACCTTTCTGTTGCTGAACCATGGAGGAAAATTTATATTTTCCCCCCTGGCCAGTGTTTTAAAAATTTAATTTGAAAGAAAAACATTTGAAATGGGCTGGTATTACTTCTAGTGTGGTAGCTCTCTATTTAGGAAATGATGCCTCATTGCAATCACTTCCAGACACAGGATGATGTAGGAGTCTTGAAGAGCAGACATTCCGAAGCTGAAAATTTAAAGTAAAAAGGGCAAGGGCAGATGAGAGATGTATGATAACTATTTGAATTAGGGTTAATATTGAGAATAAAACAATCTTTTTCATAACTACAGCTTATTGAGATGTTTGACCACTTGGTAATTCTAAAGAGCAGCAGAAACAAACAAACAAAACTCCAACTTATTTTGCTGAAGTACCAAAATACCTAATAGTACCCAAATACCTAAGAGACAATCTAAGTACCAAAATACCTAATAGACAATTGAAGGGGAGCACTGACCACTTTATTAGGGTATATCCTGTACAACAGGGTTTTTTTCTTGACAATTGCACATCAGCTTTTAACCTCTCATGGGCTACCTATTATTAGTATTTGTCAATAACAGGAAAGGAATTTGTAAGATGCATAAAATCCAAAGCACATTGTCACAGAGCATTTTAACATGATGCAGCTGTGCATAACTAATACTTTGAATGTTGCATTTATTCTCAGCCCTCAGTCAGATAATTTTCCAATCCCTAATCTAAATTTGTCATAATCTCTCTTACAATTTTGTATTTGAAAACAAGGTTGAAGTTAAAAAAACATAACTCCGAGTTTTTATTTATTTCACTTTAAGCATCATATACCCTAGTGTTGCTTACCTTAACGCACCACTATATAGACATTATATATTGAGGATGTGGGTTTATGCTTGTGTGTAGGTTTTGGTGNAATCAAAAAGGGCTTTAAGAAAATAGTCTGTGTGACGTATACAAACCCCATAATTTTTAAACTACAAAGAACCCCACTAAATGCAAATTATGTCTACACTTAATGTGCCTTGGGTGTTCATCAAGTCAGAAGTTGTTAGATAATATTTAAAAAACATTAAGGAAAAACATTTCTGGTACTAATTACCATCAGTAACAGTACATGGCTTAATATCTGCAACCAATTTGCATCTCTCAGACAGTTTTTTTTTTATTAGAACAAATCATCATATTGCATTTAAATAGAAAAAAACCAGATTTATACATTGCAGAAACTTTAAAACACAGACATTTTCAGGTGCTACCACAAACAAATATAAATATGTGCTTTGTTAATACTATTAAAATACGTAAGTAGATTTTCACCAAATAATTAATGCATTTCTAAAAGGTATAGAGTCTTCCTCTCCCAGCCTCATAAGCTAATTTTCAAGTTGAATCATGCCCTATTGAAAAGAGTAACATAAATTTCTAACTGTTATGTATCCATAGAAAGATGTGACACACGAGATCACTCTTTGAATAAATATTTACACCTCTTTGAAGAGGAATTCCCAAAAGGAGAAGCAATTGCAAAGTCAGCTACAGTAGTAAGTGAGAGAAATGCTTCAGATACTGTACTTATGGTGTGTTTGTGCTCTGTCGAGCAAACGGAAACAGCTGAAGTTCAAAACAGAAAATAAATTTAAGTGATTGCAGACCACATATGTAGGCATTTACCATATAAAAAAGGAGTTTCATCCTAAATGTTCATTACTATGCCTCAAAGAACAGGAAGGTCTAGACATTGCCCTTCTAATTTAAGAATTAATTTCAAGGAATGAAGGATTAGCTAGAAACTTTAAGTATTCATCCTAAGTCAATTAAGAAAAGCTTGATTATTTTTTAATCTGAAACACTCTGAAAAGCATTACAAATTCAAATATACAGAACAGTTTCTTTGAGTAACAGTAAAAACTTTTTTTTTTCCTTAAAAATGACCAGAGATAACAAGCTGGGCAATTTTCTGATTAATCTCTTATTTTCCAAAAATGTGACAGCAACTTTATTTGCCAGATCAACTGCTTCAACAAATTTGCCGGCCTGAAGTTAATTGCATTTCTTTACTAGGCTTTACTTACCATTCATCAACTTGTCACATGCTGTACTGAGTTTACAAGCTGTCATTTTAATTTAGATTCCTTTTATGCATAGAGAACTGACTTAGTGTATACATTGACTTACACTTGTAATACTCTTGCTATGTCATAAGCATGCGATATCAAGAACATGATCACAGCAAGCAACACATAACTATATGTTTTCTGCTGTTTTTAAAACAAGTAATCACTGGTCTTCCTTTGGGGGAAGAATAAAAAGAATAAAAATACAAAGAAAATCTGAAAGGGGCAGGGGGTAAAAAAAGAAGGCATTTTTAAATGCAGAACTACACAGGCACCACTAGAAAAACATGGTCTCTTCCTCATCAAGCTTTTGAGATTAAGTTTCAGCTAATTATATTAGTCTCAGTATATTCCATGGCAAACAGTGTTTGATATAGAATAGTGATCAAATTAAAAAAATAACACCTTCACCCACCACACACAGTACAGAACATTAAGAATGAAAAATAATCAAGGATAGAGGAAGGGCAGACAAGATGAATGCCTCAACTACCAGTGAGATACACAAACACACCCTCACACCCCCTCATTTTGCACAAAGCTGCACACATTGGGCCTATTACCAGAGCAATGAATTTTCCACAGCTCTGTTTTATAAAGCTTTCCTGCTACTAGAGTAAGTAACACAGACCCCACTGTTTGGAGAGACTGGATACAATGGTTTTCAGTATTTGAGTGTTGTAATGTAAGAACAGTCTACTTCTCAACACTAGGTAATCACATGAGGCAGGGAACTACATTTCTTATGACATTTGAAGGTTTCCAACTACTCTATAGAGACAGTATTGCAGTACAAGTGATAGATCCAGCAAAGATTTTTACTTAGACAACACAGCACGACCTGATACTCTTAATGTCACATTTCCCAAGCTCTTCTCTGTATTCTCTCCCCTCAACACATCTGGAAGCATATTCCTGTTTTTAACTGGCATAGGCATAGGGCTGTGCAGACAACTCTGGGTTTGGTACAGGGAAACAGCTGATATCTCAACAAATACTTCTCATGCTGCTTCTACCACTTAACCACACACACAGTCTGTAAAATGCTGTTTTAATGTTAACTTGCTTCATATAAATTCTGCTCTCACAGGATGTTCTATGACATGTTATTATATAAATCAGAAGATAACTTTTGTTTGGTTGCCGCTGGAGTTCAGAGTGAAGGGATATTTTAAGAAAAGAAACATTTTTCCTTCAGGAGTTCCCACCATGCAGAAGATCTAAGAAAAAGAGACAATACTTCCTTGGATTAAGTTAAAAATCTACCTCCAAAGGAGGAAGAGCTGTTTTCTTTACATATATTATCCCCAGGAAATAAAAGATCATGCAGGTTTAAATAAATTCCACCAGAGCTTCTCCTAGGGCAAATATAAGTTCTGGTTATTAATTTGATGCCACACAGTGTTAGCGAAGCCTCTTTGCCTGAAAACCAACAAGCTAGTTTTTATCCAGAGACCTGGGAGCCCTACAGGCTACAGGGTACTTTTCAGGCTTCCCTGGGCTATCGGTGACACACACCATCCATTGTGAACAATATTGTAGCATTAAAAACATGCCAAGTGCAGCATTATATCAGGTTGTATTAAAACAAACAACTGACAATGTAAGAAAGTATCTAGATAGTGATAGTGGAAAATAATGAAGTCATAGTGAGTTTTCTGCATTAAAAAGGCTGAAATTTTGTTCTAGATTTCACAGTATTTTGCAAGATATTTTAAAATTCTCAATGTATATGTTGTCATCCTGACTGCAGATTCTGTCATTTCAGGACCTAGCATGTAACTTATAGGATGCTTTAAAATCCTCATAGTACCTTTCCATTTGGTCTGCATCTCTGCTCCTGTCTGTGTAACATAAATTTCTTTTTGCAACACAGCAGCACATTTTGTCAATAATGCAGCAATCAAAAAAGTAATATACAATACAGCAATCAAAGTAAGGGCAAATAATTAGAACCACCACCATCACATGAAAAATAATCTACTTGGTACCACTGAGCATTTGGAGTTCATTCTCACCAAATATGTTTTTTCTCAGAGACTAATCTCTTAATCAGGCAAACCACCACTTCTGTGAAATATAGTTAAGGGAAAAGAAGCTAATAAATATTTTATGTATTTTTACTGATATTCTACTTGAGCAATTTAAAATAGCATGCAAAACACATGGTCATTAAAGATCTGTTACAATATAACACAGATCTAGCTCCACCCTTAAACAATAGTTCAAAAGTGTAGTAAAAGCAAAACCAAATTAAATAGCTTCTTAAAAGTTTAGAAAAGAAAGATAGTGACTTGCTTGGATACAAGTTAAAAACCAGGCCATATAAAAACACTGCTGTGCTGGAAGAACCAACTCTAACTTTGGTTAAGTATTGATTTATTTAGATTACCAGGAAAAAGATGGTACTTTAAGGAATCTATTCTCAGGAGAAGCATTTTCTCTATGCTTTTCACTACAAGAAAAAAACTGAAACATGGTCTTATGTGTCTTGTCTAACCCACTAACTATATTATACATTCATTAAAATTCCTCTGCATCATGTCTCTTTCTCTACATATAGACAACTGTAGCAGCAAACCCAAAGTTTCAGTATATCCCTATGAGACAACTGACTTAATGTGGAATAAAACCATTCTGTATTGATGCAACTCAATGTTTTGTTTGCTGAATACAGCAACAATTTTTGTTTCATTTTATTTTCTCCCTCCATAAGCACATTACTCCTGAGTTTCTTATGGTGTGAGTTTTCCATTGGGTACAGAGGATTCACAAATACAGCTTCCTCCACAGAGTGTTCTCATTGCTCTGGCCCAAATAAAATGAGATTTGATTAAGTAGCTTCAGCACCAATTTAAGTAAATCAAGTTTTTCTTCTATTCTCTTGATGTAACAGAGGGGTGCAATTTCTGTAAAATTTCTTTTGGAAAATATTTTTTTTGGAAATATCTATTTTCCCCTAATCTTTACCAGAAATGGTGGAAGAGAGACAATATTAGAGGTGTGAAGAGAGGTATAAAACAAAGAAAAAAATAAAGAAAACATATAGCTAAACTTTGGCCCTTCATTATACAATTGTTAGTACTGTTAAAACCACTGTTTAAATTTCAGCCATATTTTTCAAGTGAGTGGCGAATGTCAGGCTAACATTTTAGGATGATGTTCATTAGATATTTAAAATTGGGCTCTCACTACTAGCAATGTTTTATCCTTCTATCCTATTCAAAAAAACCTGGACAGAATATTGAACTTTATCTGTGAATATTGTTATGATATCCATAAAACTTTAAAATCCTTCTCTGTTAAATGAAGCCTCTAAGGTCTTAGAAAAACAGTCAGAATCTAGAGTTCCAGGTAAAAGTCAGGAAACTGCATTTAAAAAAAAAATAAAAAAATCAAGAGAACTATTCTGGTTTTAATAGATGTTTGCCTGGGGGAATGAACAGAATGGAGAATTTAAGACAATTTTTTTTTCCATTTAATATCATTGATTCACAGTAAATAATATATGCTTGAGTATTTTGTCCTCTCATTTCATTTCTAGATATCACAAGGCACAATGTACCAATATATTAGATTTCTGTCGACTAATAGTTACACAAGTTAATTTTTTAATAAGTTGTTCTTGCTTAACTCTGTAGGGGAAATACTTTCTAGATTATATTTAACAGCCAAACCTACTCACATACAGTAAAATCAAGAAGCAGTTTCACTAAAGCAGAGAGTCATTAAAACTGCACATGGTAAGGAAAGGCAAGAATTTCCTTTTTATCTAAGATTTAATTATACATAAATCCTTTTACAATAATACTGCACAAAGGTTCTGCAAAAGCAAGCCATGAAACCCTGTTTTTTATATTTTATCTTTTTTTTCCTCAAGGATTTGCACAGGAGAGACTGAAGGTTTATGTAGAATTCTCTGCCCCACCCAACTAGAATGTCTACCATTCAGTACAGGGCCTTATAGCATAAGTGACGAACAGCCACATGGGAGGATCAGGCTGGCAAAAAATCTGATTCCTTGCTTAGCATTCATGAATGAGGAAAACTTACAAATATAATTATTTACCATATAAAAAATAGAAGTTAAAATTCTTAGAATGCTTACTGATAGATAAATAACGCCTTTGACTAGGTTTCCAAGAATAGAAAATAGAGGGTTGTTAAGGCTTGTCCATTCTGGGGCTTTTTTATGGTTTTAAAAATATGGGACATCTCTAAAATTTTCATAGGGTTTGGGTGGTTTGTTGTTTTAAACATTTGAAAGGTCAAGGAATTGCAAAGATTGGTGCTAAGGAATGTAACAGAATTGGCCAATCTAGAAGGTACAGGACCTTGTCTTGAACAGTCATCACTTTCAAAGTATAGTTAAAATATGTTCTTGTCCAATTCTTAGTTTACCAAAGTGATTAATTTATCAAAATTCTTCTTAATAATTTAATAACTTGCAGTACATGACTGTTCTTGCAGACATTAAGGTTCTGTGTACTTTCTGGAATTTCAAGTATGCTAACTGAAGTTGCATTACTTCTCACTTCCGGACATTTAACTTCTGAACAAAAATATTTACAAGCATGACAACAAAAGCACGCTTGAGAGAAAAAAAATAAAGCGTCAAGTATTTTATTTAAATAAAATATGTCAGAGTTGCATGGACAAACCTGACCTGAGCTGTTTTCCTTATTGAGTATTTTCTCCAATTTTCTTCTGTGTCAGTTCCAAGTAAAGAACTAAGTTCAAAGAAACCAGCCTTGGCAGGGCCACATAACAGCTACTCGCAATTTTGCAACCATATTTAGAGCAGATGCTGAGAGAGAGGTCAACTATACCATCTATGAATTTAGGATGAACACATTTCAATCAATTCTGTTCACTTTTATGCATGACAGTAATCTCCATGAGAAATGTTTTTCAGCTTTCTGTTGTGTTTTGTTTTTTATTTTATGAAAGCCAGTCAGAATTATTGACTCTTCTTAATATTCAGTAATTCAACATACCAGTAACTCTTGTTTTTCTGCTAAATTTTAGTCTCAAAAATCTGATATACTTTACCCACAACATTTCAGTGATTAAGCTTCCATGTAAGATTCCCTATACTGTGTGCATATTTACAAATCAGTGCCTTTTCTAGACCGACATTTTGGAAATGGGTGTTAAGTTTGCCTCCAGTTTTGTGCAACCTATTTTAGATATCATGCAGCATAGAGCGAGTCCCCTCCTTTCCTCTGAAATTAATAGATTGTCTTACTATCCTCAGAGCGGTATTATGAAATAAGATTTTCTGTATTTCAGAAACTCTGATCAAATAATTGATATATGACAACAATAGCTCAAATAAAAAGGCTCAATTGTTCAGCACGATGTATCTATTAGGGCTATTTATTAGGCCTATTTACACTTGTTTTATTTAGGTTTATTTTTTTCTACCTATTTTAGAGGACAGAAAATACCACAATTGAAACTGAGTCTTCTGTTTTTGTTTTACCATGTATAAATCAGTAAAATGCATCTAAATTGTGGAGGCTTTCTCAATGTTTCTGTCATTCTCAGATGCTATTAAAAATATTAGACAAGTACAAGATTAAAAATTTTCCGATTTGCAGTTCCAGATTCTCTAATGTATTTTTGCTTATTGCATTTGCAAAGAGACAGTTTGTATTTGCAATTTCATATTGCCTGTATTTAAACCTCCTTGAAACCTATGCTTAGTCAGTAACTGTAGAAATTAAGTTTTACAGTAAGTCGCACCTAACTGTAATGGTCTGTGTATAATTTGGTTCTTTGTGGCTGTTATAAACTTTGAAAAACCAGTGTCTTTTATATTAGCAGTGGAGCTGGCTCAATTCATGTGTAGATAAGTGCTTCACCTTTCAGCCCAAGCACTACAATCATAGACAGGATAAATAAAATTTAAATATTCTCTTCTGTAAGATGATTTTCTCTTTTAAATGTGTAGTCTTATTGTTTCACAAAACACAAGTTCAAAAGAACACTAACAGACACAAGTTCAAGTACTTGTATGCTGGCAAGTACCAAGTATAAGGTGAAATTAGGTCCCAGCTCTTTGGACAACAAAAACAAAATTCTGGAAACTGAGTTCCTTGCCAATTATTTTGCAGAAAATCTACTACAGTCTTGCCATTAAATTATTCTTTTGTGCACAAATCATGACTTGAAAATTACCTGATTCCCATATTTTCCAACATTTGTTGTGGTGCAATTTCACAGCCTACTCTAAATTCTGCAATGAATTCTTCACCTGGATTAGCCACAGAAACAGCCCATTCCAGCTTCACATCTCTCCAATCACATTCTTTTAACTCTTGCATGAAGCAATTCAAGTTCCTGATTTTGACAAGAGTTTAAAAAGCTACTGAGATCTTGAGAGACAGGGATTCATAATATATTACTTGTACTTACTGAAAATGCCCAATATAAACCCACTGCACCAAATCCTAGCTCAACACAATGTGGATTAGGCTTTTTTTTCAGGGAAAAACATGTGTTTGATCTTAGCATATACTGCAGCTGACCACATGCCATGATAGAATGGAAGAGTGCATGCATAAATTGCTCAGCAGTGATGCATGAGTACTTATAGCTACAAGAAGCTTTCAGCCCCACAGCACACCAAGAGCCCACATTCAAACCATGATTTCTTTTTCCAAGACTTATAGCAACAAAGTGGTAAGACATAGCCACACACAAATCCCAGCACTGTGCTAACTTTGAAGTACCTATTAAATCACAGTGGCTATAGGCAGTCTGAAACAAAGTGTCATCAGATTCTTAAACGTGCAAAATCAGCAGGCTTCTTTAGCCACCTTCTCAGAAAGGAATAAACTGTTCCTCTCTGTCAACACAAGTGAGACAAAAACCATCACCCTGACATGAAGTACACCATTTTTTCTGTCCAGTCACCAACACTTTACGTTTTTAGATCCAGGCTACTATATAAGAAGAGTTAAGAAGTCTTGCTTACAGATGCAGATATTTTAATTTTAATGGCAAGAAGTGTTTAATCTCAAGTATCTTATCAGATGTCAAGTATCTTAAATATATTTAAAGTCCAAAGAAGGTACACAAGCTTTAATGAACTTTATAAAGGGACATTCTGTCATATTTGGCAGCAACTTTCTTATTAAGATTGAAAATGAGGCAAACTTCTATGTGATTAAGTGGTATAAGAGTACTTATCTATGTGAACTTTTTAACTTTTGTTTTCCAACCAAATCAGTCACCTTCACTCTTCTTTACTGACACCCTACAAAATATTTTTACTTCCTTCTAATAGAATAAATTCTTTTACTAAAAAAAAGCCCAATATTATATATATTTTTTTTAATCTGTTGAAAATACTCTGGCACCATGACAAAAAGGAATTTTTTATATACCTAAGAAAATTTTATCAAATCAAGTCTTAAAAAAACCTCCAAAAACATTTTAACTAACCTTGAAAACAGATTTTAGAAAATAAAATAAATTATTTTTTCTGCTGTGCACACTGATCAAGAAAATTCATTCTTCCCATATATTTTGGAAACCTTTCTTATTAAAACATTTTAAGTTCAGATTGATTGTTTATATGTTACATTTATATATTCCACATATATATAAAAATATATACTTGTTAATGCACATTACTTGAATCCAACACTGTGCTTTAGCTTTGATATAAAGGAATAAAATTATGTTCTGTGTTTTCCCTGTTGGGGGCAATATGACTCCACTTGTATTCAATGATCAGAAATTACACAGAGATGGAAAAACTCAAAGCATTTTAAAATACTACACTGAATCCCTGAAGTAGAACAGGGGCACTGGGACCAAAAATGTCTTAATGAAGCTTATCAGGAACTGAAAATGTGAAGAGTCACAAAGTGGCTGGAGAAGGCTGGGTAGAGACACTTTCATGGTTTTTTATTATTACATGTGTCACGGAACAATAAAGATAAAAACAAAAAAAAAACACCAAAAAAATCACCACTCCAAGCAGTAAAACAGTCAAGGGTGGTGTATATCAGTTATGATTTATGAAGAACAATATCAGAGTCTTACAATATAATAATATTAATAATGATAATAATGAAGAAGAATGTCCTCCATTTCCTTTGCAAAACTGTTTTTTGTGAACTTCTAGTGAAATTGCATTGATAAAAAACAAAGATACTAAAGTGAGATAAGAGTATTAAATAAAAGCTAATGTGAACAGGCATGTCAGATGAAAAGCAGGAATTGGAAAACTTTCAAGCCACATTAGTAATCGCCAGACTTACAGTTTATTAGTACTTTTTGCTTAAGTATTTTGTTGTCAAATCTAGGTTTACTCATTCAAATACATTCAAAGTAGTAGTTTTGCATTTAATCAAGAAATTGCTCTTTATGATGGGAGCTTTAGAAGGATTACTAAATACATAACTCAATGAAACTACTGTAATTAAGATATACCTTTTTCTTTAGTCAGCTGATTGTTAGTTTCTAATTTATTATGAAGTACATATATGTGCATACATACAACTCCTAGAAGATTATGATACCATTTCATGTATCATGCACCATCTGCTTCAAGACTTGGAAAATCTGGGTTTTATTTTTTTTCCAAGTTCTTATAAACGTCGCCAAACCTTAATCTTTCATCTTGAAGTTTTTTATGCAACTATCACACTTTGCACATTCCTAAAGAAAATAATGACACTCCAGAAATATGTAGATGTGGGGCGGAGAGCAATGAATTATTATTCAAATATACTAAACAATATTTTAAAAGAGCTGTGGGATGTCTACTTGCTTCACAATAAGACAGATTTGCTTCAACTCCACACAAAACTGAATGAAAAAACCAAAACCCTCAAGTTCCAAAAAAAAAAAAAAAGCAAACCCAAAACAACAACAAAAAAACAC
>VWZD01012425.1:43813-77234 GCA_013396695.1 Sakesphorus luctuosus
TGTAGAAGGTGCGGTACAACTCCACTTATCTGTAAAGTAGGGATTAGGTTAAAACAATCGTTTTCGTGCAAAATATTTTCCAGGTGAAAGGAATCAATGTGCATTGTGAACCACTTACAAAGAAAGCAAGCTTTAGTCAGTGCCAAAATGACTTTTTGCAAACAGCCAAATTAGAGCAAATTGGTAAGGGAGAAAAGAATTAGGAGAAGTAAAAAATTCAATGATTTTTTTTTCATAGGTATAGACTTTAGAACAAATTCAACATTCGACTCCTGCCTAAAAAACAAGATTCCTGCTTTTCACACAGGTTGAATTGACAGCTGGGGTAAAACCAGTTGTTTTAATTAAAACTCCACTCTAGGGAAGATCTTGTACAACTAGCATCTGTACCTGGTCTGATGAATCTTCAGTAAACAAAGAGATAGGGGGTTTAGCACAAGCATCAGTATTTTAGAGGATTACAAAAAGCAATTTTGCTGGCATTTCTGAACACACTGAATATAAAGCAGATGTAGCTTTGTTAGTACTAAAATGTAATTGTTTCAAGAGAAACAAATACAACTGAGGTAGAAGCTGCCTTATCTGTGTATTTGTTAAAGACATCTCGAATTGCATCAAAATAGTATAGTAATCTCTATCTCCTAACACATTTTGCACTAATGTGACTCAAACCAACATCAGGTTTAATATACACAATAACAGAAAACCAAATCTGAAGACTTGTTCCTGAGGGTAAAACAAAAATTTGGGAAACCAAGCACTTTTTGTCAGCTTGGAGTTAAAAGAGTCAGTGAAAGAAACCCCTCTGGTTAAGGCAATAATGATAGATGCATTAAAAGAAAAAAAGAAATCCAACAACAAGGAAAACACACACATATATTTAAACACATCCTTAAATGGCTTATTTGAAAGAAAACCAGGGAAAACAATGGGCTGAGAGTCACAGATTTGACTATTAGTATCAGATTACTTCATATACTACACATTTCATCATTGTAATTGTGACATTCAAGTATTTGCCTCCTTTTCTACTCTGTTTTCAACTACTGACATTCTTAAAACTTTGCATTTTTAATATGGTTTAATTCATAATTCTTACACTTGGAAATTATCTGATGCAGGACTTCTAGCCTGTGTTTACATCACTATGCGTAGCATTGCATCACTCTCTACATATGACCGCTAGGACAAACTGGAACTAGGTAACCTTGATATCTACTCTAGGTCTTTCAACCAAAGAGCACATTATGGACACTTAAGATGATAATTTCTGACTTTCACAGCAAGAGGTCTTGTGTTTCTGAAAATGAATGCCCGTTTAACTCACAGTTCCNATTGTTTTTGTGACAATTTTAAAGATGACTCTTGCTTTGACCCTGAGATTAACTCAATTTGTCAGAGCATGGTGCTAATAGTGCTCAGTTGCTGAGTTTGAAGCTTGTATGGGCCACTCAAGATTTGGACACTAGCCTTGTAAATACCTTCCAATTCAGAATATTCTACGAAATGCAAATTATGCTACGTACAGTAGGGAAATAAGAAGTACATGTACTAGACTTTTGCCTGTCAGTCAAAATACAACAGTTTCTATTCCAAATATCTAGCATGGACACTTATTTCTTCCCAACTTTTAACCTACTGAAAATAGTTGTACCTTTCACATAAAAATATGAACTCTTTCTCTAACAATACTCTGTTATGCATATGCACTTATGATTTTTTGTTAAAATTAGTCAAGCAAAAAGCAGCTGATTAGATATTTCATTATTATAAATAAGAATGAAAGTAAATTTAGATGGTGTGAGAAAAAGTCAGTGATTACCAATACTAAAACATAGAAGAGGATAGCAATGGATTCCCAAACAAGGGAGGAAAATAGATGTGTATATATGCATGCATATGTGTTTGCAAGCACATTTTATGCCTGTTTATCATTTTATAGTGTTTAAATGTGTTCTTGTTTTCAGTCTAGGAGAATTTAAGGCAAGGGCACCAAGATAATGAAAATGACTGCTAGAAGCCTGCAGAAATCAGTTTCTATAATTTCCACTGNTTTCAACCAAAGAGCACATTATGGACACTTAAGATGATAATTTCTGACTTTCACAGCAAGAGGTCTTGTGTTTCTGAAAATGAATGCCCGTTTAACTCACAGTTCCTCAATAATAAAAAAAAAAATANTCAGGATGTCTCCTAACAGTGCAATTCCCCATTTGCTGCCATTCTTACATTCCTGCCTCCCAAATTAGAATAAAGAGAATCATGGAAAGAAAACCATTAAATTTCAAATAAACCACAGTTATGCTATGATGTTATTAAAGCTTAGAATTGCTAGTGAAAGATGGATTAAATAAAGCTCTTTGTCAACCCCAAGATCTGGACATCACTTCCTACAATGCTGTACTCAGGAGAAATTATAAATCTAGATTTTAATAGAGCTTTTGATAGAATATTCCTAAAGAATGCCATACTCATGGCCTTCCCACCATATATTTGCTTTGAAGAATCCTCTTTACACCTTTTACTCNATTTCATCACTACTTGATAATAACTAGGCTGTTAACTTCACACTCAATCTGATTTTTTAAAAAAGATGCTGTCTGACATTATATATCAATTCATGTTATATATCAATTCAGGCAGAAAACATAACATTGCATCACAGCTGTAATGTTGTCTGCAACACAAGCAGAAACAAATTGAGTGTAAACTGAAAGGAAGCATACTATTCTTTAGATCAAGCATAATACATCACAACCAAAGGTAAGCATTTCCTATTTACTGATTTTCACAATACTATCCAAGTACTGTCAAGCTGCATTGATATAAAAAATAATCTGTTGCAAAAAAAAAAAAAGTTGCCTTTTCCCAATACTTCGTTAGCAATAGAGGGAACCCAACAGTTTTAAAGTATACATTTCTAAACTCTACTAGAATTTTTTTCTGATTTTTACCTAAGTGAACTTCATCTTTTTTGTGACTACACACACTCAATATGTATGCAAAGTGAATTGGTGTGATAAATACAAAAAGAGCGCAGGATAAATGCAATGGGTTAGAATGAACGCAAGACACCACTCACTCTGTCCCACTCAAATTTACAGAATGTTATGTGTTCCCCAGGCTCTTATACTCTGCATGTATGTATACAAACGTCATGCTGAAGGTCTTTTGCAAAGATTTAATGTTCATCCTGCCTACACCTAGCCAGGATACAACAGTCAGTACAAAAATGTGTTCTCAAGCTATAGCTCCATAACCGTTAATATGGAATCTGTGCACTGCAATACAGACTTGATTTGTATTAGAGATGAGAACACAACTGCATTTTTCCCTCAAATTAGATGGTGCAGACAATATAACCTCTGTGATAGCTTCATGCTCTACAGAGGTTACATGATAGCTATAGCAGAACAGATAATAGTCAATCTGGCACAAAGTCTGACAATAATGTTGACTTGTCTGAAATCCCAGAAAACTGTTGAGTTAGCAGAATATGTTTGTACTGGATCATTGCTTACCACCATGTAGCTGCAACATTCTTGATTAAAAGTAGGAGCCCTAAAGCCAGATTCAATCTGCTGCTGAACTGTGGCCTCAGAACAGCTTACCACACCCAGCTGGAGTGCAGCACTGAGCTGTGGCTTGCTTCTGTTGAACCAGTTGTTCTGCCTGCCATACACCAAGACCAAACTGCACAAAAAGCCAAGGCTTAAATAAGAGCAATAACGTGCTTCTTGTAACTCTTAATTTGATCTGAAAGAAAGCACGTTACAGGTAACTTCATAGGTAAAGAGCATATAGAAGTGTTTTACTGCTTGGTTTTCCTGAGCTACAGTAATATACCTAATTTAGTCTGAAGGTCTAGCCCTGCAGACATTGAGGCTTTGAAAGCTGTAAGCAAACAAACACTTACTACACCTCACAAAACACTTGCTTCTCACTATGCAAATCCAACACAAACTACTCATGTGGCACATTTATCTGAAAGGAAAATACCCTTTCCTTTTTAAATATCACAGACCCTAATGCTAGAGACTTCAGAATTCCCTCTTTAAATTCCACAGATTCACATGTAAGTCTGTGAATTAGATTCTCTTGCAAGTAATAGAAAGAAATGTCTATTTTTATAGCACTTAAATTCAAAAGTACAACATGCTTTCAAAGAGCATAAACAGGGATCTCCTTGGCAATTTGATTACATTTCAGTTGATACATCTGGGCTTTAAATCAGTGACAAAATGCAGACATAAGCAAATCCCAGACTTAGTCATCCCAAGACCCTAATTCAGTCTGTGTTCCAATTCTTAAAATGAAGCATTATTCATCTGAGAACCACGGATTAAGGAAATAATAATATCACAGTAAGAAACTAAATTTGGTCTTTCCTGGGTGTAAAATTATTTTCTCAATTTTGAGTGTTAATTTTGCAGAAAACAGGACTTTATCACCTCAACAGAGTACTTAAATATTAGATTTAGAACAGGGATATTTTGCATACACTTTTGTGCATGTGGGGTGACAACCCCGGGAAACAGCAAGCATAAAATAAGAGCAGTTTCTTAATACATTTCCCAGTAGACATTTTAAAGAATATGATCCCAGTTTGTAATGCAACCATTTTTTCCCCCAAACTCTAATAGGCTTCCATTTAACTTGCCTTCTGTTATTTGATACCACTACTCTGTTCCATTGGCTGTAACAGTCCCCAAAATCACATTTACTTTGTGAGCAATTAATAGTATCCTCTGTGATACTAACACCATGGAGGTTCTCAGAATAATAATTTCCCTGAAGGCGAAGTTCCTACTTGCAATGGTCAGTGTATTCAGAAAACCTTTCCTTGTACTATCATATTTTAAGAACTGCAGGTTGAATTCAGGTACTGCTATGCAGCACTTTTGACAAGCAGCACTCCTGGGAACATCCCCTATCCTCCTAAAAGGGCAGCTTACATATAACAAAGTAGGAAAAGGGCAGTTTCTCAGTAAAGAACTCCAAGAAGAGGTTGAAGCTTCAAAGAAAACTTCATAACAACTCCAACATACTAATAGCTCAAAGAAGTAAATAGTAGTGGTGTTTTATACAGGCAAACAAAAACAGAGCAGAAGTGATTTGCCCAAAGCAAGAATGAGATCAAAGCACAAGAACCTAATCAAACACCATTACTTTCACAGCATAACAAAAATACACATAACATGGACAAAGTCTTGATTAGAGAAAAAAAAAAGGTGCTGTGAGTTTTCTTGGTTCAAAAGAATTGTTTTGCATCAGAGATTAAAAAAAGTCCTAAACCCCAAGTATTTCATTTGGTAAAGGGATATGACAGCACACATTTGGAAATGCATGGGAAAGAGCTAAAAAACACCTAGACATAAAACCCTCAAACCCAGCAATGACAAGAATGACAGTTTTAAGGAATAATTTTGTACATTTAGATCAACTCCACTGTACATTAAGTGGAAATACTAATTACCCACAGAAGTTGAGTCAGACCTCTGTTTAGCATTGCCTCAGATAATTTCAGTAGCTCAATATTTAACAAAATTAAGAATTCTCCCTGTCCATCTTCCTCCCATTGATGATACATGGTACAGAGGAGTGTTATATACTGTTACAACAATAAAGTGATCCCTAATCTGTTATTATGGGAACTCTGAAGTAATCTTGCATGAATAAGTATATAACACTAGCAACTCTCATATATTAAAATATTTTCCATGCTTCTACAACTTGATTCAAATTGTATATTTTTACAGTCTTTACATTGACAAAACCCCAAAAGCTGCTCTGCAGAGTTATCAAGTCAGCCTATTTCACCTACATACTTGTAAACAACTTTTCAGCATTATTACCTATTTAATTCCTCATAAAAAATAATCAAAAGCTACTTTCAAGTTTTACTTTCAAAAAACTTGTGCTTATACATATTGCATTAATCTATATCCATGTAGATAATGACTAATTAAAGATATCATAGAATCATAGAATTGGGTTGGAAAAGACCTCCGAGATCATCAAGTCCAACCCTTGGTCCAACTCCAGTCCATTAACTAGATCATGGCACTCAGTGCCATGTCCAATCTGCGTTTAAAAATCTCCAGGGATGGTGAATCCACCACCTCTCTGGCCAGACCATTCCAATGCCTGATGACTCTCTCTGGAAAGAATTTTTTTCTGATCTCCAACTTCAATTTCCCCTGGCGGAGCTTGAGCCCGTGCCCCCTTGTCCTATTGCTGAGTGCCTGGGAGAAGAGACCAACACCCACCTGGCTAGAACTTCCCTTCAGGTAGTTATAGACAGTGCTGAGGTCACCTCTGAGCCTCCTCTTCTCCAGGCTAAACAGAACAATTGAATAGAAGAATAACAAAAATACTCTTAACAGATGTTTCTCTAGAACTCACTCTAATGTCATAGAAAGAGAATCAACCTACAATTATTTCTGCACATCGAAATTACAAATCATCAAGAGAGATTTTGCAATGACATCAGCCTGCTCTTTGAGGATTTTGGGATGAATCCCATCAGGGTCCATAGATTTGTAAGGATCCAGCTGGAGCAGCAGATCCTGCACAATTTCAGGGTCAACTGGGAGTTGGTAATTCTTTCACTCATGGTTACCCAGCTCAGGGCCACCCGTGTTAAAGACAGAAGCAAAGGAGGCATTAAATACCTCTGCCTCATCTCTATCCCTGTTGTGAGGTGACCATCCTCATCCTGTAATGGGCCAATGACAATTCTAACATTAATGTATTTTAAAAAGCTCTTATTTCCCTCCCATATTTCTGGCCAGCTTCAACTCCAGGTGAGCTTTGGTCACATGAATTTTCTCCCTACAGCAGCAAGCAGCACCTCTGAGTCTTTCTCATTTGGCAAACACCTTCCTTTTTTTCCTTATCTCCAAGAGAAGATCACTGATCAAGCCAAGCTGGCCTTCTGCCTCACCTGCAAAAACATTTTCCAAGGGGATCTTACTTGATAATTCCCTCAACAGCCCGAAGTCTGCTCTCTTCATATCCAGATTTGAGGTTTTGCTGTCACTTGTCCTCCTGTCAACAGAGATCTTAGAAATCAGTCACCTCATGGTCACTGTGATCATGACAGCCACCACGTGGCTTACAAGATCCATTCTGTTGACAAGCAGCAGATCAAGAAGAGCATCTTTCTGAGTTGACTCCCTTAGGATCTGTTCCATAAGGCCATCACCCAGGTTTTTGGGAATCTTCTGGCCCAGGCCATACCAGGTGTGTGATGGTCCCAGCCAATGTCTGGCAAGTTGAAGTTCCCCATAAGGACAAGGACAGTTGACTTGGAAGTAGCCCTTATATCCTCAAAGAATAATTCATCAGTGTCAGCATCCTGGCTGAGAGGTCTTTAGCAGACTCCCACAATGACATTTGTTTCCTCCCTGATTCTTACCCAGAGGCTCTCAACTGTGACATTGTCAACTGTGAGCTCTGTACAGATCATATTTTGATCAAATTCAGTGGAATCAGTTTTCAAGTCCAATTACATTTTAAGAAAGTGATCTGAAAATCTGCACAATCTATTAACTGAATGATGTAAGGGGAGCATATTTTAATGAAGAGAATTCCTAATCTTACCTTGTCTTGCAAAATATCACCAATTTTAAGATATAATATGGTCCTACAAGATGTGTATATATTTCCAAAAACCATTCTAGCTTGTGAAATAGCTGATTTCTGGTATGTTGAGTCCACTTTGGTGTCAGAGGACAGAACCTCTGAAAATCTTAATCACTGGATATTAAATACTGAATGTTTTCATATCCTGGGGGATTTTTTTCTGAGATGACTACCCTTTGGTAAATCCCAAAAGTTCTCAGGCAACAGAGCTTCTGTATAGCTGAGAGATTTAAAGCAGAAGAAAACTCTGGGTGGGGTTAAAATATCTACCATAAACCTTGGAATAATACACAATCTGAAATCCCCTCAAAAGTGAAAAAGTGAACTGGAGAAACAAAAGCCTTCAGTGACTTCTGAACTGTGATAAACAGAAGACCAGTGGTTGAGCTGCTACACAAAAAGACTGAATAAAACTATATCACTACTTCTATTTCTTTTCAAACTGTCCAGGTTGCAACACTGCCATACTCATCTCTAGCCATTAGACAGTTGTGGCCACGGAAGATAAGTGATTCCTTGGAGGAGAAACACAGTCTCTGCTAGAAAAAAAGCTACAGTTCTTTACATAGATTCATGTGAAACTGCTCTAACAAAATCCTTTCAGCAATCACAGGTTTTTTGTTTGGTCAGTTGTTTTTCCCCAGCTCCTTCTGCATCTGTTACAGCCTTCAGAAAGAAGTTGTAGCCTTCTAGAATTAGTTTTCCCACTATCCACCAATAGATCACATTGTCAGAGTTTGTGGCACATCAAGAAAGAAGAGACAATAAAGGCAAGAAAGAGAAAACTGGGATTCTATACAAAGTAGTAAATTATAATACTTTTTTCTTCCATCACACAAGCCTGGAATCTTTTGAGTCAATAAAAAAATAAAATCTTGTTTCTGAAACAAGCCAGCAACAGAGAGCAGAAGTATAATTTATCTATATATTTTCTTTCTTTTTATTAGAAAGGGCTGTTTCAACATTAGAACTATGTTGAGCAATACAACTCCTTGGGGAAGTTTTGTGAAATACTTTACAACTGAGATAGCAATTATTTATGAACCTGTATCTCACTGCTCTTTGAATAATTTCTACTGGTATACAGTTACCCTTAGATTCCCAGAACACTTCAACTGATAGAGAAAAAACTCTACTCCCATGAGAAACAGCACTACACTAGATTATACCAGTTAGTTTTCTCATCTAAATCTAGTTTCAAATTGTTCTGGAAATCATTTCTTCTCGTGCCTGTTTGAATATGTTACATTGCAAGACATGCTTCGAAGTACAGTGGAGTGAAATTGTCGAAAACCCTTGAATGTGTCAAACAAAGTTACAAAAGAATGCACTTATTTAATCTTGTGTAATAAACATGAACATGGGAGTGCATAAGCACAGAATACAGATGACTTTTAAAGCTTAAGCCTCAAGAAAGAAGTGTTTTCCCAATTTTAGAGGAAAATACTGAAATTCAGACAGATTAACAATATAGAACAGAATTTAATTTTTTAAAAATACTTGAGGTACAGAACACACCTGGAAGAAATCTCAGTTGTATATCTACTAACCTTCCTAATACTTGCCTTAGAGTACAATAGGTGAAAATAAATTTCTTCCTCTTGTTACAGGTACAGATATCTGATTTTGAAACTTGCCTCCCTCTGAATAATACCCATATATACTATTATAGCTTCCTTCAGATACTAGAACCCTAAACAGCTGGACAATTGAAATTATTTTAAAGAAAATCAGTTGAAGTTTCAGTCACCATTTTGCTGTTGACTTGACTTTAAGGAGAAGCGACATATAGATAGTAGAAGAAAATAAAACTTTTGTAGTTTCTTAGTTTTGAATAAACTAGAAGACTTTATACACAGAGGAGAAAATAAATTTGTTGTTTTGGGGATTTATCCTTTCTGTACCTGTGTTCTGCAAAAATCTAACTAATTCAATTAAACATATTTAAATTCTGACATTTCTTTCTTCACAGATCTCTGAATTATTCCACTACATTCTACATAAGTCTAAATCTAGTGGGTTTTGCAGTGCCCAGTACTAGAAATCTGGAAGCAGGGAGATATATTCAGGAACACCTTGACAGGGGTTCAAGTCACACTTGAAGCCATTTAAGCATGCATTTGCTGGTTGAGCTTCTGTGACCATGTAAGCTGGTGCTGTAATTAGTACTGGACAGCACCAGCTAAAGGAATAAATATGAAAAAGAGGGTAAGTCAAAGTTAGGAGGTGATAACCGCTAACAGAAGTGGCTCCCCTTCAGATTCTATCATCTTGAAATGGTCCTCCTTATCTATGCAAAGCCACTGTCTTGCCAAGCCATAATGCCACCTTCTTTACCATAGGGACTGAGGAACAGATTGCTCCGTACAGCACTTGCAAGCCTAGAAATGTCCACTTAAAATGTCAAATGAATTCACAATAGTTTCTTGACAACTTTGAGAACAGGCCTACATCAACTTTATGGTAAACATCACCCTCCTCATAAACAGGTTTTAGATTAGAGAAGTACAAATGATAAATTTTCCTGTTCAGCACATCAATTGACCAGTATGATAGAAGAAACAAAGATAACATCAGTGCATGTGTAATGGAACTTTTAAGAGTTCAGATACTAAATACCTACACCTCACTTTTCACTTTATCTGAAACAGATTCATTTAATTCTAAAGTAAGTGGGGTTGATTTGTTTGCATTTTCTTTTTCCAGTAAGCCTTTAAATCTTTTAAACTGCATGAGAAATCCCAAGTGAATATTTCATTCAGCATAAAATCAGAAGACAGTCAAAATTAAGCATTTTCTCAATAACTATTTGCAAAAGAAAAGCTAGACTGTTTGCTAATCTTTTCCCTTTCCTGTAAAATGTACCAGTCACAGGATGAAATCACCTTATGACAGGGACTTCATATTTCAGTAGGCTTCATAGTTAGCTTAGTTTATTATTCAAAGAGGGAGTGTATTTTTGTGTTTAACTGCATCAGTGGAGCTTTGTTAAACTGGGACATGACAATTGAATGTCATCCTCAGACAGCAAAGAAATCCTCTATAAAGAAATCTCTCCAGCTAAATGTTTTGATAAGCATTGAAACAGTTAACATTGGCTCAATTATCAGCTTTTTATATTAAACCTCCATAGAATTCCATATACTCGGGGTGAAAATGCTGCCCTTTGCAACATCTTTGTCTCTGAAGACTTTTTCCCCTCTGCCTGACAATTAGCTTTTCCCTCTGTGAAGCTGAAGTAGCTTTCTGTTCTTGTAAACTCCTGTCGTGTTGCATTGGGAGTTTGTCAGGTTTTCCACTGAGGCAATATTTTTAAGTTATTTGGTATACAGAGACCTTCATCACCTCAGAAAGAGCTTATTAGTCAACATAAAAATACTGAAAGCTCATGCATATGAAGCAGACAGCTGTATCATAAAAGCATTCATTAGGCACTGCATTGCTGATCGCATTTACACAGATTGTGAACTACAGGTAGGAAATAGGGTGGCATGAATCCATTTGTATGATAAAAAAGTGGAAATTTTTGTCTATTTAACCCATTCTACAATGTTTAAGTTTCAAAATCCCATACTAGAGGTCACATTAATTTTCATTTAGACAATTACCTGAAGACACAGTATTATACAACATAATTTTCCTTCATGTCTTGAGTAAACACTGATGAACTAATCATGTAGTTGCAAAAGTTAAAGCCTTGCATCCCAAGACTGCTAAAAGACATGCAGCATTTTCTGACTAGACCATCTTACAGTGAGTCCAGGCTAGTTCATTATGGTTGCAGTGGAAGAAATACTGGAAAAATAAAACACAGATTGATGCTTAGCTAAAATTACTGTTCCTCTACATCCATCTTAGAAGATGATCACCATTCTATAGTCTAATTTTCTAATATTGGTCTTATGACATTTAATTTATTAACTCTAAAAACTAAGTACAAACAATCAAGCAAATAAGCTTTGAAGGTTATGTGTATTAATAAATACTTTTTTAAAAAGATAATCTAGTATCTAGCATAACCTCTGCAGAATTTTTCAGGTAAGATATAAACCATTACTAAAATAAAAACATACTACTCTGGTGTAAGCCCAAACACAGCATTAACTGATAGAGAAGGCAAACTGCCTGATGTAAACTACCTTCGATATAAAAACATGTTAGCAATTATGAAATGTTCTAGAAATTATTTTTAGTGTGCTAAAGTTTAATAAAAGAACACGAAAAAACACTTTATGAATTAGCTTAGGTAACACTGTAATGCTTTAGGAAAATACAAGCCATAGGTGGTTCATAATTTACATTCATGTGCAGGTATTCCCATTAACCTTCACTGATATCCATATGTACATGCTGTTGATAAGCAGCATCTTATGAGAAACTGCATTACTTGCGGACAGAGATCCAGTACCACTCACCAGCTCAGTAATGCAAGGTCATTCTAATTACCTTCTCCACACTTTATTCTCCCCTCTGTGGCCCTCATAATCATGAGGACTCCTTGAAATACTGATGCAGCATTGTACTCACATATTTTGAAATATGCTTTATTTAGAAATATGCTTTATTTAGAAATATGCTTTATTTAATACTAATCATTGGAACTGCATATTGGATATTTCCTGAGGTTACCTTTAAAGCTATTAGGCTACATCCTATGAATAAGGCAATTCCCCCCCATTTGAAGGCTCCATAAGCAGTGCTTCCTGTTACTAACAGTGGACAAAGTTACAAATAGTTTTTAGAGTCCACATATTTGGGACTAGTTTTTTTAATAAATACATCAGTCACTAGTGGCTGCAGGGGATTTACTTGTGCTTCCTCATGAGGTTAAAGACCTCAGTGCAGACCAAGCAATACATCCCCAGTCAAAACTGCTGTTTTGTACTTCCCATCTCATGCTTTGTACTACACAATATCAAGCCAGTTATCTTTTAAGATACCCAATTTGATAAATTTCTCTATCCATTTGACACACACTATGGGATGCTTGAGGGAAAGCATTATCAGATGATTTGAAGAGATCAAAATCTCATAATTTAACTCAATGCTGTGGCTAATGGCTGAGCATTAGGAATGGCAACTAATGCATTGTAGCATCATTCCCATAATTGTCACTCTAACAAAGGGCTTCCAGAAGGGAAGCAGCATTTTAAATGCATTTTTACCACAGCAATCTGAAGTAATGCTTTTTTTATTTTTTTTTCCTGTGGTAATATTCATGTGCAGTGAATCAAAGGTCTGCTTTGCCCAGTAAATTATCTTCTTCCACCCAGTTTAGCCTCAAGTAGACGTCTGAGAAGTAGATAACAGAAAATATATATCATCCTTGCCTCAGTGCTTTCCCACCAGTCATTTTCATTCACAGCCTTTTCAGAGCTGGAAATCATTTTTGGTTTTGGACTTCTTTTTTGTTAATTACTTCACAGTTCTCAGGGCAAAGTTTCTTTTATGCTAATCAGCACATGGTAATAGAAGCAGAAACTGACATTAATTTCAAATGTTATAGTTAATATTATGAGTGTAATACATTTATGTCCCATTCAATATTGCAGCCAGCATCAGCGTTTTTGGTACAACATGTAGCGCTTCCCACAACAACATCTTTTGTAAGTTTCCACTGTTCCACTACTCGACAACATAGTAGTAGTTCCACTATGGAATGACATATGTTAGAGTCTCTTGTTGTGTAGCAAGGCAAAGATAATGTTTTATGCTAAAGCAGAATGAGTTAATTTATAAGAGCAAATTAATTTTGTGAATAAAGCTATGAGTAAGAACATTCAAAATATGACTTTATTATTATTATTTACATATTTGATTTAGGGACCAGTCACTCTATGTCACAAACCCAAGATATTTTATTTGCTGTATATAAGTTCTGTAGCAGCTTAATTCAGTTTTATTTCATGATAATAATAATAATGGCTAATCTTTGCGAACAAAGATTTGTGAAGGGCTCACCCCACGTGGGTGTGCCCTCTGAGCCTGCGCAGTGGATTTTTTAGGTGAGGCTCAGCATGCGCAGAACTGGTCCCATTTCATGATAAAAAGCCAAATCAATTATATTTCATTTCAGTCTATTTGAAACAGATTTCTCTGTGATAGAACATCACATTTACCCTAAATAGGAAAGGGTTCCCTTATTAGCAGAGAGCCTGACTGCTCAGCTTTAGTCAGGACCTACACACACAGACTCGGAGACACATTAAAACCTCAAGCCTGACCCCTAATCTCTTTTATGACCAAGAGGGCAGCTATAATAACCAAAGTTTATTTGGTTACTTACAGAGTAAGAGTTGTCCTCTTACATAGGGCATTGGTCCCTAAGTAGGGGGGCACATGCACAAAGTCAGCTGCATGACTAGTTCAACATGTATATTTATTAGAATATCAAAAGATACAGAAGTGCTTACATGGTGGACTATTTTGCTTGTGGAGAAGACCTACTTTCAGTCAAATGAAAAGTCAGAAATACTTACAAAAGAACAAGCTGCAAGAAGAATTTATCTAATTTACTCCCTGTTTATTTGAAAGAAGTTCAGTTTTAAAACAAAGAAGAAAGAGGAGGGAGGCAAAGAATAGTCTATGGATCTGATTCAGTTTCCCCACCACAGATGGTCACTATGTAGTCTAGAAGCACCTATACTGGAAACCCTTTAAGTTACTGATCATATAAGATTACATGTTGTGACTGCTCTGTACAAACACACGCTTAGTAAACAGGAAGATATCATCTTGCTTTCAAAAGCAATCATATGCCACATATGTATTTATATACGCACACGTTTTATACATGCCAGATGCAGTACTCAATGTTTGATTTACCTTTGCTAGAGTTAACTGAACAAAATAGAAGAGAATCAGCTAAAAAATGTATTCCCATTAGAACATGAACTCAATTTAATTTTCCTAAGACTTCTAATACTTTACTCTCAAACAAGAACACAAGCCTCTTACCATAATATTCAACATTCACTCTCCCATTAAAGTTGCAGCAAATGAGCAACTTTTTGAAGAAAGCCATACCAGTGGCTAAAATAATCAAGGTATACATGAAAGTAGTAAAACAGAGGAGAGTAAGACATCAAAAATATTACTACAATTCTGATATTTAGACCAACTGATCTTCTAAGAGTATCTTTTATGCTTTCATTTTTTTTTTTGATCTGCCTACAAGACTTTTTTTTTTGTTCTTCCAGTTTAATGTGTTCTATGCTAGTTGGAGGGCTTTTAGTTATGACTCTCATTTGTGGAAGTAACCCTTGAAAGAATGTTTCCCAGACAATCATCATCACCACTTTGATTTCATACTAACAATGTTTCTTTATGCAAAAAGGCTAAACTCACCAAATCCAAAAGCATTGTGCACTTATTTCAAAGCTCATCTGGTTGAATAGCATGACAAGACTCTTCTTCAGTTATTTCTTTACAAAAGCCTTATCTATGTGAATTGGAGTACACCAATTATTTTACATCTGAAAGTAAAATAAAAGTACTTACTTTACCATAATTTAGGAAGGTTTTATTTAAGTATAGCAGCATTCCAATTAAGGACATCTGTTACTGCACTCTGGGGCTACCTGTACCAACAAATTTTTGAACTGTACAAGCACAATAGATGGGTTAACTCCAGAAGACACAGGAAAAAGGCACTCTGAAAACAACTAATGGGTTATTCAGTTTCCTAGTATTTTAGAGATGTAAAGTCAAGGTAGAAGTACATTCATGCCAACATCATGATTTTCATAATCTTAGCTCTTCATCCTTGAAATAATCTTTCTAATTTCCTATTGGTAATCAGATCAGTACAATTAAAAGAAGAATAAAATTACCACATCTTATCTCACCTTTCTCCAATTCAAGATGAGCAAACCAACCAAAAAAACCCAAAACAAAACAAACCCAACACAAACAGATCTTAGAGGTGGACATTCAAAAAAGGGTAACAACAGCCATTAGAATGAGCAGTATAAACAACTTCAAAACACAGAAGATACAAGAAGAAAGAACAAAAAGCTTCTTTAATTTTACTAACGTAATGCAGTAATAGTAAATTTTATGTTTTTAATGACATTTCTATTCAGATTATGTCCTTTAGGTTTCCCTTTACAGAGAACACAGTTAATTCACTTATTCAAATATTTTTTTTTTAATACTATACTCTTACTGATCAAAATTCCAAAAAGGCATCTTTTGGAGACTTTGATTGCTTTCCCTTCATATTTAAATGTAAGGCTATTAAATAAATCAAACCTAACTGACATACTGAAAATGCAACATCCCTTCAGTAATCAGATTTCTCTTGTGAAACAATGAGTATACATGAGAACAGCCATCTAAAGAGATGACCAGATAACAGCCCTCCTGCTGCTCTTAGTCTTCTTCAAGTCATATGGTATTTCTACACAAGCAAGAAATGTAGCTAGACATAGAAAATGTAAATAAAGTTACCTCTAGTCAGTGGAGCAACTCACAAAAGGTCTCTTTGAACAGCATGTGATGGAATAACTAACCTTTCAGGATAAGATGCACATGGGCCTCTAGATGTACTCAAAATTGGTGAAGAAAGTGGACAGAATAGTTTCACTATTTATTCTTTTGGTCTATGTCTTGGACATTAGAAAATAGTCCCGAAAAGTCACCCAAAATAATCATGAATAATGGGTTTTATATCTATATACACACATACATATACATATATACACACACATACATATATATATATACACACACACTCCCACGCTTACATTTATATATATGTATAAATTCTTTACTAACAGTGAAACAAGAACATTTCAGTATTATATTCAGGAAAACAATGCAATCCTCTCTTTCTTCAAGTGATAGAGCTGCAAGTGAATAAGCATAAAATACGTCTTCCTATCCAAGATCAAATACTGTCTCTTGAGCAACTCCTGTGAACCCTTAAAATTCATTTACCTCTGCATTCGAGCAAAATATCATCTCTACTTCTAGCAGATATTTTCTTCTTTGGCATTTCTTCACTGCTTAGTTGAGAAGCATGTGATCTGCTTTGGGTCAATAATATCATAGTATGTGGTGACAAATAGATTATCCAGTTTAAAATAAAAACTGGCATCAAGGAAAAAAAAAATCCAAACCAAACCAGTTTACTATGAAGCCCTAAATTCAAGGTGCAATTCTTCCTATTGATTTCTCTACAAATCAAATCCCAGGCTTTCTTTGGAAGAGACTCAACTGTGCCCCCACTCCCAGTCTCACTTCAACTGCACAAACTAAACAAAACCCCCCAAAACCCAAACCTGGGCACTTGCAGAGAATATTATCACATGATGCAGTGTAACTATTTTTCTCCACAGAGATCAGACTACCATCAGGAAGAAGTTTAAACAACTTTGTGATGATCAGGAGAGATATAGCTTGCATATATGTTAATATTCATTTAGAAATACTCTGCTGCTTTCAAGTATAACAGACCTGTAAGCAATAAATAAAAAAGCTCTAAAAAATGAACCTTAAAAAAAGAAACTGATCCAGGAAAGATTATAAAGTGTTTCCAAAAACGCTACGTCCTACCGCAGCCCAAGATTTTCATGTTGCAAATTAAAGCTGATTCCCCCTCCACCAAGATCACCAACACTCCCTTTACTTAAAAGAATAATGAACAAATGATTTAACATCTGTGTCAACTTATATATACACCAAAATTACTGGAGGTAAGTTGATTAAGAATACCCAGTATACATCTTCATTAAAAGATTTACTTAGATCTCAGTTCATTGTACCACAGCTTGTAGAGGTGCAAGTATGATTAATAAAGTTGTTTTTGATAACTCCTGGGTAGAGATGAGCTTTGGAAAAGAGGTAATGACTTAATACTAAATTCAAAAACAAATAACCAAACCTAGTCTTAATAATACAGTTTTGTAACTACATTGATTGTTACAGACTCTCAAAATACTACAGGGCTTACTCTTCTGATTTTGATCAGACATTGCCCCAAGCTATGATGTGTTGAGGTCACAGAAACCCTCTAGCAGCATCACACACTGCTTCTGCATGCAAGACTGCCTGCCTCCCTCAAACAATCCTTATTCAATATCTAATGAAAACTGAAGGCTAACTGGAAGCTAATAAAAGACAAACTTCCTAAATCAATCCCTTGGGAACAAACACAGCACTTCGTATAAATTTACTTTTATATTCAATTGTACAACAGGTATATGTTTAAAATTCATTTGCAAAGGATATAAAGCCTTAATGCGCATAGCAATTTCACATTGTGTTGTTTTGCATGAAGGCTCTTAAAAGCTATTGAGTAGAATAGTGTCTTTATGAAAGACAATGAAGTCATCTTAAAATCATTGTTGATGGCATATAGCCAGTGTTATTTTCAACCCCAGCCACAAAACCACAAACCAATCACCTAGAAATAGCCTGTCATGAACCACCTCTGTACCTTCATTCAGTATTTCAGAATACTGACTATTCTCCTTTTAACATATTCATTTTCTGCTTTCCTTGTTTCATCAAACCCATTAAAATATAGTAAAACTTCCTGTAAAGGTATAGTAACTCTTCCACTTTAAGTTCTAACAATGTTAACAACTTCAAAAAAATTTTTCATAAACACATTTATGCCATTCTGAAAACACTGGTGATTACAGCCAATTGAAATGGAGGCCTTTATTCCAGTTTGATTTTCCTTTTTGTGAAAGATAATTAAATATTCTGAGTAAGGACCATCTGATCCATTGAGGGAACCTACTTGTATCATTTCAGCATTGGCCATAGTTGGTAGTCATAATGGCTTCCCAGAACATGTTTTATGTAAACATCAAAGACTTAAAAATAAAAAAAAATAATAACCCAAACACTTACTGTTACTTCCTTGCTGTAGAATCTATATTCTCCATGAAAGCATGAAGTTATAGTTCAAAGTTATTGCCTGTTAAAAAGTCCAAACAACAAATATATTAATATACAAGAAACTTTGAATTGCAAAAGCTAGTAAGAATCTTCTCATAAGGTTAATCAGACACACAATAAGGCCTATGTTTCTTTCTTATGAAATTAAAATCTATTTTCTTTTTCATATTTTTCACTGCCAGAAAAACTAGAAGCAAATTCCAAAGTGAAAGCCCATTGTGCCCATTATAAACACTAATAGTGTGAGAAAATAGTCTTTGAAAACATAGGAGATGTGAAGTCACCTTTTATTCTCTGTACAGGTTGAAAAAAATACATAATATGTAACAACTCATCACATGCAGTGCTTTTTCCCCCTAGTATTACTCATTCATATTCATTCACATCATGGAACTCAGAAAAAATAAAGATCACTGTTTCCATATTTTCTAGGTCATTAAAACAGGAGATGCTCTGGTCAGGATGATAAGCCTGAATGTAAGTTAAACAGTCTCTATCTCTTAAAGTTTAGTGGTTCTCTTTGTTATTAATATTCACATTTAACAGTGCTCAGTATAAATGTGAATCAAAAAAACAGATTCAATTCATTGTATGAATTAAGAAAGGATAGATTTAGTTCTTTATATTACCAATATTTGCAACAGAATTCTTTGTTTTCTCTCATCTCCCACTTCCACTGCCAAAGACAATAATTAAAATGTATATAAATATATATGAGTCTTTACTAACAAAATGAGAACAATAAAGCCTAGAAATTGGGCATGACACACGGGGAAAATAATGTTTTCATTTTCTAATTAAGTTAGTTTATTTAAACCTTCATTTCCAAATAACAGCTTTCTGCTTGAAAAAGAGCAGTATGACATCAAAATCGTGCTAAGCAGAGGTTAAAACAGATGTTTGGAAGTTAAACACTTTGGAGTACCTGGCAAACAGCAATTTATTGCCTTGCACAGGAATATTAATAAGATGCTTTGAAAAGATGCTTATTCCAGAAAAGAACCTTGACATTAATCACAGAACTCGACTTGTTCAAAGTTGATAACTTGGACATGTCTCCTGCTAACCAAGTGGCAGGGAAGAATGGAGTTCTGCTTATACTCCTGCACTGACAAGCCTTCAAGACTGCAATAGGTGTGAGAGCAAATATCTTTTACTATATTAATTAAGGAAAACTCCTGCTAAAGCTTTCCTTGTTTATCTGTTTTGGAAAAACTCTGGGCCAGTGCACATAATTACACTGATTTTCAGACTGTATTGTAGACTTGAACTATGAAACACAGATAGCAACTTGATTATATATATATAAAAAAATAAAGAGCTCACAGCCAATAATTCCATATACTATATACAAACCCAACATACCTTAAAATCATTTAAGTGGCATCCACCTGTGACTGTCCCCATGTAGAAGAAAGGCCTGATTACATGATATACACAGCTAAAGTAGGATTAGGGAAGTAGAATATGTGCCATACTGATTTATTCCCTCACACTCTAATAGAAGTAGACAGTCTTAAAAATAACACTTAAAATCACACATAAGGACTAAAATATCATCACCTGTGAGTGGTGACTAATCAAGATATTCTCAAAAGTAAGTCTGAATTCAGTCTCAGTACTAGGACTTTGGTTCAGATAATCTCATAGCCATTGTGTCATTATTTAACACACCTCTGCCAAAGAGTGACAGTTCTATGCAGAGCTGTAAAAAGGAAAGCTCTGAATCCCACAGACCTTAACCTGTAATTCAGTGTTTAAACTTTGCAAAATTAATAGTACTAGTACGTTTTCAGTGTGCCTTCTTTCACCTCCCAAACCCTTTGCTGAAGCAGCAACTATATTCCTACTCTTTTCCTTTAGTTTCTGAAAGACATGGAAGTTCAGGTTTACTCTTTGTAGCTGTCAAAGGCCGTTTGTCTGCACCTCTGAACACAAATATATATATATATTTTTATATATTCCATCAACTGCTCTGAAAATGCATCTGGATTCTCATTTTCCCCCTCACAGGGAGAATTTAGTTCCACACCAAGGGCAGTATTAATTCAAGTACACATTTTAAGGACAATCTTAACATTACTAACCAGAGGCACAAATTCAATCCTACATGTAGGTGACTGACCTAATCATTAAGCAATCAGGCTTAAATACAATAACATTCAATAAAATGGTTATAATTTCCTAGATTATGGAATTGCAGATAAAATTATTTTTTACATTACATATATGGGCTTATATAGTGATGCATGTAATTTATATAATCTCCAAATACATTGGAGGTTAAAACTCCTAGCCACTCACATAAGCTAAGTTTTCTAAGTTGCTATGTTTAAGACATAAATGGATCATATGCCTGTAAAGAATTTTTCTACTCCATGGTAATTGCTATTCTTTTATAATGTTGGCTGTTGATATTACATATTTTCTTTCCCCTTTTAGGAAAAAAAAAACCAAACAGAAAAACAAAAACAAAAAGCAAAAGACAAAGAGAATGGCAAAATCATCAAAAAGTTTGTTGCTTGGCCAAGCATATTTGAACAAAATGTTCTGTTTACCTCAATGTTTGAATTACTTGTCATAAATTTCATAGATTTCTCTGTTTAAAGAGAAAAGATTGTCATCGGCACATTTTGTGCCTTAAGTGTTCTCCTTAAATTAAATAAGCAGATGTGGATGAGTATTTCTCTCTTCAGTCAGGTAAAAAGCAAGGCAAAAGCATAACCGTAAAAGTATACACAGTTGGTAGTGGGAACACTTCAGAACAAAATCAAATATTTAACTTCAAAATAAGAATTTGCTCTTTTTTATTCCAAATAAAAATTTATTTTGTACACATCTAAGAGCACAGGAAATCTGTGTATTTGATTACCTTAACTCACAGCAGACATTAAAAAATCCCAACATTTCCTCCAGAGACTGAAAATAAGGTATCATCAATTACAAAATGCAAACCAAACTGCAAAAAATTGAGCTGAACTGTAAGAACCTACTTCCAATTTTACAATCCATATCCTCCAAAATAATTGCTTTTCATAACTAATGACAATTGAATCTGTGCAACATAAAGCCCTGTGACTATTAGAGGCCTGCCTGCTTTAAAGAAAGAAGTTGGAGACCAAGCATTCCAAAACAATTAAGTATTAGCATATTCAGTTAATAACAAGCTTCATTTTGGTTTTGAACCTTTGTACCACAAATTGCTCACATGCTCTCATAATGTGGCATGTCAAATGCAACATAAAACCTGCAAGGTGTTGGTAGTGATGCAGCAAGTAGCTATTTACTGGCAAGCCAAACAGAGATTATCTACTACTCTAATAGAGAGATACATACATTTGTAAGAGATTGAAGCAATGCTTACTTTAATTAAACGGCCAGACTATTTCCAGAACAGAAAACAATATGAAGAGAGAAGTTAAAGTGAAAAGACAATCTGTCTATGATATTTGGGCACACTGAGGACAAAAACTGATTGAAACTCCTCAGTGCCCCTTGCTCACAAGGAAAGGCAGGATTCCTGGAGATAAAGGACTTTCAAGAGAACTTCATCCTGACTATACGAAAATTATTTATTGATTTTTACATTTTATAAGCCTTGTAACTGAACTTGGCCATTTAAAATCTGATTAGAAAGGTATTCTCATTTTAGCTTAACAGGCTTGGAACTAAACTTATCCCACAGCATCCACATGAACAGCAAGACTTTTCTCATCAAGGGAAGCTGTAAATCTTCAGATTACAGCAAGTGAGCTCATTGAGAAGCATCCTACCTGCCAAGTACATCTTCCATGTTAGCTTAAACGAGCTAGTGCTACACAGCCCCCGTTTCAGCTTTGTATGCAAGGTAGAGCTGGCACAACAGAAAGTGGAGCAGTGAGAAGTGCCTGCCAGTGAATGGTAATTATAAATGGCTGACGGAGCTCAAGATGCCAAAGTGCACACAGCATTCTATTCTGACTGGCTTGGAACACATTAAAAACACAGTTCAAGAGAAAACAGTTAACTACAGAATAATCAATTCCTTTCTTCATGCCTGCTACCAGCAGGAGCTTGCTTACTGCAGGCAGCTTGCTAGCCTGATATCTCTTGGATATCAAACTATTTAACACATACCTAATCTTGAACTTATGGATATAAAAACATAGACACAAAATCATGCAGAACAAGCATAAGCAATTCAAAGTTGTTAATCAATGGTTTATTAATTCAGTTAAAGTCTGAAGCTATATTTAATGCTGTTGAGAGACCCCTTTCCATCACAATTGTATGAGCATACATAAGAACAAAAGCAGAAAAAAAATATTGCTTTAAGGAACATGTAAGGATGAATTATATCTGAAAAAAAGTAATAGAAGTATGTAAGAGGCATCCAAAGAGTTCTATAGAAATCTAGTTTTATATGTTGAATCATAAAGACATGAAACATTTTTATTATGCATAGGCAATTTATCACATTTATGACTTCATATGTGATAGGACACTGAAAGGAAAACTTCACTTTATTTCTGATTCAATACAAGCCCCACTTATGCTTCCATCATATTTTACAACTACTTATTTACTATAGTCCCTCGGTCACAGTTCATTCACAAAAGCTCAGTGTGTTGTAGTTTTGATGTAAATTCTCTCCCTGCCCCTAACTCCCCATGCCATTAGTTAACAAAAGAAGTAGTTAAATACTACCAATTCCTTCTTGATCGTTTTGGGTGGGACATCACACAGCTCTGGGGGAAGGTTTGAGCTGTGTGTGTTGTCTGTCCAGAGAGAAACTGTTCGGCTGCTCATCCCTGCTCCTGTGGAGTAAGCTAGCTTTTTCTTGCCACTGCTGTTTCTCCTGGTTTTCAGCATTGGGGCTCTGGCCTCACCATCGCTGGCAGTGTCACAGCCGCCCACCCTACTATGGCAGTGACCCAAGAAAGAGGAGTCACAACTGCCTTTCAGGATACACTGCGGCTCTCCACTCCCAGCTTTCCTTCTTCATTTGGGACAAAGGACAAAGAGAGAGAGAGAACTCATCTGATTGCTCACTGCTCGCCTCTATGTTGCTGGGAAAAGAGTGAGAACTCACTCTGCAGCTAGTCAACGTGTGACACTGACTCTGTCCATAAATATGACTGTTCCAGAAGGAACCTACCATTTTGGGGGTTGTTCTCTTTTGTTTTTACTTGTGCTGTTGGAGGAGTAGTTTGCTCTGGTCTGTTTCATATATATATATATATATATAGTAGTTAAGAACAGTTATCCTTCTTATATCCATTTTCTAATTAAATTTTCTTTCTTCTTAAATTTAATAAAGAGTGATGTGATTATTGTGGAGGAATCCTCTCTTCTGCTTTTTTGGTAAACATTTTGGTTTCTTCCCTCAAACTAAGACACAGAGCCATCAAGAACTTGAAATTACTGGGTAAACAGTTCTTGTATATTTCTTAAGATAATGCACATTGGTAAACAGGAGCAACTAAAACTGAATAAACAAAACCAACAAAATTGGACAGAAAATCGTAATTTTTGAAGCCAAACATTTTATAGAAAAGGTCTTGGAACCACAAAAACATCTTGAATACAACACAGCATACCACAGAGAAGTCAATCTCCCAGAGGTTATTGACTCCCAAGTCAGATATTAGCATAAAAATCCTAGTATAGATCTACACCTGACCTAACAAATCCTACACTTAAGGAACAAGGCTTATATTAGTACATTCTCATCACATCTCTAAGGTAGCTAGCTGTATAACATTATGCAATATAATCATATCATGCTGCACTGCACAGAATCACCGAGATGCAGGAACTCAGATCAGAAACAGCATACGTAACCACAGTATCTTCCACTGAGTGGTGTCAATACATCCTTACCCTGCATCGGGGTGTTTTTTGACATCTTCTGTTCGAGGTTTTTTCTTTTCTTTTTGGGGTGAATGGTTTGTCTTTTGTTTTTTTTTTTTTAATTTGTTTTTTAGAACCTGGGTGAATAGGTTTTCTTTGAGATTTTTTTAATTTGTTTTTTAGAACCTGGTACAAATTAAATCTTAGAGTTATCTGTACCAGTCAACATATCATAATACACCACAGCACATGTGAAAGAGAAAAGTGACCTGAAAGCCTGGTTTTGTGAAATTTCCAATTCTGCTCTCCAAAACGTTGTTTGCGCAGCACAGCCACTGAACAGCATGGAGTCCCTAAATGGCTTTGTTCTAGTATGTACCGTCTAGTAATTATAGAGACCAGTGTACCATGGGTTAGAAGTCATACATTAAACGAAGCTAGACATTTCAAAAGAGCCAAGATTTTGTAGAGTTAGAGCCAAGGTTTTGCAAGTTTTACAGGTCATGTCATTGAACAAAGAAAAGGCAAAAGTCCAGCAGTGATGAAGACGCTTCAAGACCACCCTGAGGGATGAAGTCAGGAGACCACTACTCAAATTCGAAGCCAAAAAGAAAGCTCCACCCAAGATTCTGCCTAGTCATTAATATCAAAATTAGAAGGTGTTAACTATGGACTTAAGACTATAAAATAGCTTATTTTCCACAAACAAGTTAGGCAAGTTTTTGCCCAGTATGAACTGGCTTGCCTCCAACAATGTCAATAAATACCTTGCTGCTAATAGGGACAAATTTTTCTTTTAGCAGTTATTTTTGCAGTGTTTTCGCTTATCAACACCTTATGGCACCTCCTTCCTCTTTTTAATGTCCCCCTTAAACCACATCTATTGTGTATTTCTCTGTTATTCAGAGTACATGAACTACAGTCAGAAACAAGTTTGATGCTTATTTTTCCTTGGGTTTAGTATTTTAACCACTACGCTTTTCCCAAATGGAGAAAGAGTCTTCAGAGGACAACAGGACATCAAGGACTGTAAATAAAAAGAACCTGTTCAGTCCTGAAGTAAGGAGCCATTAGAGTGCTGGTGGTGGGTTGACCCTGGCTGGATTTCAGGTGCCCACCAAAGCCAACTGTAAAGGAGGTACTTTTAATTTAGATGACCAACAGAGCATAGAAGGGTGAGAAAGTACGTGTTGGGAAACTAGGCAGACTAATATACAAAGTAACTATATAACACTAGATGTTCTTCATTATCAAGGCCTTGTTCCTCTCTGATTTGGCGGCATGCATGGGAACACAATGGTGAAGGTTGTACAGGGGGGTGAGGAAGCTAATGATGGGAGGAAGGATAGGTGCGCAGGGGTCGTACAACCACTACCCAATAGGTGAGCATGCGCAGTGTTGCCACTTACGTAATTAATAGGCAGTGTTTGGCTGTCTCTCAGGCATCACCTTATACTGCGTCCTGGCCCTGTGTAGTATAATGGATAGCTGATAAATAGGAACACCAGGAGTGGGGGAGCTGAGCAACACCCATCCTTCCACCAAACCTGTGTTAGCTCCACGGGGATGCCCACTAAGCATGAGTGCCATCCAGCTTCTGCCAGTCCTGATAGTCCTGGCCTGTCTGCTCAAGTAAGCATCAGAGATAGGAAGCAGCTGCTGCAGCATCAACTATATTTCAACTCTACTGTATCCTTTTGTATCCTTTAATTAAGTTTTAAGTATTTTATTCTTTCTATTCTCATTTGTATTGAGTATTAAAGCATTTTATCCTTTTAATTCTCTTTTGCTAGTTGTTACTGTAATAAATGCTGTTTGTGGTAGCTTATGACTGTGATTGGCTTTATTCTGGACATGTATCTAAAACAATCTGTTACACAGCTCTATCACTTCTCTCCTCAGCTGGAAAGGGGAAAGAAGATGGAATGAAAGCCTCATGCATCAAGATAAGGTCACACATTGCCTCCACCGCTCCTTCCTCCTCAGAGGGAGGACGCCTTAAACTCTCCCCTTGCTCTAGTGTGGGGTCCCTCCCATGGCAATCAGTTCTCCATGAAGTACTCCAATGTGATTTTTTTCCCAAAGGCTGCAGTTCTTCACAAGCTGCTCCAGCATGGCTGCCTTCTATAGAGTGCAGTCCTTCAGGAACAGACTGCTCCAGAATAGGTCTCCTGTAGAGTCAAAAGTCCTGCTAGAACCTTGCTCTGGTGTGGGTTCTTTCCNAAGGGGAAAGAAGATGGAATGAAAGCCTCATGCATCAAGATAAGGTCACACATTGCCTCCACCGCTCCTTCCTCCTCAGAGGGAGGACGCCTTAAACTCTCCCCTTGCTCTAGTGTGGGGTCCCTCCCATGGCAATCAGTTCTCCATGAAGTACTCCAATGTGATTTTTTTCCCAAAGGCTGCAGTTCTTCACAAGCTGCTCCAGCATGGCTGCCTTCTATAGAGTGCAGTCCTTCAGGAACAGACTGCTCCAGAATAGGTCTCCTGTAGAGTCAAAAGTCCTGCTAGAACCTTGCTCTGGTGTGGGTTCTTTCCATTGACCCAAAGGTTCTGCCAGAAGCCTGCTCCAGCACAGGTTTCACACAGGGTAACAGTCTCCTACAAGCATCACCCTGCTCTGCTGCAGGGTCCACCATGGGCTACAAGCGGGTCCGTGTTCCACCACTGACCTCTATGAGTTGCAGGGGCACAGCCTGCCTCAATGTGATCTTCACCCTAGGCTGCAGGGAAATCTGCACTCTGGCACCTGAAGCACCACCTCCCCCCACTTTTGCACTGATTTTGGTATCTGCAGAGCTGCTGCTCACACATATTCTCACTCTTCTCTTCAGAAGACCCATCTTGGAGCTGACAATCATTGGCTTCATTGGACACAGGGGAAGCTTCTGGCAGCTTTTCACAGAAGTCACATCTGTAGCCTTGCCCCCTCCCTCCATTAAAAAACCCAAACAAACAAAAAGAAAGAAGCCCAATACTTCCTTAAAAGTTTTTAGATATTGATGATTAAATAATACTTCTGAAAAAAATGTTTCTACTGTATAGGTTAGAGATCTATAGTGTGTCATTTAAAGAAGGTTACAAGAAACAGTGTTATGGTTAGCAATAATTAACAGAAAATGGGAGTGAGAACAAGAAAAATTCGTATTTTAAAAGCATCCAAAATAATGTATAAAAAACCCTTCTCTTTCACTTCTCATGTATCTGACATTTACAAAAGTGCCCCTATGTCTTTGGAAAGTTGATTTTTTTAAAGAGAGTCTGAAAGAGGGCTTCTTATAAGAAAGGACTAATTGGTGTGACCCAGATTTCTATGGCTGCCAGTTCCTTTTAATAACTGCCAAACTCATAGACATAACTATGAATTGGTATTTAATTTAGTCATTTAGATTGCCTTTTAAAAAGATCCAATTCACAGTTAGCTTTCTAATTCACACTCTCAGGTTCTTCCTATACTTCAGCCTCCGTCCCATCAGGCAAATATTAGTTGGCCAAGTGGCTTTTACCAGACCAAGACATCAGCTTATTCTGAAGTTTCCAACCTGCAGTTGGGAATTCTGCCCACTAAAACCACCACTTCAAGTTAAAAATACTTGCTTTTTGCAAGCTTTCACAAATATTTCTTTGCTTAGTTGTTACTATGTTGTCAACCAGTCTATCTTTAACATTTCACATATAAGTGGATTTCAAGTGAGTCATAGAAGAAAACATGGTTTGGTAAGTTGATTCATCAAGTACTGGTCTGCTAGTAATTAAAGGAAAGACCTTTAAAATAGAACTGTGGTAGTTCTTTTTCTTCTCACCCTAAACTGTCATTGAGACATAAGTAATGAGAACAGAATTATATAAGATGAGATGTGGGAAAAACAGAACTAGAAAGAAAATTACACAGAGGGAATCGGAAGGAGAAGCAGAAAAAAATTCAGAGCGATAAGAGAACATGCTCGAGGAGGAAAACACCAAAAATATGAAAAAATAAAAAAAAATTAAGATAATGAAAGAGTTAAGGAACAAGAGAAAATACGGACTAGATGAGAATTCAGCTGGAAAGAATGGCAAAAATTTTACAGGGCAGAGCTTAACATAGTGCAAGAATAAAAGAAGGCATAGTAAAAATAGTAGCTGAAGAATCAAGCAAGAGCAGCAAGGTTCCTCATGCTTCATTTACTTGTAAAGACTCAGAGCTTGCTACTCTGGGAGAAGGGAACTGTTCCATAGAGCTGCCTAACCAGGCAAGGACTCCACTAGCATCACGCATTCACGGCTATGTTTATTATTTTCAGACTACTACACAGAGTAACCCAGCACAAGTTGCAGAAACGTGGCCTTTAGTGTCTGTAACTGACCCAGCAGCACTGCCTCTGGTAGTTCTCACTTACAGTTACTTTGCTATTCCCAAAACATTTGTTACCTAAACAGAACAGGCTTGCAAACAGCTACTGCACTATGTCAGAAAACAGGACAACTTAACAGAATCTCCCATTCCTCCCCACACTGACTTCCCTTCTTTGCCATGTACAACATCTCATTGCAAAACCTTACTCACTTGCCTCACATTTAGCCAAGAAGCTGTTCAGACTGCTCCTGCCTGAACCATTTTTACTTGGCATGCCTCAATTTCTAGCATACTTTCTGTCAAGATCTTCTGCAGCTTGGAAAAGCAATGTCTGCCCCTCTGCCAGAACTAGTGGGGGGAGACAGGGTAAAATGAGTGAGGACACAAACCTTCCTCTAAGATTCTACAAGATTTGTATACTCAGTTTAAGAAAACAAAAGCTAAACTAACTTACTCCACTCCAGTTAACTCCTTATAACATCAACTCCTTTTTCATGCAGAGTGTAAGACAGCTTTCATGGATTTGGGTTTATCAGCCAGGCACACACCTACCTAGATCCAGAATCATGTAGCTTCTCTTTGGTCTTCCGCTCCACGAACTAGAAGTGCCCTGCTGCTCACATCTTCTGCTTGGCTACAAGCTGTACAGCCCTGGTGTTTTTTACAGATTTTAAAGGAGAAGCATCTAGGCTCATTAAGGCTGTTTTTCCCCTTGGTCACAAACACCTACTTTTACAGTTTTTTAATTAGCAGAACACAGTGCCTATTTCTTCAAATTCTTTTCCTAAATTTCTCATTTTTGTTTTCTTCTCTACAAGTTCATGTTCTTCTCCATTTTGCAGCTATCTCCACAAATCACTGATGATTTGTAACTATGTCATGTGCCTGTTTTCCTAAGGAAGGCTAGTAATTTGATTCATTTGCTTTCACAATATAGCAGAACCTACTTAAAAAAAATAAACCCAAACTCTCTACAGTAAGTCACACTTACTCCTCCAGCTAAGAAAGGCACCAAATCTGAGAAGCAAGACACTACCCTCAAAATAAGATCCCTAGAGAGGGGTCTAGGAAATGCTCTTCTAATGCATGCTCAATCAACACTGACCAGCATCAGCTGCTTGCTCTTCCGCTCTCTTATCTCTCCAGCTTGCCCCTTAATGCCACACACCTGCCTTACCCACCCTTTCCTTGGCTGAAACACCCTAATACCTGCTCAGATACAACCCTTCTGAAATTTTGTGCACCAAAAAAAATGCACCCCACAAATACATTAAAGTGAGAATTTGCTTTGCAAGGGCTTAATACAGAAAATATTTTTTTTTGTATTATAATAAGCATTTTAATATTGTGAGCATGTTTTCTGTAGGAGGGTAGTAGTTTTCTAATCTACTGGGAAAGTTACTCTTAAGGGGGATCAGCTGCAGAGTGCAGCCAGCAGAAGCAGCTGCAGAGATTGCTTCTGCCATTACCAAGACGTTATTAGAGAATGTTTTTTGCTTAGATGTACCACTGACTGTAAATCTTGAACAGTGATCCAGAACAGCCTTTTTGTCCAAACTTCTATGTTTTATTCCTGACACATTTTAATTTCTTACTAAATTCTCTTTTAATCATGCTTTCTCTAGTTGTTTTTTTCCCTCCTGCACATACTATTGAATATAAAACTATTTATAAAAAAAAATGAACACGAAAAGTGGTGTATTCAAATCCTCAGTCTATTCATGATTCTTTTAGTTTTAGTAACCCTTTTTTCACCTGGTTATTTATACTGTCAAGCTCTTTATGTTGTTTTATAGCAGACTGGAGCCCTGCTCTTCACTGGAGTGCAATAGCAGCAAAACTGTAATAACAAATAGTTATGTGCTATAGCTTTTCTGCATTTATTTAACAAAATTATTACTGGAGTAATAACATTAATGTCTATCTCCAGATGCTTTGCTGAGAAAATGGAGACAATAATGTGAAGCATGGCTTACAATTAAACACAAGTGAAAATTTATTGTTGGGAAAGAGTTATAGCAATGACAGGGAAAGTGGAAGCATAGCTCATCATATTCTTTTCTTTTACTTTGGATGTAGGAAGTTTTTGGTTTCAGACATTACTGGAATTATCAATAGGGAGATTAGGAGTTTGATGCATAGACAACACTAAGGAAGTGCATGCATTCAGTAATGTGGAAAGCTTCTTATGATGATTCTTATGATGTAAGCTTTGAGGTGTTTTAGATTAACCATACACCTCAACTTCCTCCAAGAATACATATTTGTTCATCTAAAAATGAAGATGAAGTCTAGGCTGCTGGCAGCCTCAGCCTTGTCCTTGGGTGGATTTAAATGTGGCATGGGAAAGCAGAGAAGAGGAAAAAACATGTGCAAAATAACAAGATGTGTTTTGAGAATTGCCAGCACAAAGTTTGAGAATTGCCAGCACAGAGATAGCAGCCACCTATCAAGACTGGAGCTAAGGCATGTAAACAAAGACTTTTAGCCAGTTAAAAATGATAGATTTCTGCATGTGGACAGGGGACAGAGACTATAAAAAGTTAAGGCTTCTGTTAAGAGGGACTTTTGGGGCTATGGGGTTCTTAGGTCTCTTGAGGTCTTTGGGTTTTGGGGCCTCTGGGCTTGTTTGCTTGCTACTTGTTTAGTTGTTAATAAAGCTGTTACTTTACCGGCAGTTGGAGTATGCCTCTTAATACAGACTGTTGAATAAACATGCAACTCTTCTAAATTGAAGGAAGAGACTGACTTCTACTCTTATTTTCCAGAAATAAAACACCACTTCGCAAAATATTGAAACCATTAAAATTTTAACTACCTTTTTTTAACTGTTGGGAAAACAAAGGAAAAAAGGGACAAAAAGTGCTGAAGCATTGCTTCTCTATAAATATAAGTTATGCAACTGTGTTTAAATTTTCTTTTCCTGAAGTATTCAGAAAAAGTGGATTTTTTTTTTTTCTCTCAGAGCTTCAAAATAAAATGAAAAATATTTGATACAAATTGCTTGGGTTCAGAATTTATTCAAGCTTTAATCCTTATAAAAGGAACTATAATTGCAAATGTCAGTATAATAAAAAATCAGTTCAAATGGGTTTACATTTTGTAAAGCAGTTGTCTCACTGATCAAATAGATTTGACTACTCATGGGAAGTTTTTTGCCTTTGTAGGTAATAGTGATAGCAAGGAAAGACATGCATAAAATATATGCTGAAAATATTCCAGGTGAACATGGAAATACGTTTGAACAGGAAAAAATGACTAAAAGACAATTCTGAGTCTCTCTAGATACAGGATATTTACACATGTAACTGCTACCAGTTCTGATTTTCCCTTATTTTATGGCCTCAGCTTTTGTATCTGCATGCTGCATTGACACACTACTAGACAGAGGTTTAAATTGGTTATCACATAATCTACTCATTGTTTTGATCATGTCCAGCTATGCTTACTTGACTACATTATGTATTTTCTCCAAAATTAATCTTAACAAACTCACTAATATTCCATTACACTCAGAAAATTTCATGTAGATTGCTCTTCCAATTAGGTTTAATAATAATAATAATAAAAAATCAAACCTCTGTGTATGTTTTCTGAAGTAGCTTACATGAACATTTTTTAATATCAGTTCCATTGAATGTTCCTTTATGTTACATAATAAAGAATATTGCCTCTTGCATACTCTGCCCATCAGCAGAGAACAAGGATCAAGTTATAGCATTTATGTTTTTGCAGATCTGTAGTGTTTTCTAGGATCTTTTCTAATTTCTGTATACACTACTCCAGAAAGATTTATTTCAAAATCTCTGTAGTTGTAAAAATTGCATGCATTTACCTTTGAAAATAAACCACTAATAAAACAGTTCACAGATGTTTCCATTCAATGACAAAAGAATATTAATGATTATTTTTAATGCTTGAGATAAGACTAGTGACTGCAACTATAAGAAGTTCCTCCATCTGTCATGAAAATCTACCCTTACAGTAAGTGTCAATGAAAATGAAGAGAGGTTTATAGGCTGAATAATAGCCACCACTAAGCTGTTAATATGCTTCAGAGTTGTGATACTGTTAATATTTTCTGAGATTGAACAAAGTTTTTGAAATGCCTCAGTTGTCTACTGTAGCCATTAATATCCACTATGTAATCACATTCTAATCAGACATGAAATAATACTAGTTGAGGACTTTGCTTAGATATAAAATGCAAAAACAGTTGTAGGGACTTTGCTGTTATTGTATGGAAATACTCTGTGTGCATTCTTAACAATTTGTCTTCCATATAATAAAAGTAATAATTTTGCTTTTAAAAACCAGTACTGTGAATATTAGAGAAATTTCCAAAGAGAGAAAATGGAAAAAATACTTGCCTAAACAACCAAACAATTAAAGTGATTTTTGTAATGAGAAAATGTCAAGAATTATGCACAGTTTTAGTAAATAACAATATGTCAAAGATGTTAGTTCTAGCACCTAAACTTTAGGAATTTACTTTGCAGTTTTTGCCCATTTAACAGGATTTGAGATTATACTGCATGTTTAGAGGTGCTTTGAAGGTATTCAGTGAAGTGAGTAATGCAAAGTTGATTTTCCTAAGTGTTGTACTTGCATTTATCCAAAGCATAAAGAATTCTTGTAAATTCTGCAAACTAAAACTGCCTTCGACAAAGTTATATAAGCTTTTCTGTAGAACTG
>VWZD01012426.1:19366-40312 GCA_013396695.1 Sakesphorus luctuosus
TGTGAAGGGAATGGAGAAAGTGAGTCTACTCCCTACTGGAATCTAAAGTGATTTCTCTTCCATACTGTGTAAAAATATCTCCCACTGAGTCAGACGTTTTTAAGAGACAGACTTTTGACCCCTACTTTAGACAGCTTTTTCTCAAAAGCTACACTTGTGAAAAAAGGCTTTCAATTTTATCAGAACTTTATGTATTTGTTCTAACAGTGATTGGGGGTTTAGGTGAAGAAAAAGTGGTTTTCAACTGACAGCCTTTTTCTGCATTACAGAAACATTTTTATTTTTAAATAATGGAACTGTTCTTAACGGAGGCATTTGGGAAGACCAGAGGAATGCCCTGTACCCTGTAACTGAAACAAACTGACATTTGTCATAATTTTGCTCCTTCCCTGCAGATTCCAGTCAGATGTCATTGTCCCTTCCAGAAGAGCTCTGGAACAGATAGAAGGCAGGTGACAGAGGAAATGCTGCATGTGAAGATGGGCTACAGTTTCACAAATGTGCCATATAAAAGCTATGGTCTCCATAGCCAGAATCCATCTCTGTATTCAATGGTGTATTTTGGCAGCCTTTCTACCTATGATTTCATCTGAGGCAAAGGTAAAACTAGTGTTTGTTGACAATGAGGCTTTTGATGCCCTTCATTATATGTTTACATGGGTGGCCTTTGTTTTCTAAAGCTCACAGCCCTAAACCATTTGGTGACCAAACACAGCCTTATTGCCACCACCTATCTTGCAATCCATTATTGGAGTTCCTGTTCCAAAAGAGAGGCTTCCAAAAACAACCACATATCTTTTAAACCCATATCAGTCATTAGAAAAAAAAGAAGGCAAAGTGTTATCTAATCTTTGCAGCTCACAGGAATAGAAAAATATTTCAATTAAAGGAGATGCATGTCACAGGCCTGAAGGAGTTAAACTGGTAAAAGATTGAAGTGTCTGGAGAAAACTATACTAGGGAGTGCTATTTAAAATTTGGTCACTGCTCAAGTACAGATATAGAAAATTAGGCACCTCAGTTTGAATTTAAGAGGGAGACAGAGTGATGGGAGATGAATGCATCCTCTAGGTAGGCATCTGCTCCACTCTTCTGTCCCAAAGGAAACAAATCATTCTGACACAAACTGGATCCACTTGTCTTAAATGATATACAAATAAATCTAACTCACATGAAAGTAAGTTACATGAACAATTAATTATACTTTCCTCAAACTGTTTGGATTTTTCTTTTGCTTTTTTTCAAATAACACAGGAATGAATATGTCAAACCATACATTCATTGAAGGATTGTTGGAGTAGGTTCAGAGGAGGGCCACAAAAATGATCAGAGGTATGGTACAACTCTCCTATAAATGAAATATTTATAAGGGTCCTGTAAGAAAGATGGGGACAGACTCTTTAACAGGGCCTGTAGCAACAGAACAAGGGGCAATGGTTTTAAACTAAAGGAGGGTGGATTCAGACTTGATAAAAGAAATGCATTTTTTTTACTATGAGGGTGGTACAACATGGGACCAAGTTGCCCAGAGAGATGGTCAATGCCCCATCTCTGGAAACATTCCATGTCAGATTGGATGGGGCTCTGAGAAACCTGATTTAACTGACTATATCCTTGCTTACTGCAAGGGACCTGGACTAGACCTTTAAAGGTCCCTCCCAACCCAAACCATTCTATGATTCTATGATTAGAATATTCCAGGGAAATACAACTTCATTACATGAAAATCTCATTATAAACAAAAGGTACATGTTCAAGTGACTTTTCTATCAGAAATAAAATTTTTCAGCCATTAAAAATACTAATAACAAGGGTCTTTTATTAATGAAGTACTATTAAAGTAAATCAATGAAAACAGATAGAAATAAATGGAAAAAGTCCTATCTAGCAAAAGTTACATTAATGAACTACCTAAAACATTATGATGAAAAAAACCCTAATAGAAGGCATTCCAATTAAAATAGTCTCCCTTTATCAATTGACCATTAAACTAATGTACTTTCAATCACATATTTAAATTGCTTTGCACTGTCTTTCCCATTACCAGAATCAACATTTTCAGGGCATATTCTTGAATATACTAGGACATCAGTAGTTTGCAGGCATCCAAATATATTTGTCACCTCTTTTCTCCTTTAGAGCATTTAGCCCAATGTGAATTGTTCATATCCTGTTGCTTTAAAAGTAACAACTCTCTTAGCAAAGGAGTCAACATAGAAACTTGTATCAGAACCCTCTGATTATAACAGCCTCACACTAAAACAGTGTCTTTAAGGGAAAGGTATTTGCAGCTATGTTGAATATTCTTTGCAGCTATGTTGAATATTTGAAAATCAGCACATTCTCAGTTCTAAGAAAGAGACAAAAATGCTTATATGCTTGGTCTTGTAATCATTCCAATTTTACACTGGTAAACATGTTAAAATAATGTCCACTTTTAAACAGGTTTAGTAGGATTTTGCTTTGATATAATGATTGAAATGTCTCCTAAACATAATTAATTCCAGCATTAAACTGTAATCTGATCTTCTGATTTCTTTTATTTATCTAATTCTCTGCTATCTTTTAAAATGTGGTAAACATTTTATGGTTTCTGGCTTGTATTTTACAGGCTTTGCTCATGTTTTAACATTTCTTTTTAAGACCACCATTAAGCTTACACAGGTAATATAAAAGCAAGTGCACCAACAAGGTGATGGTCTTTTTTTTTTTCTCCTTGGTAACTGATGGATCACAGATGAAATAGCTTTGAAAAATTAAACAGACAAACTGAGGGACAATCCCTTCTAAATGTGTTATGTAAACAAAAATTGAACAAGAAATGTGCTGGACTCAAGCTGCACATGCATCTTATTTTAGCTGTCCATTGTGTTAGAAGTGTTAGACTGGCTCTTAGTAGCTTGAAAAACAGTAGCTTGTGTATTAAAAATAGGTTTCTGAAGAATGGATCTTTCTGCAGACTTGACAGGAGAAAACATCATTCTGCAGTCAGACCTTGTCTGCCACCCTCAAGCTGCTGTGCATAGATTGCCCTAAAGGTATTTTGGCAGCTTCAGTTCTCCTTGGCACATAGTGTGAACAGAATGGGCAAGGTACTAAAAGGTTCTTCTCATTTCATTCCAAGAGAAGCTAGCCACAATGTAACGGTTTTGGCTACTGTCTAAGTCTAGAAAATGACAGCAATAACCAACCAACTAAAACAAAAGACAACAAATCAAACCCTCAGAATTTGAGAACAGCCTTTCTTTTATCTAAACAAGCACCTCTTTGCCACAAGATCTGCCCCATGAACTGGTCTCATCAGAGAGTTTACAAAAACAAGGTATGTGCAACATCATCCTCCCCTCTCAGATACATGGCTTCTATCTTCAGCAGTCCCAAACCTCTCCTTCTTTCAGTGTTGCAGGCTCTGCTACAGACCTCTTTCCTAGGAGAAACTTATTTCTGGCAACAAATATAGATATCCTTCTGTTTTCTATTCTGTTAGTATGCATAGCAGTACTCATTGTATGACCATTTGAAGTGGACCTTTACTTTACATAATCATCCACACCTGTGGGAAATGGACCGGACACTATGAGATTTGGAAAGAACAAGCTTTGATATGGATCTCAGGGGAGGACAGTGCTAGCAAGCAGCAGACCTGGACAGCTGCATATACTTTGGTTATTGGAGTTTAAAAGCTATACGTTTACTTATATGGGGTTTTGTTCAAAAGGTTTTATTGTCATCCTTCCTGCATGGTGTTATCCACCCCTCCCCTGTCTTCTCCTGAGGCTTTGTTCTCCGATGAGTTGCTGCACCGGTTCAAGCTGGCTCGACACCGTCTTCGGGACTACTCTGCCTCGTGTAGCCAGTGCAGTGTGCGGCAGTGTGACCGCTGCTCCTGCTGGCTTCCGTCCCTGTCCTAACCCCATTGGTTATCGCACCTGTCTATCCCCAGTCCCTGGGTTTCTACTGAGTTTTTATCCTTCCATTTTCCTATTGGCTAGTTGACACCTAAGCCCTCCCTTCCTCCCAATTCTTACCCAGTCCAGTCCCAGTTCCATCACCTTCCCCTTGGCATCCTATATTGTGATTTTGCAATAAACAAGTTTTCACCACACATCTCCCACACTGAACAGACCTCCATCTCTGCGCTCCCCAGCCTGGGAGGATCAGCAGAAGCCATCCCCTTCCCCCAGTGTTGCATACACACCCATGTATAAATGGGGCACATTTGTATATGATTGGACTTACATCTCAATATACATGTCTGTGACAGAAGTCCTTGCCTAGACACCCCACATGCCTTGTGAAGACTGCAACAGGAGTAGGCTGTATGGTAAATTTGCTCATTGGAGGGTAATGCAGAACCATTTCTGCTGCTCTTGGAGAGACAGAGACCCAGCTGTTTTTAAATATAGCTGTCCAAATATATCAAAACATCTTGTGCTGTCTTCCATTAGAAGTGCACTGACAGATTATAAATATTTGCAGCCAATCCTAGGATAGAAAACCTTAACCCATAAAAAGCTACATCTGAGTCATTACTCTTGGCACAGAACTGGCTTTCAGAGAACAAGACTGTAAAAAGTTGCTGCAAGAGCAATATCCCTTGACCTCACTGACAAGAGCAATTAGCAAGTATTCAACGAATTTGTTACAACAGCAGTCTGCCCCACAGTGCACTCCTCATACGCTTACAATTCAAAGACCCTCATAGACTCTTAACGCCATCAAGTAGTTCTGATCAACAACTAGTTTGAAGGTACCATTTTGAAGGTGCCAGTTTTCACCCATCAGAAGCCTCAGTAATGGTTAAGAGTGTATGGAGGAAAAGGACAGAGATGGCTCACTTCAGCTATTATGCTCCTTTATCTTGTGAAAGTAGCTATTCATCATCACAGTCCCACAGTACCACCCCTATCTAGCCTTAAGAAAGTCTCAGGGAAAACTTACAGATTCCTGTTGTATTTTCCTGATGAAAGCCAGGTTGTTCAAATAAAAACTCTTCAGCTTTCCTATTGAACAAGACTTTCTTACCCTGTGCCAGCTCTCTATTTTCTGCTGCTGGTCTCTCATCCCTCTCACCAATCCTATAAGGAATGACAAAACAAAAATCCTGGGTGTTTCTGCATTGTTTTTGCAAACTGCAGCATGCAAACTGCTCTGAGGCAGCGCTCAGATGTATATAAGAAGGCTGCCAGAGCTAGTCCCTTTTTCTCCCAGTTGACTGTGAAACAGAGGATTGATTTTCCTTCAAACCCTGTGGCACTTACAGAAACATTTGCAAAGAACACAATCTGCTGACAAGCAGCAAAACAGGTTTAATCCCGCAAGTGAACACTTTGCTTGTTCAACCGGATCTAACTGCGGCTTTTCAAAAGCTCAGCATCTCTGCAGTGTAGCCTCACAGTCTTACACTGCAGCCTCCAAAGTCTGCATTGAGATCTGATGACCGTGCACTGCAGTGTGACGCACTCCTACCACAGTGCTGCAGTCTGTACAGAGTAAAGGACAAAACAAGAGCTTCTGGCTGAGCTCAGCATCCCAGTTAACTTCAAGGACATTGCTTTATTGAAGTGAAGCTTAATTGTTTTGATGCAAAACTCAAAAAGTGGAATGAATCTGCTTGGATTTCAATTGTAACAAATTGAAGTCTGTGTTTTAGAATTAACTCTAAGATAGTGGGACCTTTGGAAGTTCTGTACTGCATTTATCCACATTTTACTCTGATAGACAGAAGAAAACCTTTTCAGCATTTAATAGCTTTATAGAGGAAATAGCATGTGAATTTGCAGGACCTGTGTTATACAGCCAGCTGGACTGGGGAATCAGAATGACTTTAAACTGGTAATACCTGACCAGACACAAACAATTTGTCCTTTGGAAATTTTTTCTACTTCACTTTGGCTCACCTTCATGTTGCAGCATTTCTATGTCAGCCAGCAGAATTGTGCTCTCTGAGGTCAGTCTGATGACATACATTTCAGACTGCAGAAGCAGGCCCAGGACTGAAACCTGAAGTCCACAGTTGTTCTTTGCCCAGCTCTCTCAAAAGATAGATTTCACTGACAGAGTAGAAATGTTCCACATAGAGCACATAATTGGCAATACAGAAACAAATTTCAAAAAATATCCCAAATTATAAGAAATTTTTCAGGAAATGCAAATATGGTTGAAAAACTCACCTGTTCTTGATTGAAAAACCTGAAAGCACAGCCAAAAGCTTGAAGAGACTTGGAAGAAATACTGGAACATACAATCACATGAACTTAACTAAAATCTCTTTGCCGTGTTATAGGAAAATTAGACTCATTGAACCCCTGCATCCTCCATTAGAATCTGTGGGATTGCTATATTTGTTAACTCATGTGGTTTGACTATAATATTATCACAAAGAGAATGAAAAAGTTCAGAATAAAAGAACACTCAAAGTACTCCCTAAATGAAATCTTGCCATGCTGTCTGCTTACAGTCAAACAAAAGCACTCTCCTCTGAAAAAGAACAGAGACATTTCTTTTGTTAAAAGTTAAGGTTCCAAGCACTGCTATAGTTAAGTAAAAATATTCATTCTTGGCATTAATTCTTATTTCTTAATGCTGAGCTGGGTCTAATAATGAGATGCAAGAGAGTAGTCAGGCGCTTTCAAGAAATACTGCCTAACAGATTGAGTATAGTAGCTGTTGGAATTTCAATACCTCAAATTAGTACTATTTCTGGAGATATTCAATAATGCTGCTTTAGTATTCTCAGAACAGAAGAATCTGGCAAGCTGAATGCATGCAGACTGGGGAGAACAAAATGAACTCAATGTGACCTCCAGAGATGACTCTGGACAGAATCTTAGTTGATTTCTTTAAACTACAGGGCAGACTTCTGCAAGCTGTGAGAAATGTTGTTTTTATTTGTCTTAAAAAAATATTTATTTTAGCCAAAGCTGTCATTTTCTACTCCAGTTTCACATCACAGAAAATCCAGATGCATTTTTCTTCTTTTTCGCATTTCCTAGTGCGGGTATTTTCCTCCACAGGCTTTATCATGCTTACCTTTGACTTCTGCAAGTTAGCACAGTTTATCTTAATTGAAGTCTATTCTGCCTTTCATGACTCAAGCCATGCTTCTCTGGTCTGATCTGGCAGCCTGATAGATCAGAATTTAGACCTTCTACTGTCAGGTCTGCAGAAACATCAGATTCACCACAGACAGGAGTATCTAGTGTGAAAGAAAACCAAAACTCTGTCTTCAGATGATATGCAACTCTCTGTCACACTTACTGGGTGAAAATGTCAAGAGCAATTTACACAGTATCAGAGATGGGATCAGAAATACATCCCAGAAGCACAGCCTGATAGCAAATGGGAAGATTTAGCAGAAGGGGTACCATACCTCCAGATACTCCTGCTAGCGGTCCCTGTGTCAGACTGTCACTTCCTCTGAGGATTCCATCCCATTCCTGTGACAGCACTCACATTGCTGATAGGCCACTGCTTGCAGGCACTTGCCCAGATAAAGTGTGGGAGCTATCCTGAGATCTTCTCTGACATGCTGTTTCCAGGTGTTGGCACTTACTGTAAGTGCATGTCTTTTGAGAGGCACTTCAAAGCTGCCTCCTCAGTGTACAGACAAGGCAACATTGAAAGGCTCTCATGCAAGACCAACATCATGCAAAACTTCATTGATGAATCTGGACCTGCTAAGCAGTGGGGGTGACTGAGGGAAAGCTGTCATTTGCAAAAGGGTGTCTTTCTGTGAAACATTACCTATTGTCTATCACCCATGAGCACTGACTCCACAGTCCTAACTTTCAACTGCCTCTGGACCAAAAGCCACAACTAATTTAGGTGGGCATTTTCTTGTAAGCCAGAGGCATTCAGGTCATGGCTATTCTGAATTCTTTTGATTGTTAATATGAGCTGAATCATGGCACTCCAGACAGAGGTGCTGACTTCTCCTGCAGACTACAAATTAGGCGCAGCTGTTGCCAGACCTGGACAGAGGAGGCAGCTACTTTCTAAGCTTGCCCTATGCAGCACAGGTTCCAGAAGTCCATTCTTTTAGCTGGTTCCAGCTTCACACACAGCCCTCGCTCCATGCCTACAGTGTGTTATAGGAAAGACTGCCTAATAAAGCTTATGCTGTTGTGCTCGCTGGCAGAAGAGACACAGAATTTCTTGTTTTCCTTTACCTTTGCTGCTCAGCTCTAAGGCAATGTGCTGTACAGTTTTACCCAGGGGTAAGGTCTCTAAAGAATGTGAGACAGATGTATTGCCAAGGTTCTTAGCCTGAAAACATACTTGCTGGGAATATTTAGCTGGATCTGAGGAGCACACTCACACTTACAAGAGAATAGACAGCATGGAGAAAGACATACGTCCTCCACAATACAGATGCTGCCTGACAGCAACTCTAAAGACATTTTCTTGCATCAGAGGAACAGAACAAGGCTGATAGGCCTAGATACATGGCATATATCACTCAATGTGTTCTGTGAGGGATTGGAAATTACACTGTTGCCAAATGTCCTCCTGCAGACATAAGAACAGACTGCCTAAAAGGAAGAAATCTTCCAATAAGCCTTGGTAGGGCAAGGGATGTCAAAATGGGCCTGTTCTAATAACACATTCTTATGGGTGTGGAGAAATTGCAAAGATCGAATCATCTTGCTCTTGGAAAGTTTTGTGTAATGTTGCATCTGAAAATTAGGCTCTTACAGAATAGGGGGAAAGCATGTTTCAGAGGGAAAATAACTGTACTTCTGCCTTATTTCCCTATCTCTGGAATGGATAAGCAGAAGAGTAAATGAAATGGAAGCTTTAAAAGAGAAATCTTTAGTAAACCTTTATGTTCTTCCCATACAGTTTTTTATTCAATGAAAAATAACACATAAGCTCTGTCTTGGACTAGCTTTCAATAATCAGTATGGCACCCACACTAAATCTAATGAGCCCCACTCTCACATTTGTGCAGGCAGGCACATCTATCTGATATGTATGAGTAAAACTGAGAGATTGCATATATGCAGGCCAAGAACATACGAAGACCACAGAAGTCATGTGGTAAATCCTTAGTATGTTTGGAAGGGCAAGCTGGATACCAGTAAGGTTTCATTTTTCTGCCCAACAAATCACTGGCAATTTGAAGTATCTACAGTAGACAGTAGATCAAAAGACAACAAAAAGGAAACAAATATGATTTTCAGTTTTTCTTAGCAGGAAATAAAAAATGGAAGCTGTCTATTTAAAGAATATCAAATAATGAACAGGGAGGGATTGTTTGTTTTTTCAGGAAGCTTATTAAGCAGACCTATATCTCTTCATAGAAAGGAGAGTTTTGCTCTGTTTTTTTATTTATGGTTCAAATTATACAGCCCGGGGACCGGCTCTTTCTGTGTGAATACATGCTTGCACAAAGGAGGCCTATGCTCTCATCCAGAAACCTTGCAGCTCTTGTGACCAAGTCCCTGCAATTACATTTTTCACCACATGACTCTGTTAAGCTATATTGGTACATCCTTCTTCTGGCATTCAAAACTAGGTACAACTTTTAAAAAACTGGAGATCGACCCTTTCTTTTGAAGAATGTAATGAAAGTGACATCATTAACAACTATACGATCCCAGGCTTGTTTGTTACAGCAATTAAATTTTCTGATTCAATGGTCACTGAAAGGTATTGTTGCATAGTTTTAGCCAGGAATTGAGTAGCTAGCACACTAGATAGAGGTGTAAGAGGTCTGGGCTCTAGTCCAAATTAGGCTACTGATCTGATGCCTGCCCTTTTGGAAGCTATTTACTATCCATTTCTCCTCATACCTCTTTCTAGCTCTTCTGAATTTACATGTGAAAATTTCCAGGAACAGGATAAGGCACTAGGTCTGTGCATATATCCAGCACAAGAAGGGCATTCAAATCTGAGTCAGGGTCTGCAGTTGCTGAAGTAGCATAATGCTGCAGTTATGGATATGGATAAGCATGCAAGTAGGAAGTCTCCAGGGAGAGAAATTGTTCTGCAGGGCACAATACCAAAGGCAACTGTTTCAGTTATGCTTCTGTGACCTTCCCTTTTTGATCACTATGCTTCAAAGCCTCAGCTAGGCAAAACAGCAGATTGCTTTTAAAATGTCACCCAACAGTTATTTTAACTAAAAGAATCCTCTAAACACTGAAAATTGTATCACTAAAAAATCAAAACCACTAATTTGACATTAAAGTAACCTTTAAAAATCGTTCCTCAGAGACAAACTTAACCTTTTTACCCAAGCAATAAGAAATGTATTTTGCATAAGTCGTATGAGATCTGATACTTCTCATCAGCTACAGAGTGTGTGGTAAGGGCAACCAGTACCTTTAACCTCCAAAGGCAGCTGCATCAGATATAACTCTAAGATGGAATCTTTCATATCAGGATGAACTTCTTTCTCTGGAATTTTTATTGAATACATAATCCCAAATGCCAGCTAGAAGCAAGTGTGAGGATCCAATGAACTGTCTTCAGCTGGGCTTGCTAAAGGACAGAAGTAGATGAAAGGCATTATCTATGACCTTCCTGTTCTCAACCGAGAGCAGAACCAAAGTGCTCAGTCCATCCTTGCTGTGAAAATGCCTATCAGAGAATCTGTATTGCTCTGTGAGTGAACCCAATTTATGGGCTGTCCTGATTTCTCTGCAGAACAAGGTTAGCCCTGAACAATGTATAGGGTAAAGCTGAGCCTGCATTCTGGACATCCCCAGCACAGAGGAAAATTAGGAGGTTTTCCTGGTTTGTTTCATTCTAGTAAAGCCAAGGTGGAAACACAATAAAACAGACTTTACAAGGCACACATGAAAAACACTTGCATTGAATAGTCGAATTTAACAATGTCCAGTTTAGCAAGAAACATGACAAATGGTATTTGCTATGTGCTGGCATTTTCACAGTTAACTCATGAAATAATGTGATGAAAACATACCACAGATGGCCTTTAATTAAGAAATAAATACATAGAGTGCTAGACATTAAAATACCTGTTGAGAGCTATATTTACACTGCATGAGCTAACCAAACTGTGTTATCTACACCTCATTTAGTCAAGTAGTGTCCAAGTAATTTTATTACTTACCGAGAAAATTTGGCAAGAGGAACAAAAAGACATGCAACACTTCACACCATTGCTTAATGCATTTCTAACTCTGTATTCTTCAGTACTTAGAACTTGTGATGATGCTAGAAAGCAGGCTGCTGAACAGCACTTTATTCCCATGATCTCTTTTCAAGTATGGGTAAAGTGAAGGTACCTACACCCACACATTTAATGAATTTTGAGTGCTATCCAAGAAGCCCTTTGGGTCAGAAACACCTTTTTGTCTTAGCTCAGATCTGTAAATTTAGAAGCTGTAAGAATGCTTTGGCAGAAATAGTTTCCCAACATGTGTGATCTCTTCCTGCAAGAACAGTTGCTGTGGTTCAGAGCTGCTCAGGCCCACAATTGCCTCTCAGTAACAGAAAACCTACATCATGGAAAGCAGCATACACACACCAAAAAAAAAAACCCCAAAAAACAACCAACCAAACAAAACAAAAAAACCCCCAAACCAAAACAAAAAACACACACCAAAAAACCTCACAGCAAACCCGTAACATATGACAGACATTCCAATCTAACACCACAGTTTCTGTTCAGACCCATGTCCAAGACAGTCATTATCAATGCCATTTTACAGATAGGTAAAATAAGGTTTTAGGAGCACTGCTGGAATCTGGCCCCCTTGTCCACCACCATAATTGCAGCTGTGTAGCACACTGTAGTCTCAGTGCACCCAATTTGGAGTAGCAGTTTCAAGTGCCACAAAACAAACGAAGTCAAACAGTCTAAATCTTTCACCCCTAATATCTCCTAATACACCAGAATCTTTCCCATCCCTCACCTCCCTCCCATTGCTCCATTCGACTTCTTGAGTGGGTTATAGGTAGTGTGTGCCATAACTGACCTGTAGCTACCAGAGCACTGGCTGGCGCCTTTCTGTGCAAACAGGATTACTGACCAGTGGACTGATGCCTCCAAAAACAACTGAGCACCATGTGCCCTTCCCTGATCCAGGAGCAGTGTATTTGGATTTCTTTCTTCTTCAAAATCTCCATAGCTCAATCAATTTCAAATTTGTTTGAATGTTTAAAATTAAGTGTGGGAAAGAACAGAGAAGAGATGTTGAAAAATAGCTGGGTAGATGTGGAACTAAGGGGGTTTTTGTTTTGTTTTGTTTTGAATAAATAGGATAAAAATATAAATCTGTATCAAGTGGAATAATATAATAACAGAACAAAAGCCAGATTAAATATGTCTATCTCCCTTTGTTACTAATCTAAGAAGAGTGGGAGAATGTATTCTATGTGACCCTCCCAGGAACAGCTTTGAACCAGCTGTTGTGTTCTTAACAGGCTCTGGCTACAACTCGCCACTTAGGAAAATGTAAAGAAGGCAGCAGGGTCAGATCTCTACTGAACTAGTTAGTACTGAGTGATTGTTCCCCAGTTTGAGATGTCGAGTGAAATGAAATAAGAATAGCCCTTCTGGAATTATGGATTGAAAGAAATATGATGGAATGGTATTGGACATGCAGAAAGCAATTGTTGTGTTAATGCAATACAAGAAAGAGCCAGATAGGAAGAAACATTTTCAAATGACAGAAGACTGAAGAATCTATCTTCCAATTTGTAGGGCTATAACTACAAAGATGTTATAGAAAAGCAGACATCTAGGACTCTCGGGAGACAGAGGGTGTTGACAGCAGAGGAAGACAGAATGTAAGACCCCAAATCAACTTTTGATAAAACAATAATAATTTTACATTCTGAGGAAGCCTTACATGTCACTGATAGGTCTATGATAAGGACCACAAGGCTTTGCCATTTTGAATGTGAGCCAAGTAATGAAAATATCTAAGACAGAAGGGTCATCGAGGCAGAACCAGGCAGTAGCCTTGTGAGCAGCTTAAAGCACCTGGCAGCCACGCAGATAAGGAGAGGACAGTGCCTAGAGCAGTCAGGGACTTTCAGAGGGCTCCAGGGAGCAAGATGAACAGGAGTGCACAAACAGGGTTGTGGCATGCCAGTGACAGTGTGGCACAGCAGTTCACACAGGAGTTTGCACAGGCAGGGAGAGCGGGAAGGGCTCCTCACTGACCATCCAGGAGCAGAAAACAGAGGAAGCAAACAGTCTCAGTAGCTGGGAAGTAAGAGAAAAAAGATCCTTTCAGCTCCAGTCTAATTAGCGTACTAGTTTAAACTTCCTCAGTTAATGTGTTGACATGCTGAAAGGCTCTGTCTGCAGTAGCTGGAAGTGTCACTGAACCAGCGCTGTCAGAGGCCTCCAGCCAGGGAGACCTGCTGATGGCAGATGCAGTTCTCCAGGTCACAGGTTTACAGGGGCACCTGATGCCTCTTCTGGAGGCTGGGATTTGTAAACAGTTATTTTGCAGAAGGTGTGCCATGTTTCAAGAGCTATGTCACCAGGTGAAGGAGCTATGGGAAGAAGTGAAAAGGCTTCATAGTATTCAGGCAAATGAGCAAGAAAGATTATCTTCAGAGATGCTACAGTCTCAAGACTCTCAGGAGGAAGGGAATGGCCTTAAGTTGTGTCAGAGGAGGTTTAGGTTGGATATTAGAAGGTTCTTCACCCAGAGAGTGACCAGGTACTTGAACAAGCTCCCCAGTGAAGAGATCACAGCACCAAGCCTGAAAGAGTTCAAGAAGCATTTGGATGATATTCTCAGGCACATGGTGTGACTCCTGAGGATGGTCCTGTGCAGGGCTAAGGGTTGAACTAGATGATCCTTGTGGGTCACTTCCAATTCAGCATATTTTATACCCAGAGGAAAGAGTGTGGGCTTTTGGGTATTTTTTCTCCAAATGGACACTGCAGACTGAGAGTATGTTGGCACAAGATGCAGCAGTCTAGTCTCCCTACAGGTCACTTTGGACATTCAAAACCAGAGTAGCACAAAAAGCCTGAAAACAACAGCAAAGAGATTGTTTGCAGGAGCGATGGACAATGCCGTATCAAATGACAAACGGATTATCAGGATGGAAGCAAATAGGGTATTTATTCATTTTATGTTAAAAACAAGCAGACCAGCCAGTAGGCAGAAGTCTGCCAAAAGTAATGATGGAGAAAAAAGGAGGATTCAGTGTCAGATAAGCAGGTAAAGCCCTAGAGCTTATGATAATAATTTTGTTCTATCTAAATAAATGAATTAAGTGGATGAATAAATGTCAATTTGGAAAAGAGAGTTAGAAAAGTACCACTATTAGACTAAAATGCCCTTTGTCTAATCTGTTGCTATGTTTTTTTGAGAAGAGACAGATGAAGAAAGGTTTTTCCAGAAAGAGAATAACCCTCACCAGGATATAGCTGTTAAACAGAAAATATTGTCTGGGAAACAGGTGTTAATCAAAGATGACCCAGGACTGCAGCACGAGGAGTCAGCTGCTACTGATGACAATATGCCAATGACTTTGAACAGTGTGTCAGACCTGGGTACCAATGGTGTAGTCATCATGTGGCCCTGTAATACAGCACTTCCATTCTCAGTAAAGACTATAAGCTTTGTAAGCAATTTGCAAGACCAGTTTACTGAGACTTCTCAGGTTTGCCCTCTCTGAAATTTCCTTGATCTGCCTGTAGATTTGGTTTGCTTCTCTTCACTCTGACAGCATTTTCTCCAACTGACCAGATATCTATTCCTGATCTGTTACACTTTTGCTTCTCTTTGTGTGGTACAAACATAGTTTTGCATGGATAGCAATGGAAAGTAGTTACTCCATGTGCAATGAGATATATACAGTAGAACCACAGTGACAAAGTGCAGAAAATCCAGATCTGGTAGGACAGCAGAGATCTTGGAAAGTGGAGACACAATGTTGTTTTATAGTGCACTATCCTAGTAGTTATAACTCTTATACTGTGTAGTAAATAATTCTGGTTAGGATCTTTTTGACTAGTAATTATAGTAATTGATTATTTAGATTTATACAAATATATCTGGCTTGCTATCCTTAATCTTACTGTATGAATTTGTATAAAGGTTCAATTTTACCTATATAATCCTTTAGACTCCAATTGTTGACAGAGTCTGGGACTAAGATTAGATCCAGCTGTACTTAGACTCATCTCTGAGAAGGAGTTTAGAAAGCAAGGGACTCTTTTCCATACCTCATGACTCAATGGGAGGGCTTATCTAATAAAATTTATCTAAAGATCCCATTTTGCCCGCTATGACCAGGTTATAGGAGACATAGTGTTTTAGTGTTGCGTCAGTGGTAGTATACAAATTTCTGGCTGATTCTGCATCATGATAAGCGGTTCATCTCATCCATGGGTTAAATTCTGACAGAAGAATAAACATAAAGAAACCAAAATCTTTCCTGAGATTCATGACTGGAGGAATGGTTTATAAAATGCAAGATGTCCACATAAAGGTTTCAGTAGGAGTACTGTGTCCAGTATGGGAACTGGACGATTAGAGAAATATGTGTGCCACAGCAGGCAAGCAGAAGTTTACATAACTGGAATTCTCAAAAAAAAGAAAGTGGCTCTAGCTACAGTTTCAGACATATAAGGGGCTGCTGTAAAGAGTCTGAGAATAACATTTCCTACATACTAAGTGGATAGGACACGAAGCAGTGGACTTAAATAAATGTAAGGAAGCTGTGTATTAGACACTAGGAAAAATCAGGTGAAGTGTGCTGCAAGAGAGCATTGTGATCTTCACCCCTGAGAGCTTTTAAAGACAAGTTAAACAACGATGCATCAAGAATGTTTAAGGTAAAGTCCTTCAGTGAGACATGAAGGTAGACTACATGGCCATTTTACAGCCCTCTTCTGTCTGATTCTGCACTTTCTATCCCAACTGAGCAAATCATTAAACAGAGTTTATCTATAATGAAATAATTAAATCCAGTTGACTTTAGCAATACTACTTAAGCATGTAGAATTAAGGAAATTAAACTTGGCTGAACCAGTTTCTAGGAAGAATTTAATCAAGTGATCAATTAACATATAAAATATCTATAAAAGAAGATTGAGCTTGTACCTCATATGGAAATGGATTATTTTTAAAATATAATTTGGTTTTCCTTCTCTTCCATTTTTTCCCCAGAATAAATATTCCCTGAAGTAATGTAGACTTATAGACAAAGATGAAATTTCTACATTCAATTTTATTATGTTTATAACTCTGTGAATGCACACATCAATTTTTTCAGTGCTCTTTAAAGAGGGTAAGTGGGAAACACAGTGATCCTGGAGGGTTTAATATAGATAAGAGCAGAAAGGGAAGGAGAGAAGGTTAAATATTCTTTCTTAATTCTATCAGGATAACAGAGCTTTTTGATCTTTTTAATGTCTCATTATGGACTACACTCTCAAGTACTATAAGACTTCTGATCTCAATATACACCTCACCCATTATATGATTTCTTCAACCTCAAGATAATACAGAAAGATACAAAATTTTCTAATCATCTGCCATCAGTGAAATACATACCCAAAGTCATCAAGAAAGTCATTGAGGGGAGAAGGAATAACCAGGATTGTTCCTTTGCTGTCTAATAAGGAACTTGGATGCATGTTCATTGTTTTCCTCTCTCCACTGACATACATTTGCAATAAGTGTGTAACACCCAGTAGAGCTGTCACTACAAATATTGGTGCCTCATAGGGCAATCCTGTGAAATAGCATGAAGATGAGAGAAAATTACACTAGTTTTCACAGGTTGCCTGAGAAATCACCAAAAATCCTATGGCACTTGTCCAAAATTTTCTTTCCCATTCTTCCAAGAGCTGTTTTGATGTCAAGATCAACATCTTGCCCTTTTTGAGGGGTTCCTGAGCTCAAGCGGAAATGAAAATGGCCAAGAAACCCACAATAATATCAAACTACAATATCAATAATATTNCACCAGAAAATCTATATTTAATTAGTCTCCTTAGAATATATTCCAACTGTAAAATATTATTTGACCAGATTATAGGTCTTATCAGTATAGTCAGCCACAAACTGCATATTAACAGAATACTTACTGAACTGAGCTGAGGCCATAAACTAAGGCATACAGTTATCCCTGTGACTGTACTAGATATGGTCCTGTTACAATGAAACAATAAAAAAATAGGTCTCATGTAAAGCTGGGATATGAACTCAGAAAATTATATTGAGGAAGGAAAAGAGTGTTCAAACACAGCGGCAGTGCTTCATATGACAAAATATATTTGTATACATTTCTCCAGCTGGAGAACTTTTTCCCTTCAATGGGGAAATTTCCTGAAAGATGACGGCCTCATGAAAGTTCAGGCGAGGCAACTACAGTGCATCCCACTTAATTTCTTCCCTGTAATCTCATTTTGAGGAGACAACATTTGCATTCTTGATTTCTCATCACACTAATGGGGCAGCAAGGAATTTTGTATCAGCCAAATCCCTCACCTCAGAAGGAGCAGGACAGGGTAAAGGGTGGCTAGACTGCACACAAGCTTCTCTCTGAAGCCTGTGTCCCTCCTGATTTGATCTGCACTTTATTCATCATAGCTTCCTACTCATGACCTGTCAAGATCTGCTTGACTTTCCTCCTCCCTCTGGCTTCTCTGTTGTTATAAGGAGTCTAGAGGTACATGGAAGTATGGTATTCCTTACTTAAGATGGATTGGTCATCCAAATTAAAGGAAAGTAGCCACATTATTTCCTGCTGCTGGTGTCTTCCCCTTACTTCCTTCTGCTGCTGTCTTCCACTTTCAGTAACTTGCAGGGAAAACAAATCTGAGAAGGAATTCAGGACAAACACTAGCCTATTATTCAGTGTCTGGCTGAAGGACTTCACATAAAAACTCTGTTGTAAATAGAGCTGCCCTAGACCCCTGGTGGTGAAACACTAATTTACACTCCCATGTTATGAATAAGATATCACCTTTCATCTGAGTTTAGCTGTTGGAATACAGTATTAGTGAAGCTAGAGGGAAATTTTAGTTCAAAGCTGAGGAATGATAAGGAATCGTGGCAACCAACTCAGCAGATGAGAGATGGACAATGGATATTGTCTACCTGAACTTACCACTGTCTCCCATAGGACCCTCCTAGACAAGATGTTAATATACAGATTGGATGAGAGGGCAGTGAGATGGGTTGGAAAACAGATGAATGATCAGGTCAGGAATGTGGAGATCAGTGGAACAAGGTGTGGAGGTCAACAAAAAGCAGGGTACCACAGGTACCAATCTAAGGTTCAATACCTCTTAACACCTTCATTAGTGATGTGAATGATGGCTCAGAGTGTGCAATATGTGATGGCCCAGCAAGTTTGCAAGTGATACAAAACTGAGGGGTAGATAATATGCCAGAAGATTGTACTAGAAGCCTGACAGATGATAACAGGCTGGAGAAATGAGCTGACAGGAATCTCATAAATTTCAACAAGAACAAGTGCAAAGTCCTGCACCTGGGGATGAACAACCCCACGCACCAGTAGAGGCTGGAAGCCACCCAAATTGGGAAACAGCTGGGCAGAAAAAGACCTAGGGGTCTGGTGCACACCAAGCTGAACATGAGCCAGCAATGCACCCTTGCCACAAGGAAAGATAAAGTTGTCCTGGGCTATGCTGGGAGGAGTGTTGCCAGCAGATTGATAGATGTAATCCCCTCTCCTCTACACTGGTGAAGCTACACAGAGAGGGCTGGGCCCAACTGGGGTCTCCCTAGAACAAAGGAGATTTGGGCTTACTGGAGAGGCTCCAGCAAAATACCACAAAGGCAGCTGACTGTAGGCACCTTTCCTACAAGGAAAGACTGAGAAAGCTGACACTGTTCAGCTTAGAGAACAGGAGGCTCGGGGGGATCTCCATCAATATGCAAAAATCTGAAGGGATAGCACTTCAGTTTCATGACTCCTCACCCAGGGTACCTCTGCAGCACCAAAACAGAGTTTCATTTTATGAGCAAGCAATACAGGGGCTGCTCTGTAGGGAAAAGGTTAACTGGCATGGGATGCCGACATCACCATCGTGGGCAGAACCCTGGCAAGATCAATATGCCCACAAAGCTGGTTGACCACACCTTCTCCAGTTACCTGAGAAAGTGATCTACTGCCCGTGCTTACCACACTGACAGAGGGCTGTTTGGTGGAGATGGGACATGTGATCTATGCAAATGAGACCGAGTTGGGCTGAGGAGATAAAAAGGCTGGGTCAGCCTCCATTAAAGCAAATTCTTTCATACACATATAAGGACAGGTCTGTGCAATCATTCGCTATACTGCTCTGCTTGCATCATCAAGGAGAATGACTCCAAACTATTGAGGAATGCAGATTAGAAGTGGGTTTTTTTAAGTAGAAAAAGGCCCTGTTAATCTGGTGTTTTGCAGAAGTACATCATCTTTTAGTCAACATAATTCCCCTCCACTCTGTATGCAGGCTACAGGGATCTTCTAAGCAATATGCAGATGGCAGCTCATGGAAACTCTTCACTCATGGAGTGAAAGTATTATTAATGCAGTATCACTCATGGAAAAATGTATCACATGCCTATTACATGGATGAGACATGGTGATAAAAAAAGTGGGACTAGTCTTCTCTTTGTTAGCATTATTGAGGTTTAAGGCAGGAATATTTCTGTTTTTCTACAGAGTTATATTTGGTCTACAAAGGTTACCAGAATTAATAATTACTTTTATACTTCCATTTTTGAAGTATTGCCTTAAATAAATCTCAGCCAATCTGGGAAAAGTACAGACTCATCACAGTTTTCTCTTCACTCTCCCCACACATGTCAATGAATGCACTATTCCAGTTTTGACGTCTTTCCACATAAGGTCAGCTGGATCCTTCAGAAGCTTTAGTACAGTCTTTTTCAGAAGTATGAATGATGGCATGTCCAATTGTATAGTGTCCACTCATTGTACCTTTTTCATGACTGGGATGAATTGAGCCATTCAGTTATTATAAATCAAACCCAGTATAGCACAAAACACAAGCAACAACTAGTTGACATGATTTATATCCCAGGCAGAGGTGTGTTGTTCCCACTAAAGACGATGTGCTGGAGTTTGTCTAGCAGGCCAAATCCAGTTCTCTGAGACAGAAAGAAGATGCCTGTTTGTCTAGTTGCTGCACAGAGCTGGCAGTCCATAGATGAAAAGTCATGAAGCGTTACCTGTTCTTTGTGGTATTGCTTGGTGGAAGATCTGGTTTGATTTCAACATTGCATTCTGTTTAAATTGCCCTTCTCTGAAGTACACTGGAAGACTTACTGGAGCAACAAAAGGTGTTTTCCACTTTGGAAATACCGGTAACACCAAAATCAATTTGCCATCACTGGCCAAACAGGTGCTGAAGGAACCTGCAACAGGAACTACCACAGTGGAGCAAAATTCAACAAATATGTCTGTTTTCCTCTAACTGACATATGAACTTATTAAAAAAAAAATCACAGAATCATGGAGAATCAAAGAATAAGCTGGGCTGGAAAAGACCACTGAGGTCATCAAGTCCAACCTTTCACCCAACACCACCCTGCCTACTAGACCATGACAGTAAGTGCCACATCCAGCCTCTCCTTATATACCTCCAGGGGAAGTGAGTTGATGATCTCCCTGGGCAGCCCATTCCAATGCCCAGTCACTCTTTCTGAAAAGAACTTCTTTCTATTGTCCAACATACACCTCCCCTGGTACAGTTTCACCTTGTGCCCTTTTGTTCTACTGCTTGTTGCTTGGAAGAAGAGGCCAACCCTCACCTGGCTACAACCTCCATCAGGTAATTGTACAGAGCAGTAAGTCTCCCCTGAGCCTTCTACTCTCTAGGCTGAACAAGCCCAGCTCCCTCAGCCTCTCCTCGTAGAGCTTGTGCTCCAGTCCCTTAACCAGCCTTGTTGCCCATCTCTGAAGCTACTCCAGCACCTTAATATCCTTCCTAAACTGAGGGCCCCAGAACTGAACACA
>VWZD01012426.1:41132-51799 GCA_013396695.1 Sakesphorus luctuosus
AGGCTGGCAGGCCTGTAGTTTCCTGGATGTTCCTCCTAGCCCTGCTTGTGGATGAGCATCACATTGGCCAACTTCCAATCATCTGGGACCTCCCCAGAGAGCCAAGGCTGTTGATAAATTATGGAGAGCAGCTTGGCAAGGCCTTCTGCCACCTCCCTTATCAACCTGGGATGGATCCCATCTGGTCCCATAGACTTGTGAGGATCCAACTGGCTCAGAAAGTCACTAACTATTTCCTCCTGGAATACAGGGGGGCTATTCAGCTCCCTCTCTCTGTCTACCAGCTCCAGAGGCCAGTTGTTTTGAGGGCCACCTGTCTTAATGGTAAAAACTGAGGCGAAGTAGGTGTTAAGTACCTCAGCCTTCTCCTCATCTTTGCCAACTATATTTCCCTCCAGGTCCAACAGAGAATGGAGTTCTCCTTGCCCCTCCTTTTGTTATTAATGTACTTATAGAAGGACATTTTGTTATCGTAAACAGAAATGGCCAGATTAAGTTCAAATTGAGCTTTTACCTCTCCAATTTTTTTTCCACAAGACCTGACAACATTCTTAAACACTTCATCAGTTGCCTGCCCTTTTTTCCAAAGGTGATAAACTCTCTTTCTTCTCCTAAGTTCCCACAAAAGTTCCCTGTCCATCCAGGCTGATCTTCTTCCCTACCAGCTCGCCTTTTGGCACATTGGGACAGCCTGTTCCTGTGCCTTCAAGGTTTCTTTCTTGAAGTATGTCCATCCTTCCTGGACCCCTTTGTTTTTAAGGGCTTTTTGCCAAGGTACTCTCTGGGGCAGCCTCCTTAATAGGCCAAAGTCTGACCTCTGGAAGTCCAGGGTAGAGGTTTTGGTGACACCCTATGGTTTTTCACTGAGTGTTGAGAACACTAGCATTTCATGACACTGTATCCTAGATGGTGGACCACCACATATCCCACCAGCCCTTCTCTGTTTGTAAACAGCAGATCTAATGGGGCCCCACCCTTGATAGGTTCATTTATCAGTTGCAACAGAAAGATACACTCCATACATTCCAAGAACCTCCTAGACTGCCTCTTCTCTGCTGAGCTGAGCTCCCAGCAGGCATCTGGCAGGTTTAAGTCACCCACAAGAACAAGGGCTGGCGATTTTGAGATATTTGCCAGCTGCTTGTGGAAGAATTCATCCTCCTCCTCATCCTGGTTAGGTGGTTGTGGTAGTTCTGACCTTGGCAAAAGGCCAAGTATTCACTTCGTCAACAGCAGCCTCCCCTTACCCAGAGAGGGAAGGAAGGGAACAAATCCCACAAAAGTACAATTTACAATAAGGCAGATCATATTTACACAGAGAAGAAGAAATAAATATGAAAATAAAGCAATATACACACACATACAAGAGTAAGGCTAATAGAAAAGTATCAAGTATCTACTTGCCCACAAGAGCAGTGATGAGGTGCCTCCAGATCTCCCAGCCCAATGCAGCAACATCCATTCTCAAGGACTGCCACCATAACAAGAGAGGGAGCAACTCCTCCTTCCTTTCTTTTATATCTGGTTTGATGTCACATGTGTGAAAAATTTCTTTGGTCAGTTAAAGTCAGCTGACAGCTCGTGTCCAAAGTCAGCTGACAGCCTGTATCCCTTCCTATATCTACCAATACAGAAACATAGGGCCTACTATGAGAAACTAAAGTTTGGCCTAACTAAACCTATCACAGTGGTCTATAGGAAACTCCCACCAGGATGTCAGCCTTGTTGGCCTTCCCCCTGATTCTTATCCATAGACTTTCAACCTTGTTGTCACTGACCTGAAGTTCTACAGAGTCAAGAGGTTCTCTCACATATAGAGCCACTTCTCCAGCTCTCTTAGCTTGCCTCTCTCTCTGGAAGAGCACGTAGCCATCCATGGCAGCACTCTAATCATGCAAATCATCCCACCTCGTTTCCATGATGGCAACTACATCACAGCTTTCCTGCTACACAGTGACTTCCATCTCCTCTTATTTGTTATCCATAGTGTGTGCATTTAGGGTACATGCAATTCAGCTGGGCTGCTGATTTCATTCCTACCCCACCTTTTACCACCTTTTGGCTCATCTCTGGAGAGCCTGATTGCATCCCCTTCCCCCTTCAAACTTATTTTAAACCCCTCTTGATCAGCCCTGCCAAGTTCTAGGCTAGAGTTCTTTTGCTCTTGCTAGACAGGTGAAATCCATCTAACTCTAGCAGGCCTGGTAGCATAAAAGTTGTCCCATGATCATAAAACCCAAGATTCCACCAGTGGCACCAATCCTTCAGCCACTTACTAATTAAATAGGTTTTCCTACTCATCTCCTCATTCGTCCCTGCTACCACAGGAACTAAGATGAACACCACTTGCACTCCTGATCCATTAACCTAATAACCCAGAGACTTAAAGTCCTTTTAAAATGCCTTGGTACTTTTTTTCTCAATCTCATTACCAACAACCTGAACAATCATCAGTGGGTAATAATTACAGGGCCAAATTAGCTCAGGGAGTCTCCTGGTAATAAGCCTCACTCCAGCCCCAGGAAGGCAGCAGACTTCCCTGTGGGATGGGCCCGCAGTTCCCCTCAGAAAGGAGACACCGACCACAACTTCCCTTTTTTTTTTTTTTTTCTTAATAGCTGAGGTTGTGATCTGCGTGGTAGGTGGAGTGCAGTGATTCTTTTATACATATTCATACACATTACACATACTTATACACATTCCAGACTTTTTTTGTTTGTTTCTTGGTAAAAAGTAGTCTGATATGTACAACAATGAGATAGCCTGGTGCTTTTGACCTGGCTCTGAGTTTTCTTTAAACCCTGCCCCTCCTGTTTTCACCTTCCACATCTTGACATGAGATTGGTTTAGGAAATGCATAAAATAACAATAGGTACAAGGCTGCCTTAACTCTGCAGAGAAGGTGAGGGAAAGTGCTGAAAAAACTCTCGCACAGAGAGGGAACACTGGGCATGTATACCAGCCTAGCAGGACACACTTGTGTTACATACCTGGCTGCATTGGAAACTGACAGTGCTGCTGATCTGTTTTCACAAGAGTAACATCAAGTAGAGAGCAAAATTAACACCCATTCTCACAGGATGGGCTCTTGAGCTTTCTTGCTATAATGTCCCTGCATTTTTTGTCTAAAGGCAATTCAAAGGTAATGTGGAAATTACAGCAGAGCAGACACTTCCCCTTTTTCTCACATCTTGAGATACGATTGCATTGTTTCTTGGGGCTGGGAAAGGTCACAGCCTGGCCTGGTAAATGTTAACAGGTTGTACACTGGCTGTCCAGCATGCCTGCTATGAGCTATACTGGGTGAAAAGAAGGGAAAACTACCGCCTTGAACTGACTAGAGCTGGCTCAGCTCAAAGCACATTGATTAAGATGAATTATGTACCCTTCACCCTCTTTTCATTATCCACCCTCAAATGCATTTTGCAATTTTGTTCCAAACCATGAATGCAAAAAGCTTCTCACAAAGTACAGTTAATGGAGGTTTCTGAATAAGGAACATAGGCAGCCTGAACACAGAGCAGGTGCAGGCAGACAGCTGGGCTGGCAGGGCAGTAATCATGGGAAAACATTTGGATTGGAATTTAGCACACCACCACACACCTTCATTAGTGACAAACTAGCACACAGAAGAAGAACCAAAGAACAGCTTTGCGATTGCTGCTTCTATGTGATGGTGAGGAAAGCAGTGACGTTATGATTAGGTCAAGACACAGGGGCTAACTTAAAATGATCCTGAATGTAACAGCATGACAAACTGCAGCCCTGATTTAAGTTTCCTTGAAAAAGGGATACAGAACAGCAGAAACTCGGAAGGGAAAAAAAAAATCAACTAATTGAAGTGCTTCCCAGACACCAAGGTTATGCTTATGTGCCAGGAAGAGGAATATATATGTTCATGTGTGACTCTGGGCTATCTCTTCTCTGAAGTAATGCATAAAAAAGTGCACTAACCTATAGGAGACCCAAATAGTGAGATACCACTTAAAATATGTAGTCAGTGAAAAATGTTGCATTTAATGAATTACTTCTCAGAAGATTAATTGCTTTTTCTAGCATGTATTGTTTAATAGTCACTCCAATCCATTGTGGTGTGGGTGATACATTTCTGTAAGAACTACCAGAATTTCATTCTACATTGCCTTTTCTTCAAATCTAAAAACAAAAGGATGGAGGAAATGTAAGTGAAATAGAGTCAGTGGAAATCCTGACTCCTCAGCTTTATAAAAATAATGATTCTCATTTATTTCTCCAGACTCTAGTTCCTCTATTGTATGCAAGTGAAAGCAATGGTCAACTAGTGAAAATTAAAACAGCGTGATTTCTCCTTCTCCTCAGGGTTTTTTGACAAGGACTAACATCTTTTTGTGGATGAAAAATGAGAATTAGTTTTTATGTTTGAAAAAAAACCCCAAACAACAACACGTTATGCCATAATCAGCTTATTACTTTGTCTAGCACTGTGTCTTTTTTGGAGCCAGGCTCACAGAGCTAGCCATAAATACATTTGTTTGAGATGGTATCTCATGTCAGCTCAGAGGTTCCAGAGAAATCCCTGCACCCTGTTCTTTTATTCTTTTGGAAATCAGTCCCTCTCATACAAACTGAGCTGTCTGAAATCATAATATTCAAGTAATAAAAAAATGGGTTAAATGCTAATGGTAAGGTGCAGGCTATAATCTTAACACACACATTAGTTAAACCATGTCATAGTTTGTCCTCCGTAATTGGTGAAATCTATCGTCCATGGTCCATATATGAAGACTTGAATTAAACAGATGAGACAGAAATGGATATGACTCCACCAAAGACGTAAAATAAACAGAGAGCTGATCCTGTGAAGGGAGGATGGTACTACTCTCTCAGGACGTATACTTGGGAGAGAACTCTCATTTGGTCATAGGAAAACAAAGGAGTGGCTTCAGAGATGAAAGGGCTTTGAAGCTCTACTGCAGGGGCAGGATCTGGTGGAGGCCAGCAGAGGAGTGCCAGATAATATGCTGACAATACATACCTGTGAGGAGACCTGCCTGTGCCATGGGATGTACCTGTCCCCATCACCTGAACAATCCCAAGGAGACAACTGATGCTATGCATACTCTGTGTAGTTACACCACACCAGAGGAAAGGCAGAGGAAATGGATAGCTTAAAAGCTATAAAACTGTAGAGGTTCAGGGTGAGATTTTCTGCTAATGTGCATTACCAATAGGTTTGCAGTCTGTCCTTCAATCCAATTGACCCCTAAAGAAAGATGCAAATCAAGAAGTTCAAGAGCAGTTTCATCCTTTTAAATTGGCTTTCCTTACTGCTCTTCATGCTGTCCTATCTCTTCACTTAACCACTGCATTTCAGTGTGGGTGCCTCAAATTGGCTGTAATTTACAAGCATGTTATTCTCGCAGCCAGATATTGATGGAGCCCTGGATCTTTGTGGACAGCCTTCAGGCTGTTCTTGGCATACTGCACGTTGTTATGGGTTTAGCTGAGTAGGCCTAAATTTAGGCTTTAAAGTTCAGACCAGGCCTGGAATTGTCAGCTGATTTGAGCTTGGCTGGGCTAGATAACAGCTGACTTCTTCTAGCCAGTGGTGTTGTATTCCATACCATATTACAACATCATCTCAAAAGGGGTAAAATCCCGTGTGTGGGTGTGGCTTAGTCAGTTCCACCATGCCTGAAGTACAGAGAAGGACCTGCTACAGCTCTTCTTCTGTGCTAGGCCCTGATGCTCTTGCTGCTGCTGCTTGCATTTTGTTTGAATTCAGGGAAATAGAAACATTTTGTTGTTACTCTGTTTCTTGCTAGGTGTCTTTTGGAGTACTTATAGATCTAGAGTAACAGACTTTGTATTAACTGGGGAGTGGGAGGTTATTTCTTGTTATATATAACTTGTGTAAGTGTGTGTTATGTTGTAGTTTTCTCTTAATTTTCTCTTTTCTGTATTAATACATATAGTTATTATATAGTTTATGCTGAAACCTAGTTTGGAGGTTTTTTCCCTCTCCTTCTTCTTCCCTTTTCACTCTGGCTTGGACAGTTGGCATTTTGCCAGCTCAACCCAAGACACAGGTGAATGGACTAATTATTTCTATTTCCACAGGCTGCTGCTCTGAGGCATGACATCCCTTCTAGGTATATAAAGCAGCAATTAACAATGCCAAATATGTCCAGACAACTGTCTACTCTGAGACAGTCACACACATCTTCAGAATGAGTCTGTTAAACCATTTACATTCACAACTGTAGTTGCCATGGGCTCAGCTGCAGTAAACACCAACAAAGAGAAGGAGTCAGAGATCAGAAGTGGCATTTTCAGTGCTTTAGGCCAGGTGTCAGGCAGCCCCAGGGCACTCTGAGCATCCCCAAGGCTTTCAGCTGGCCTGTCTGGGGAAAAGAAAGAGTTTCTCAGGCGTACAGATTTTGCTATTAGGACCCATATTAACAGCTGCTACTGAGTAGTAGAGTTTATTAGTTGTCTTAGTCACAGGATAGCTATCTGTGGTAGCAGTACACTTATTCTAGGAGCTAGGGATGAACAGAGAACATGGACTAGGGCCCAAAACAACCATCAGAAGGAAGTAATGGGCTGGACATTGCCACGGTACCCCACTCCAGATTCTGCAAACTCTGGAGCAGTCTGAAACCTGTGAAGCTCCATAACTAGCATTGGACTGCTGCAAAAAAAGAACACTGTAAAGGAATGGATCTGTTGGGTGAAAAGAGTAATATTCAGCATTAGCAAGTCTGAGCAGAAATACTAAATATCAGGAATTGTTTGGAGCATAGTCCTTCAGAAAGGTGTGGAGCACTTTTAGTGAAAACCCATAGGGCAGTAATAAGGACATTCTAGATAGGTCAAGAAAACAAAAACTACCTCAAAGGAGGACTCAGAGGGAGAAAGCAAAACTAACTAAAAGTCTGGCAAAGGGGAACAGAACAATACTACTTCATGCAGAGAGGGCAACGAGACTTATATCATGGAGAAAAGATTCGTGCTACATACTAGGAAAAAGAGCTTTCAAGAAGTAATGATAGACTGGAGCAACCCTCTTGCTATTTTAAAATTTCTCTTGAAGTTAAAAAAGACATTTATAATTGCTCCTTGGCTCTGGGTGAAAACACAATATTTCATCCCCTAGTCTCTTTTTTCCCATCAAAATAAAGAAACTGAAACCTGGAAAAAAAATTGCCTTACACAAATTTGCTTCCATTAGAAGTATAGAGCAAAAGCAACAGAGACTTCAAAACTACTCAAACCTCACTGGGGGAAAAAAAAGTCCCACTCAAAACACACTGGGGAGAAAAAAAGTCCCAGAAACATTAGAAAGCATGATTGTGCATTCCTCCCCACCCCAAACCTTGAGCCACACTATGATCTCAAAAATGTATGTTAGACCTTGGTGTTGATGAACAGCACAGTTACTGACCCAAACTGTGACCAGGATGGCAAATTACAGTTAAAAGCCAACACTCTTGTGAACCTTAACCAGCACTCCTAGGTGAGACCCTTTGAGCTCTCCTGGACCATGGCAGACTGTGACCAGTGACCTCTCTCTGAGTGGGACACCCGTCAAAGCCAGAGAACTCTCAAGTCTGCTATACTTGGAGGATCACCACCAAACAACGACCACGTATCCTGGGCTGGTATCCCCAGTCCTCAAGGCTCCACTCTTCTCCCCTTGAGTAGATGCAAAGTCATCCAACATGAGTACTTCACTGAACTGAAGGACAATTTTTTACAGGTATATACCTTGTACATACTCCTTTAGGGGTGTATGTGTGGCACATGCATTATGAATGTTGGTCTCCTAGATTATAAGGTGCTTTAGATTGTTAATAAGTTAGGCCTACAAGTGACTTATGGTTGTGCTTGAAGTGATTTCTACAGAATCTTTTGTTAAATTGTTTAAATTAGGCTGTTGTTAAAGTGCTGTTAAATTCAAGTGCTGTTAAAACTTTTAGGCCTAAATTGTTGTTCAGGTCTAGGGCTGTTTTCCTTGGGGGGTCCACTCCGAACCTTGTGACTCAATGGGAGGTTTTCCCTTAATCTTTTCTGTCCTTCCCTTTCTAATCCCTTGCCTCCACATAGACAGTTTTTGGTTTATTTTAGTTTCAGATTAATTGATTTTAAGTTTCAGCCCAATTTTTCCTCTGTGTGCTTTAACCACCTAGTAAGTAGAGTGAACCTTGCCAATGAACTTTGTCATTCTTTCACTTTTATATTAAACCTGCTTTTCCTAATACTTGTGCTGGCGATTCTTTGAGTGACCCAAAACACTCATTCACGGAGAAAAGTGCCTTTGCAAAGGAAAAAGCTTATCTTCTTTAGTATTGCACACTTTTTTTGGCCAGAGACCATATCACAGGAAAGCTGACCTATGACACATAGAGGAAAAATGTCTGCTCTGCTGAGCTGTTCAAAAGCTCTCAATCATCCCAAGCATGGAGGGGCTAGAGCAGACTCTGAATGTTCAGAAATATGCATGTAAAGCTACGAGAAAACTACTGAAAAAAGTAGGTTCTTCTAGAGTGATCACCGGGTCACCATAACTTCTAAGAAGTATTACACAAAAAAACGAGAGCCGAGGATCAAAATAATTGTGAAGAGGTGGCCCCTCCTGCAATGTCTCATTGTGTTGGTAGTACTTCTTGTTAAAAGATTTAAATTCTTGAAGTTTGCTTAGAACCTGAAGAATACCAGAGAAACACTAAAGACAGATTCTCCTTAGCAGAAAGAAACATTTTATTCAGAAAATTCTTCAAAACAAATGGAGGGCATGACTAAAGTGGTGATGGAGATATATCAGGCATTCAGCCATGACATTAGGTAGTAAATGGTTTTGGAAGCATAATAGTGTGCATACATTTATTATCTCAGAGCAGCCAGTCTGGTTCAGGCCAAATAAACACCTAACAGCTCTGGCACTGCATTGGTAGCCTGCTTTACTCCACATTTACTCAGGACTGCAACCTCTTCCAGCTCAGAACAATTTATTTTTTGCCCAGTATTTCCTCTCCACAGAAGTTAAAGCCTAGGGACCAAGGGAACTATTAATCCACCATATGTAACATCCCTCTCTGCTTTTTCTTCTCTGAACGAAGAGTCCAGAAAGTTCCACTGAGTGTTACAGCCTCCAGAGTTCCAAGTGATACATATCTATGTGTTTGTTGCCCAAGCCTTCCACTGTGGTGAAGTTCACTCAGAGAGCCCAGCACTGGCACTTTGCAAGGCACAAAATAACTCAGGAAAACAGCAGAAATCATCAGAATCTTTGCATCAGCAGAAATATGACCCTAAATGAAAACTGTCAATGAAACCAGAAACTGCCAGGTGTGGGGGAAAGCTGTTACAGTTCTGCACACCAGTTTTTCATCTAATTAACGCACAAGAGATAGGGAATAACCCTGACAAGGTTTGAATGCAAGAGCTGAGTGCTAATGTAGACAGACCAAACTGTCAGAAAATCAGGTTATTTAAGGTATCAGAAAAAAACTACCCCAAAACGTGGCAAAAGGAATCAGTTATAGTCTTCGCAGAACAGTAGCAGCATCTCAGGCTTACATGTTGATGTAAACCAATGGGGACAACTCCATTCAGTGGAGAAAAGGCAAAGAGAGTTTAGGATTCACCTGCCTGTTTCTGGTTTGCATTTCAATAGGCCTGAACAGCTGCATAGGGTAGCAGAAAAAGATGCTCTGTCCAAATATGCTGACTGCTTAGAGGACAGATGCCAAACAGGTGCAGGGAGACAGTGGAGCACATAGGAAAAATACATCACTACTACATATAATGGCAAGCTGTGGGTATGATAAAGTAAACTTTTTCTGAAGGTAGTACTGCAGAGGTGTATTTTAAAGATCAAAACTGAGGAACAGCCGGAATCCTTCTGTTCAGGATCAGGAGCTGAATCTTTTATCCTTTATAACCCAGCTGAATTAAAGCAAGAAACAAAGAGGCAAGTATCTGCTTTAAAATACACCTTCTTTTGATCTTTGCTGCTCCTATGCAGCATTCCCATGCCAACAAATATGGGACTGATGAACAGTCCAGTCAAGATTCACAAAGCATAATGATAAAAGCTATTATATTGTTGGAATAATGTTTAAAAAAAAAAAAAACGAACCACAATTTGCTGTTATGTTTAGGGGGAAAAAAGGCCTAATGTATGCATTTGATTTTGGAGTCTTCTTGGTAGTTATATCTGATCTCTTCAAGTCTTTTAATAGTCTAAATTCTGTGGTTCAGAAGATTCAGCTTCAAATCACAACTCTGCTGCAGATGTTGTTGCGTGACCCTGAGAAATCCCACTTAACCTCTTTCTTTTATCTGTGAAACAGAAAGAAGAATTCTGCCCTCCTTCATTAGGGTAACAGGAGCAAAAATATCCCAATTTTCTCTGTAGACAACTGCAGTCATGCTGAGAAACTAAAATAGAAAAGGAAAAAACAGCAGTTACATAATCCTTCTGTATTCAGAACAAATTACATATATATGCTGTATATTTAAATGCATATATATATGTATGTATACAGATTAAGTAATATACATATTTCTAATATAGGCTTGTTTTGGTGAGAATGTTGGTTGGTTTTCTTTTTCAGGGATAGGACTGTGAATGGCTCTCTATGACAATTGTACCTTGAAAATTATGTTTTTATTACAGTTTT
>VWZD01012426.1:62225-74432 GCA_013396695.1 Sakesphorus luctuosus
ATGGGCAATGTGCCTGTGAAGCTCAGAGAAAAACATGGAGTGTGATTAACCATGGATGTTGCAAAGCAAGTTCACATCTTCTCCACACAGAACGAACTCAAGAATAGTCTTTGCTTTAAATAAACAGCTTTGTTACCAGGATAAAAACAACTAACAAAAGAATTTAAAAGAGAGCAATGGACTAAAGCTGGCTTCAACCTATGCATGCCTTCTTTTAAAGACTAGGAACAACCATCACCATGGTGGTGAGCATATTATGGAGAATGGTAATTGGAATCATATTGATATTTTTGTTAGAATTGTGTATTGCAATAACTATATTTTGCTAATTGTAACATATATGTGCTTTCAATCTGTTTTGTACTACTTGCTAAATCAAAATTCCAGTGATTCCACATCAAAACTTCAGTTTTCTTCAAGTAAGCAAATCTGATGTTAAGGATTACAACCTCCATGCATGCACTATCTAGAAAAACCTGGTCGTATTGCATAGTCACATTTCTGTAATTCCTAGTCAATGTATCTAGAGACCTGAGATTCCAGACCTAAAGTACACTCTTAGTAATCTCTTTGCTGAGAAACAGACAAAGAACAAGGACAGATGGAAAATGTAAGAACGTGTGCTTTCGGTTTTTGTATTTCCAATGTAATAATCAGTGGAGATGATTGTTCTTCTGTGTTGGACAAGTGAATTTAAACCTAAGTCTAGCCTGAACTGTTTCTCAAATCCAAGTGAAAGAATTTACAAAGGAAATATGGAGATGGAAAAAGGGTTTTATACATTTCAACAGGACTAAAATGTTCAGAATTCATTTTAGGGAACTATTTTCCATAGATGTGTGGGTAGTGGACCATATAGTGTGGACATCCCAACAAAAGATTGCATTCTGTTTGATTTCATCACGTGAAAAAGTTACACTGAGAAAAACTCCACAGTTACATCATCATGAAAAGCAGAGGGAATGCTTCTGCATGAATTGAAGAGCAACTGCAGCATCCATAAATGTTCTGCCAGTAGATATATGGCATGCATTACTTTAACAAGTAAGGCAGTTAAATGCCTGACACCCAATCCTGTCAGATCTATGAAGCTCAGCAGGGTCAGGCCTGGTTAGTACTTGGATGGGAGACCTCCTGGGAATACCGGGGGCTGCAGGCTCTAGTCCTGAGGACTTCACTGTCACCTTCAAGCTTGTTCGGCTGTGGCAGATGAACCTTAGGAGTTAAATGGTGGAGCCAGTTCTGTGCATGCTGTGCCTCACCTAAAAAATCCACTGCAGAGGCTCAAAGGACACACCCACGTGAGTAGAGCCCTTCCCAAATCTTCATTCATGAAGCCTAGCCATCATCATCATCATCACTTTAAACAGTGAAATAGCATAATCTTGACATCTGAGACTGAAATATGGAAAAGGACACAACTGAATATTGCTGAAGGCTTCAGTGACTCAGCTAACATGATGAAGCTCTGCAGCTCACCCAGACTTCAATATGACTTACCTGCAGACTTGACACAGAGAGAAACTCCATGAGTCACTGTGCTGGGAAAGTGCTTGGAAACACTTGCTACAGACTGCATTATCCTTCAAAGAATGAAATGCAGCAGGCAGACAAGAGCAATAAACCTGCTGGAAAAGGTGGATTAATAAGCACTAAGAAGAGAGAGAATCTCATCCAGGATCACAGACCTTGCTTTGAGCATAATTTTTCTTGGCTTTGTAAATGTCACCTTCCATGCTTGCAATAACTACAAAGCTTTGGCTCTGCCCTAACATTGGGGAAATTTCTTGGGAAGAGTTTTCAGTTGGTTTAAAGATGTACTAGGAAAAACAGCTTTTGAATTTCTGCCTTTACTGCTTGATGATTTATTGTTTAATAAATCATCTTCAGACTTCAATAGTAAAAACTTTGGAGAATAGTTCCTTTATGTGATTGGTGTCAGCACTAGTTTATTGCATGGAAAGAGGTGTTTGTGCTGGAACAGAAGTGCAGTGTCTGGGGGAGAGCATGCATAGGAATCACCACACTGTCACCTTGAAATCTTTTCTGTTCCTTAGCAGTAGATAAGTGATCACTGAATGCACATAAACAGGGAAGCTAACACTAATTGAGAAGAATCAGACAGAGCATGCATGGCTGTTTGTGCTGTTAATTATGAATATGGGTGAGTGCTGCACCTCATTCTGACACTGCAGAGTAACTTTCAGCTCCTCCCCTCTGCTCTGTATGACAGCAGATAAATCTGAGTAACCACTCTCTCAAATAGCCTGGAAATAAAGTGCCCACCAAAAAAATGAGAACACATTTAAGCCTATTCACACTGACATTTAGGACAGAAAGGCATAAAAAACATTGTGTTTTTATTTTCTCTTCTGCAGTATGGGAACAAATGGAGTACTGGAAGGATGACACAACTTTAAAAATACTTCAAATAAGCAGAAGCCCCTGTGAAATTCACAGCCTTGTATAGTCCAATTTAAAAGTGCTGACATTTCTTTTCCTTACTTTCATTCCTGTTTTGAGAAATAGAAATGCTCTGCTTCTCTTAATCTGTCACATTATTTAAGCTCTGAGTTGCACTCTATGAAATCAAAATAGAATAAAGCTGACACAGAGAAAGGGCTAATCAAAATAAAACTGTGGAGGAGAAGAACTTTTCACAGCAGATGTTTCAGGAAGATGACACCATTCTCAGATCCAGAAAATTTCTGCATGTTGTCAAACCCCATTGAACTCTTCCTGGCCCTTTATGGTCTATATACTGTTTTCCAGATATCTGATGTTTGTGCATAGCCTATGTGGATCAATGTAAACCAACACATAAATGAAGTACTTTAACCAGAGTGGCCACATGGTATCACCTGTACAGAGAAGGGAAGAGGGAGCAGCAGACCAGGAGTGGTAGTGGGTCTTCTCCTCTTTGGATAGCCATGCTCATTCTCTCACATTAACCAGTGGTAGGCAGGTAGTATTTTAAGAAAATGGTACCTACAGGAAAGCAGGTGCCTTTTGGCCATCTGCATCTCTGAGTACACTGTTTTCAGTCCATCAGTGCTCTAGATTGACTGCAGTTAATTCCATCCATGGACAGAGATGAGGTACTGATGATAAAGGCATTGGCTTATGTCACTAAAATTTATCCACATAAGGAAGAGGTCCTGAAACCACCTGCATTGACTAACAGAGTAATTCCATTAAAAATACTTAATTTTAAGGTACAATCTTTTCTGATCATCTCTCTTTACAGCTTGGGATTTGTTGAATCTCTCAGGGCCCAGCTGATGGAAAGCCAATTGTGAAAGAGAGCAGGATCAGAGTGCAGGTACAGGAGCTGACAGGCTGTTACTTCTTAGGGAGAAACTTGGAGATACCTTCCCTGAGTAATTCATACCTAACTATAGGAAGACTTCCTTATTTGATCTCCTTTGGAGATAGTGTGCAGCCAAAATAGAATGGACGACATAGGAGATCAGTGCCCTGTGGCTCCAGGCCCTTGCCCATCTGAGGAATGTGGCTGCTGCTTTCCCATTTTCAGGTTCAGCCAGTATCAAAGCTGAGCTCTCATTGCAGAGGCACACACAGAGTCACACATATGTGGATGGCCACACATACAGCCACAAAGTGCTGCCTTCACAGCATCTGCATACAGGAGTCACATAAACAGAGGCACAGACAAACAAGGCCTGTCCACCTCATGGACTGACTTTTCCCACAGGCACCCCGCAATCATAGTTTCCACTAGATACCAGGTAAGCCCTGGGGTGCCTGTTGCTTGCCAGCTTGTTGAGCTTGAAGGTTGTCAATTGATTACACTACACACACATACAGACACACACATGCACAGTCATACACAGTTTCGAGGAGGGTAAAAATACCCCCTTCAGCAGTTGGCAGCAGGCTAATGGGCTGTGACCTATGGTCCCACTCTAGTCAGAGATACTCAGTCCTTCAGTCACACTGGTCCCGCCAGTAGATGGTTTTCAGTATAACGGAGTTTTCTCTAAGTTGGTTGAGAGTGGATGGCCCTGGCATGGAATCTTCTGGGTCCTCCTGTGGCTCTTCTTGTTCCCCACAGGTGGGACTAGGGTGTAGAAGAGGCTGCCAGGACCCACACTAAGGGCAGCAGCTGTGATGATGGGGAGCCCAACTCTGCTGGATCCAGCAGGGCTGCTGAAATGGTCCAAGCTGAGGGAAGAACTCCCTGGGGAGTCTGTAGGTCTGGGGGAAGCTACAAGGCTGCAGTGAGCTGGTCCAGGAACATTGCTATGTGGCTTCAAAGGGAGACCCACTGCAGATGACCCAGAAGAATTTTGTCTAGCTCAAAGGAGCACAACATGGATGTGATGGTGTGTTTCACTATGACTGCCTGTTAGTGATTGGCCCCAGAGAGCTACTCAGCTTCCTGCACAGCCAGGGCAGCTGGGTCTAGAGAAAAGCTGGGAACAAATGTTAAAAAGGTTGTACAGACATAAAGATCCAAGTTTTACACTAGATACCCTGGCACCAAATCTGCAGCTGATGGCCAGGATGGTACAGGGTGGTAATGTTTGCGGGTGACTAAGTGGCCAGAAGCTTCCCCTTCTTGGTGGAAGATATCAGACTCCTCCACAAGTGGTATGAAGATGTGCTTTTCAAGGTTGTCCATCGCCTGCAGCAAGTGCAGGATGAAAGTCGCCCTCCTCCTCCAGAAGGGACACTTGTGTTTGCTCTCAGCCCACCGCAGGATGTACGCTTAGCAGAAGTGGTGGAGGCTTGTTAGTGTGTAACTTGGCCTCCTCCCAGGCTGTCCTGGCAGATGGGACAGCGCTTGACCAGCTCTGTGGCCATGATCACCATGTGCTGGCCCACAGGGGGCAGGTGAGGGTATCAAGCAGCTCCCTCTCAGGGGTCCTATAGCAGTGGGCGTCATTTTAGAAAAGGTCTGGCCCCATAGCACTGGAAACAGAAAGTAGTCTAGCATGACCATAGTGTCAGACTACACAGTGTTTTAGTCAGAGCATCTGGCTATCTGGGTCTTGGCCTCCTGCAGCAACACTTGTCCTCCTATGGAGACTGGTTATGCAGCAAAAAAAGAACAGCAGGCTCCTAGCTTTCCCTTTTTTTGGCAAGGTTTTCTGTCCTGGTCTTCATTGCTTTACCCAATACTGGTCATGAATGATCTCCGTCTTGGAGGTGGGAGAGAAGCAGACAACCTTAAACAGCCTTCTTCAATCATTCATCCCTGGATGGACAGGGTAGTGCCCTAAGAGGGACTTGTCTGTGTCTTCTTGGAGGCCTGCACACTATTCTCTCTCAAGCATGACAAGACCCACTGGGACATCATGGAGGACATGGCCATGCCATCTGTGACCAGGCAAAGGTTATTGACTTAGGGCAACTCAGCAGCTTCTGTGGTTAGACTCACCTGCATGATTTGCTTTTCCTTATATCCTTTTCCCCCTCTTCTTCTTTTTAACAAGTTCTTCTTTTTAACATCTTCATTCCCTTTCAAATAAGCAGTCAACCAATCTGGCTTGTTCCCTAGTGGCCCTGGGTTTTCTGTACCTTTAACTGATCTTCATGATGTGGTTGTCTTCCTAACACCCATCATTTGTCAGCAGCTTCTTTAAACTAGTACTCCCCCTTTTGGTGTTTCTCATTTCTGCCATTTTTTATGTTTCTGTCTTCTTAATAGATGAGGGCTGCCTATCTGCATATGCAGATACATTGATATGTCATATATACAGACCTTCCAACACCTTCTACTTTCCCTCTTCTCCCTGAACCTTGCTCTTCAGTGGAACAATGTCTCTCGTGTTGCAACATGGATGGGTTATCCTGTGTAGAGTTCCCTGGATGTTACCTTGCCTTCTGTAGTGCTGTACACAGCCTATTCCCACGGTTTTGCAATGGGGGAAGAAAAAGAAAGAAGAGGTCAAAGACATAAAATTCTATAGTGTCTAGGCTGGAGTAGTTCAGTGGCAATCCCAGCTAAGAAGAAATACTGAAATATTTCAGACAACTGTCAGTCCAGAATTGCTTGGATTTTTCAACAATTTTTAGTATTTTCTTTGTGGTAAAGAACAGGGGTAAAATAAAAAATACTGAGAATTTCCAAAAGCTAGAAATGCAATTTGAAGGTCCATGTACTTTACAACAGATGGATATGGTTCTGTGTGGACAAGGCTTCTGTGCTTAGCTACTTTCCCAGGGTGCCTGTCCACCCTCCTTTTTACTTACCTGATTTCACCAGCTGCAGTGAGCCCCTGGTGACCCAGCCATCCCTACCCTCCCAATACCTGATGCCAAGGGTGGAGAGTGCAGGCAGTGTACCACGGAAGACCAGGTGACTAACCAAAGGATGCATGGAAGCCTGTAATGATGCAAAAGGCTGAACACATCCCCTATGTTCCCATCTCCATGAAGAACTCCCCACCCAGAAATTTACTCAGCCTGGCTACAGGAGCAGCCAGCCATTTCAAAGAGGAGTATGAGGAAATTATCTTCCTTCTCTGGCTCAGCCTGAACAGCAGAACATCCTGATTATCATGGAATTGAGACCTGAGTTTGGTTCACACTGAATGCCATCAGAGGAGGGGTATTTCCAAGACAAAGATGACCCAGTATTATTATTCTTTCTTTCTCCTATGTATTGCTCTTTCACAACATCACCATTACTAGTAAATAAGTCCATATTCTGTGTATGCAATGTGCCAGACTGGTGGACAGAGACCTTTCAGCTTTTTGTGAACTTTTTGTGACCTGCCTGTAGCTTTGTTTTCCTTCTCTGAGCAATTGCTCAGACAGCAATTTCTCAAACTAAGCAAGTGTCTATACCTGAACTCTTTTGCTTCTCTTTGTGTGATACGACCATAGTTTTGCATAGACAGCAATGACAAGCTTCTACTCCATAGGCAAAAAGATATATACAGTAGCAACATGATGGCAAAGTGCTGACAAATCCACACCTGGTAGAACAGCAGAGGCCTTGAGAAGTGGAGGCACAGGATGTGCATAGAGCACAGTTGCAAACAGCTTGCCTTTGGTCAGCTCCTGTTTGAACCCAGCTACATTTGGATGTAACATGGAGCTGCAAAACAGCGGAGAAAGAGAACAGTGTCTCATAAAATATAAAAATCATCCCAAATGATTCTAGAGGAACAAAGAAGAATTCATCATCATGAAAATCATATTCTTCTTGGCAAAGGATTTTGGATGCTGACAGCTCCCAGTAACATTCCCCAATACCTCCCCTAGTGTAGAACCTCTAGGACACAGGGGAGCAGTGAAAGGATGAGCACAGAATCAAGGAAAAGGGTTAAATGAAGGAGAGACAGAGTATGGTGTGCTGGTTTAGAGGTAAACCAGCAGGAGAAATGAGCTCAACAGGAGACATTATAAGTCAGAGCTACAATTTAATAATAATAATACAGTAAATACACTGACACAAAGGGAAATTGCTTTCAACTCCCAAAACCCAGCAGTATAACCCAGTGCCCTGGGGTACAAACCCAAAGGGGTTTGTTAGCCCTTGTGCTGAGACCCGTGTGGTTCCAAGTCCAAAGCAAAGGAAGTGAAAAACCTGTTGGTGCACGTGATGGCTGTAGTCTGGTNGCTTTGATCACCCCCACACAGTGAGAACTCATCCCACCTGCTGAACTAGGACATATGGGTCTTCGTGTGCGTGACAATTTCACAGCAGTATTCCAGCTGCATTACTATTGCTTCATTTTTTAAAAGATTGGAGCTGGACTAAAATGGAATGGTGTCTCAATATTTCAATTACACTAACAATAGAGTCCTGGCTTTATTTCTTCCCTGATATACTTCCTCTTTGACCATAAACAATATTCTCAATGTAACAATGGACAACAGGAATTTTAGAACGTCTTTGTTTCGAGCCCGTGCGCAATGACTTATGATAGACAGTGTGTGCTCCATCACCTTATTTTGCAGCAAGGGAGAAACACAAAAGGTCTGGGTTTTGTGTGATACTAATCCTACTGCTATCATTGCATACATGAGACAATTCTGTTAGCTATTTTATGTTCTTCTTACACATCCTTTTCAAAAACACAAAAAGCCAGGGAAAAAACCCAAACCAGATGGAGAGAGGGTTTTTCAGTGTCAAGGGAGTAACTGCTTAGTTATCTGCATAATTTGCAAGGAGGGCTTTTTTTCAGTTTGTCAGTTATTTTCAATGTATGTATTAGAATATCTGTCCATAGGTTTTTAGAACCTTGTTCAGTGGCAGTGGATGTCCTCAAAGATGCACTTTAGTATTAGAGTCACAAGCCACTGCGTGTGAGGTCCCATGGTATAGTGGAGAGCACTCCGGTCTCTGAATCTGAAGGTCGTGAGTTCGAGTCTCAGTGAAGGGACCACCCCCGGCAGTTAAATGCCTCCCTGCCATCTGATCCCGTCAGATTGCAGATTCCAAGCAGGGTCAGCCCCGGTTAGTATCGGGTTCTGTAGATAGTCCTAAGGACTTCACTGTCACTGTCCAAGCTTGCTCAGCCGTGGCAAATGAACCTTAGGACTTAAACGGTGGGGCCAGTTCTGCACACACTGAGCCTCACCTAAAAAGTCCATTGTGCAGGCTGGAAGGGCACACCCACGTGGAGAGTGCCCTTCCCAAATCTTCATTCGCGAAGATTGGCCATTATAGTTATATAGTCAGAAGCCACTAGAATGGCTTCAGCCATCTTTTCCCTCCAATCTTCCACTTCTTTGAACTGCTTATAGCCCTGCAGTGAACATCAACTCTACATAAAACATCTGCTTGCCCAGATGTGTCACTAAATCGATAGCAGTCCCTGTTGCCCTGTGAGAAATAGTTCTCTGTGGAATGTGCTGTCAGGGCCTGTTTTCCAAAAGCCCTGAGAATAATGTCCCCTCTCAATGTGACTTTAAAAATCCTGACAGATGGCTGAGTTTCTCCATCTTCCTTCCCTCCTTCCCACATTTAGCTCAGAAGATTCCTGCCTACATGAATCCAAAGCGCACTGTGAAATGTTCAACTAATCGTTTGTGTTTCTGCCAGGAGGAAGCCAAAAACAGTGATATCAGAATGCCAAAGGGTTTCTACCAAATGTGTGAGCCTGAGCTAGTGCAGCTATTTATTATATGCCAGTGTTTGCTTACTATCTTTCAGGTTTTAAAAGGTTTGAGACTTTGCACCACACCTCCAAGAAACTTCCAAACAAAATGTAAGATTGGAAGAAGTTTAATAGTCAATGAAGAGTCACCTCAGCAGAAGAGGGAAGGATTTTGCTTTTCCCACACCTCCTGCAACTCTGATATGTCTTCCCCACAAGAAAATTATTGACTCTGGGGAAGATTAGCTAAGCTAATAGTTCAATGCAGGCCACAGTGCTCACATTCTCAATTGCAGGTTATCAGCCCTCAATGCAGAAGTGACATAAGGGAAGAGAGAGAAGTGAGAACTTCCTATTCTCCTATAAATTTCAGAATTTCAACCTTCTCCCAAAAGAGAAATTCTCCTATAAATTTCAGAATTTCAGTCTTCTCCCAAATGTTAGGATACCTATAAGGGATTGTCCTCGTTCAGCAAGCCTGGACCAGTTTATCACTGTGTGGGTGTGACCAAAACTGTATATTCTAAAACTTCTATGCCATTTTTCATGAACTGCTAACAATGGACCATTTGCAGCAGCTGCCCAGGGCACACCTGACCCCTCAGGATTTGAGCTGGGTGTGAAAGACACCTGTGAGATAAGAGCTGTGATAACTCCCCTTCAGGGAGTCATTAGTGTAGGAAGATGCTGAGATGAATTCCAAAACCAGCACTGGACAAACACCTTAAAAAACTCAGAGACTCAGTTGAAGTTTTAAAAAACAGTTTCTGGTTCTGTTACCCTGCCTGTGTTTCAGTTGTGATGGGTCGTTGTCCACACCCTGCCAGTTCTCTTTGTGTCTCCCAGAGGCCTTTTGTTCTGTTGATGGGCCAGCTATTGGGCAGTGCTCGTTCCCACCCAGATGCTCTGGTTAGGGCGCCTTGGCCCTTCTCCCTTTTCTGTTCTGTTATCCCTTGTGGCTGGGGGAGGGGCAGGCCAGGGCCCCAGCCAGCCCTGCCCCTGTCTCAGTTCTATTGGTTAAGGGACCTTTGACCCTGCCTTTTCGTCAGTTTTCACACAATCCTGCCAAACATGGGGATTGCCCCCAGGACTGGACATTACCTCATAATAAACAGATTATTCTCTGCCTTGCAACTGCCTGGAACTCTTGTCTCTCCCTCCCCTCTCTGCCCCCATGGAATAAAGGGGATAGCAGGGAAACCCTTCTCCCTTTCCCTCCACGCCGCGCAGAAGAGACCCTTTTCATTAAAACCTATATATTAGTACCTCCACACCCAGCCTGAGGGGTCATGTCTGCTAATGAGTCATCAATGATCCCAATAATACCCCATGACTCACAAGTTAGATTGCCCATTGTGGAACTCCCCACCCTGGGATAGGTACTGGGTGTTCCCACCTAGATGTGAGGGTATATCATCTTGGGGTTTTTTGGGACTTGGGATACCACTCAGCGGATCCAGAGGAGGAACAGAACCTAGACAGGAGGAGACCACCACTCTCGACCAGATTGCAACTTCCACTCTTGACCAGACTGTGACCATCATCTGCACCAACAGGTTTTTTCACTTCCTTTTACTTAGGACTTGGGGGAACCATATGGGTCTCAGCACAGGGGCCAATGAACACCATTGTGTTTGTGCCCCAGGGTACTGGGTTATACTTCTGGGGTTTGTGGGTTAAAACTTTTTTCTCTTTATGCCATTGCATTTATTGTAATATTTTTATTAAATTGTAACTCTCATTCCTAATCTCTTTTGTGTTAGATTTGTTTCTCCTGCTGGTTTACCTTTAAACCAGCACAGGGATCGCACACACTAAGTTGGTAATAACCCAACTGCAAAAAAACCATCCCTCAAAACTACAGCTTAGATTCTTTTGTTTTGCCCACCACTGTGCACTGCATTGCCAGCTTTCTGACTGTGAGCAGAAAATACAAGATTTTTTTGAGCTTGGTCTGAAGTACGATGAGAATAAACTACTTTAAGAAGCACAGTGTTTATAGACTTACAAAATTACCCTCCATATCTCTGACTACACACTCACACACAAAAAGTAGTACTAGGACAGCACAGCTGAGGTACTGTAGGAACCAAAGAAGGTAATAGAAATTCTCCTCCAAAGTAATACTGTCATTTTGTTAGTATATCATCAAAATTTCCCCCTAGGGTTTTCAATCTCATCTCATGGGATAAAGTCATACTTTGGCACCAATTTGTTCACTTAGTTCCTCCTTCAATAAAACACGGGAAAATGCTGACATGCCTTAGCTCATGAATCCCTCTATATATCTCAGTGAATTACATTTGCATCATTTCATGTCCCAGTAGGCTATTTGTGGTGTGCACTGTTGTTACATAACTTTGATGTCACATCTTATAGCATCTCAGACACTCATTGTGCAGCATGAAACCATCGTACAACAGTGGTGATTTTTTGCTGATAAATCAAGCTGCTATCTGGGCAACAAATAAAGCAGGCAGTCCACTTCTGTGGATAAATCTGACAGATATATCATTTTGGCTGGATAATGCCACAGACTTCCCGTGTAGCACAAATGATTTATGCAAGTGATTTTCATGGATGCATTCCATGTTTCTGCATCTATCTGATGCTGTCTTCCTTCTGCCAGTATGTGTATGTGTGTGTGTGTATATATATATGTACATATATATATGTATATACATACATAGGCTCTGTCTATAGCAGTGGTGACCAAACATATGGAAGTTGCATGAGATAACATGTCTAGAATAAACAAAAGTCAAACACAGGTTTCCAGTATAGTAGATCAAGCTATGAATTCTGTAAGGAAATCCAGTGTGCACAGTTCTGCAACATGCACCAGGCCCTAAAAAAGGATTTATCATCGCTAAAATTAAGGCAAAATGAAAACAAAGGAAGCTTTCATGGAGAAAAATTTAAAAAAAAAAAAAAAGAAGAGCCATGAACTATTTCCAGCACCCCTGCCTGGTCCTCACATCACATGGTTGGACACTGCCATCTTCTATCAGAATTGACACCATCCTAGCAGTTATACAACCAGGCAAACAGACAGTTTTGAGAGTTCATGTCTGACAATAAATACCGCAAGGGCTATGCATTTGGCTACCTCTAGGTACCTCAATCATCA
>VWZD01012426.1:74636-112975 GCA_013396695.1 Sakesphorus luctuosus
GCAGCATGAAACCATCGTACAACAGTGGTGATTTTTTGCTGATAAATCAAGCTGCTATCTGGGCAACAAATAAAGCAGGCAGTCCACTTCTGTGGATAAATCTGACAGATATATCATTTTGTCTGGATAATGCCACAGACTTCCCGTGTAGCACAAATGATTTATGCAAGTGATTTTCATGGATGCATTCCATGTTTCTGCATCTATCTGATGCTGTCTTCCTTCTGCCAGTATGTGTATGTGTGTGTGTGTATATATATATGTACATATATATATGTATATACATACATAGGCTCTGTCTATAGCAGTGGTGACCAAACATATGGAAGTTGCATGAGATAACATGTCTAGAATAAACAAAAGTCAAACACAGGTTTCCAGTATAGTAGATCAAGCTATGAATTCTGTAAGGAAATCCAGTGTGCACAGTTCTGCAACATGCACCAGGCCCTAAAAAAGGATTTATCATCGCTAAAATTAAGGCAAAATGAAAACAAAGGAAGCTTTCATGGAGAAAAATTTAAAAAAAAAAAAAAAGAAGAGCCATGAACTATTTCCAGCACCCCTGCCTGGTCCTCACATCACATGGTTGGACACTGCCATCTTCTATCAGAATTGACACCATCCTAGCAGTTATACAACCAGGCAAACAGACAGTTTTGAGAGTTCATGTCTGACAATAAATACCGCAAGGGCTATGCATTTGGCTACCTCTAGGTACCTCAATCATCAGACAAGTTCCATAAATGCTGTTACATCAACAACTTCTACTATATTCAGGCAATTATTTCTGCTTCTATATATGTGCATGTGTGTGTATGAAGGTTTATATAGCTGCCTTCCTGTCTACAGATTTTCTTCTATTTTGCATTTAAATGTAGATGTGCTAAAGTTGCAACTTCCCTGGTTTTGGTTTTGTCCTGCAGAAATTTGCACGAAGTCCTTTGAAAGTGTTGCTGCAGCACTGAGGTGGACAATGTGGACATGATAAATGGCAAATAAATTATAAAAAAGCAATAGAAGCCTTTAAGAACTGCCAGCAGCAGATAGTATTCCTTACCTGATTATAAAACTCACATCATTCATGAGATTTTTTTGCTTGAAGTAACCATGAAAAACCCTTCTGCATCATCTCTCACCAAAACCTGTTTTACAAACAGAAGTAAAAAGCCCTTCTGAGGTGGCCATCCATATTTTATTACAGGCAGCCCTACTGATGGGGTGTGCTATCCTCATGGGCCACTGAGGCTGTGGGGTGTTTGGGCAAGCAGCATCCTTTACTATCAGACTGGCTGCTCAGCATACGGACCCTGTAATGAGGCCAATTTTTCAGAACCATGAAGAGGCTGCAAAGAAGCATGAAGTGACTAATAGCTGGGAGAGTAATGATAGGGTCCAGCTTTTCAAGTACAGTGCCACATGCCAAAAGCAGGCTCTGAAACAGCAATAAAGTACCCATTTTACTACTTAGATATCCTAGTCTCTTTTCCCAGTGAGGAAGAGCATTTCCAGGCAGGCATTGAATTTCATTAGCAGAGATGCTTCAAACAAGCTATATTAAAGCTGTAGAAATATGGGTATTCGCCTATTATTATACGCCAACATTAATTTTTAAACTTTCCAGGTTTTATTGGACTGTTCTTGCTCTATCATTATATTGTAAATGCAGAGTGGTGAAAGGGATGTAACAGTCACCCTGCAGGGCAAATAAAAACAACATGTGCAGCAGGACTCTCATGTTACACTAGGACATAAAGAAGTGTACTTATCTCAACTGAACCATTTTCTAGAATGTACTCTGAGAAAAAAACAAGAGAACAGTTACCAAGACAAGTTGTTCCTGCCACTTCTCATTACTCAAGCTGAAATACTGTCATGCATCAGTACAAAAATACTGATGGTAGGCATGGTTTAACCCCAGCCACTAAGCACCAAGCAGCCGCTCACTCACTCTCAACTAGCCGACTGTGGGAAAGTAAAAGTGAGAAAAGCTGAGATAAAGGCAGTTTAACAGGAAAAGCAAAAGCCACATATACAAGCAAAGCAAAACTAGGAATTCATCCACTGCTTTCCATGGGCAGGCAGGTGTTCAACCATCTCCAGGAAATCAGGGCCCCATAACACATAATGGTTACTTGGGAAGACAAATGCCATGACTCCCAACATCCTCCTCTTCCTCCTTCTTACCCTCTACATACTGAGAATCATGTCATATGGTATGGATAACCTTTTGGTCAGCTGGGGTCAGTTGTCTCAGATGTGTCTACTCCCAGCCTCCCAATTACCCCCATCCTCCTCCCCAGAATGACAGTACAAAAACCAGAAAAAGCTTTGGGTCTGTGCAAGCCCTGCTCAACCATAACAAAAACATCTCTATATTATCAACCATATGTTCAGTACAAAACCAAAACCTAGCCCATATTAGTCACTGTGAAGAGATATAACTCTGTCCCAGCCAAAACCAGCACAAAGTCTCACAAAATGTATGTCAGAGCAACACTTATGCCTGTTGAAGTGGATAAGGGCAGAGGAACTAAACAAATGCAGGGGCAAAGACACTTGCAGAAAGAATTGCTACCATCTTCAAAATTTAAACCTACAATCATCATAAAGGTATTTTGGGGGGCGGGGGGAAAGGAAGAATTTTTTACTGTGGTGATGACTTGTCCCTCAGGGTGTCCCTTTGTGTCTTTCAAGATGTGTGATTTTGAAAAAAACAGACAAAACTCACAGCCACGTTTCTGCTTTCCCAGGATTTTTCTTTCATACATTCCATACACAGGTGCTAAGCTGGCTTGGAAACAGTCTGTTTGGAAAATTTGACTAGGATTATTTAAAAGTCAAAGTCTGTGATTTGACCATTGTTTATAGAAGAAAAACTTCCAACACATGCAGCCTGCTCAAAACTGCAGTGTCAGCCCTCATAGTTGTTCTGTTTCTCTATGCAGACTCTTCCATGTGTCCCCTTCCTATGCCAATACACTGATGGAAACAGTAGCTATGGATAGGAGAGAGGATGCAGCAAACTCTTGGAATAGTAGCTGGAAATGCATAGCATGTAGAACCAACAACTGTCCTACAGGTGCAAGCTAGTAAAAGGAAAGACATGAGTCTAAGAAAGCAGTTTTGAGAGCACTGGGGCAGCCAAGCCACAGGAGTGAAAGGAAAAAGGACAGATCCTGACACTCCAACCAGAGACCTATGCTCTCGAAACAAACAGGAAGAGATGGGACAGTGAGGACACCGGAAGGTTGCTGCACCATACCATCGTGTTTTACATTTACTGTCCTTGATCTCCTCCAGTAAAAAGATTGCAGCAGATCCCATTTTTCAAGCTAACGTTTGCACTCAACCTGATATACCATCTCTCCTGCCTCTGATGTATCTATTTCTGTGGCTGATCTACAGCTGTGTACCTACAGTCAAAAGACACCTATTTATTCCTAAGCCAAATAGTTACAGAAACATTTGCACAAACTATGTTTCCATACATGTATTTATGACATTTCACTTTGCCTTTTATTAAAGAATACCACAGAGCAATGTTGCTTGCTCCAAGGATCCAGAACATATCTCGACAGTCCATGTGCAAATATGGGACTCTTCAAACTTTCTGGATGAGTTTGCTCCCCAGTCTTCAACCTGTGCTGTGATTCTAAACCAATAGTACCTTACAAAACTACAGTGACCAGGAAGAAGTCAATGCAGAGGTGAAACACAGTAGAGAAGAGATATAGTTGGTCCACAAGGATGCACACAATAAGGAGATTTATAGAATCAAAGAATCAATTGGCCGGAAAAGACTGCTGAGGTCATCAAGTCCAACCTTTCACCCAAGACCACCCTGCCTACTAGACCATGACAGTAAGTGCCACATCCAGTCTCTCCTTATATACCTCCATGGGTAGTGAATTGATGATCTCCCTGGGTAGCCCATTCAAATGCCCAATCACTCTTTCTCAAAATAACTTCTTTCTAATGTCCAACCTCCCCTGGTGAAGCTTAAGTCTATGCCCTCTTGTTCTAGTGCTTGGAAGAAAAGACCAACCCCTATCTGGCTACCACCTCCTATCAGGTAGTATAGAGCAGTAAGGTCTCCCCTGAACCTCCTTTTCTCCAGGCTAAACAACTCTCAGCTGTTCCTCATAAGGCTTGTGCTCCAGCCCCTTNTGATGGTGGATACGACCTCCTCATCCAGATCATCAAGAAAGACATTGACCAGGACTGGGCCCAACACTGACCCCTGGGGAACATCACTAGTGACTGGTTGCCAACTTGGATGCAGGCCTGTTCACCAGCACTCTGTGTCCAGCTGTCAGTTCCTAACCCAGCAGAGAGTGCCCCTGGCCAAGCCGTGGGCTGCCAGCTTTTCCAGGAGTGTGCTATGGGAGACAGTGTCAAAGGCCTTGCTGAAGTCCAGGTAGACACATCCATAGCCTTCCTCTCATTCACCAGTCAGGTCACCCGGTCATAAAAGGAGATCAGGCTGGTCAGTCAGGATCTGCCCCTCCTAAATCCATGCTGGCTGGGTCTGAACCCCTGTCCATGTTTTAGGTGAAACGTGATGGCACTCAGGATGGTCTGTTCCATAACCTTGCCAGGCATTGAGGTAAGGCTGGCAGGCCTGTAGTTTCCTGGATCTTCCTCCTGGCCCTGCTTGTGGATGAGCATCACATTGGCCAACTTCCAATCATCTGGAACCTCCTCAGAGAGCCAGCTGTTGACTAGAGAGATGCAGAAGTCAAAGCATACATTCCCTCACTATGCAGCCAAAGCAATACCTTTGTCAAGGTCACTTGTCTCCTCTCTCTCTTGCTTGTCCTACCACTAGTTGAATCTATTTATCTATTTTGGTACTACAGCAGTTCTTATAATGTGTCTCTACACTGCAGTAAAATATTAAAATAAAGCTCTGATTGTATCATAGGACAACAGTGCAGATACAATAACCATGTGCTGAAAAATTTATTGTATGCACCCATCATTCCTGTTTCTTCTAGAGGTCATCCCAGCTTTAAATCTAGCATTGAAGATTGTAAAGGTCTTTTCCAACATTAATGATTCTATGATTTCATGATCTCTTAAAAACCAGCCTCCAAGGAGTGTGTAGCTCAGGCCACTGATATGTACAAGCTCACACAAAAATTACTCACTTTACAGAATATAATTCCTGACAGATTCTGTTTGCCCTTGACTCTTCTGAGAGCAGGGAGAGAAGCCTGGCACCCCTCTGCACCACAGAGCAAATCAACTCATCTGTCATCAACAAATGCAGCCAAATTTTCCCCCAACTCTGTTCTGACATGTCTCTGCCCAAGAAATATGCAGGAGAGAGTCTCATCTAATTCACCCAGGAAGGGAAATACTGAGGAGAATTTTGAGCACTTTACAATGCTCCCTCATGAAAGTGAAACTTTGTAATCAAGCGTTCAGTAAAGAAAACTTAGCTATTAACAGCTTTTATCAATGATTGGTACCTTGACTACAGCATGAACAGAAGCTTTTACCATGATTGTTAGGTCGCACTTGAAAACTCTATGCCAAAAGCTCTATGCCACAGCAGGAACAGAGTTACCCTGTTTCTGCAGTCCTGAACTGTCAGTGTAGAGAGGAAGAAACAACAGCAGGGAAGCTCTAACAAGAGCACAACATTAACACAGGACTTCTTTTATTCTTCTACCAGTCACATAACACTTCCCAGACAAAGTGGATCAGAACTAAATGTGAGTGAGTGTTCTCTGTGTTGAACTTCTATTATGCAGTAAAACATTAAAAGGCAAGAGACTAAGCTAGAAACACCACAGTAAATATATTTTGATCAGGAAGACCTGCCTCATCTCCAATTCTAGATCAGCCACGCTCAGATTTCAAGCCTTCTTCAGAGCTCCTTCCAAAATTCAGTCACATCCTAGTGGTGCCTCAGAGGTTTTTTTGATTTTTTTTTTTTAATTTTTAAATTTTTATAGATTTTAGAAGGAGTAGGATTTGTAGTGAAATGTAGATTTTGGCATACCAGGATTTTCAGTAGCTTAAGTTCAGTGTTTATGGTACCAATCCCTGCCCCATATCAACCTCTAAAATTCTTGTAGCTGTTGAGACTTCTTTTCCAAGTAAAAGGCTGAAGACTATCAGAAGGCCTTCAGCATGAGATATAAACATAGGCCATTGACCTCAAAGGCTAAGAACACTGGAAGGCCTCCAAGTACCTTAAGTGTGATGAAGAAGATGAAGATGATGAACAGAGGGTCCCAAAATGCCCCAGACTCACTTCTGGAAGCGATATGCAGGGGGCATTATGATGCAAGACTGAGGAATAGGTGGACAGGGATTGGATGGACATTATTATAAAACCCAAGAAACCAGCATTTGGGGCACAAGTGTCGATATGTATTCCTGGTTGAGTCTGGGTGGTCATTAAAGTTCCTTCTCTCTTATCTTACCTCCAACTAAACTGGCTTGAAGTCTTTTTCTCCTCAGACTTTTCAGTCAACCCTAGTCAACCAATGGTGATTTCAGGCCTTGTTTGACAGTTGTTGTGTTAAAGTACTGACTCATAAATGATTAAAATATTAGTATGTTTTATAAAGTTTACATATTAACTATTCATTTAAATGTGCCTCAATATTTCTTAAATGTCTGAGAAACAATTTGTGAATAAATTTTAAATTGAATATCCTACCAGAATATCCAAGAAATATTCAGCTATTTAATAAATATAAAATACACAGGCATGTATTATTTCCAGAAGCTGACAGAACCTTTCAGGCTGGAAAAGGATCTAAAGATTATCAAGTCCAAATGGGGATCACAGAACTCTCATTCAGGTTTCCTACAATACTATCATTTTTGATATGTATTACTAAGATGGAAATACCTAAGCTTCTGTGGAAGATCTATGAGGAGCAGTTTCTTTGATATGTGAATGCACCAGAGAGGAGGAGGACTGTGACTGAGGAAAATTACCAGTAGGAACAGAGGCCAGCTAAAATTAACCGCTTTGTAAAGGATATTGTTTATTTGTAACTGTCGACAAAAAAAAGGGTGCCAGTAAGACTGGTGTTGCACAGTCTTCAAGGTAGAGAGCTTGCATTCTGGAGCAGAAAGACAAAACGGGGTAGGTGGCACAAGGTCATCTGAAACTGGAATTACATAGATATCTTTGGCAGAACCAAATCTGTGAAGCCCCATTCTTTAGTGTTCTGGTGAGGCTTGGTACTGTTTGAAACAGACCAGTGTTTTCTCTGTCTCCTGGGTTCCTCTGGTTCATATCAGCTCAGGTCATCAGAAATTACTAAGGACAAAGCACAAAGGCTGTGATGCAAAAGTGCAAATATAGACTGGCATCCTAGTGTTTCAAACATGAGTGAAGCACCAGAACAGATGGACAAATTGATCCAGCTCACACATTTTTAACTGTAGTTAGGTTCATCTGACCTAACCCATATTCTAATTCAGACACAGTCATTCATCATTCCTCTCATGGGGAGAACTCTATTTCTAGAGACCAAATCATGTGGTCAGTTTTTAGGTACCCACTTCAGAATGGTAACAATTCCATGCTTACATTTCCTGTTTCTCACTGCCCACTGGAAGTCTGGATGGAGATGCATACATACAGCCAAACAACCTCCAGCCAAGATATCTCATACTGCCAGGTCTATGAAAATTAGTAGTTTGCATTACCCACTGTGGCATTCAAAGGCATCTGATGTAACTAGGGACACTAAAGAGCTCTCCGCGAATTGACTCATCTATTTCTGACAAGAGACTATCTACATATGGCAGTAGTGACTCATCTATTCTCCTGCATTTGGGAGCAGTGGATGGCTGCTTGCAGGGTTGAGAAGGGAAGCAGAAAGAAGCACTTTGGCTGTTCTCTAGGCTGTTTGTATTTTTCAACAATTGTATCATATTTCTCTTTCTTCACATAAGTGTCTGCAGCCAGTGTTTGAAAGAACATAACCAACTAACAGATCGCCAGGCTAATCTGGAATGGAGTCTTTATCAGAATCCTTGCCTTGCAGGTGCACTGTTTTTCCAGCTTTTTTAAAGCTGATGTTTCTGATGACAGATAGAAATCCCACTGCCTCTTTGCCAGACTTCTGAATCTTTTTTATAAACATGTCAAATCAAGAACTCTATTAAAAAACTGGAGTACAGCAACACTGCATAAAGGAAATGGAAAACACCCAGGCTGTCACCTGGCCCACAGTCAAGCCAATAGTAAACATGCTATTCAGGAAACCTGAATCGATTTCAGGAAAATTACATTCATCACACTGATGCTGTTGTGTGACACCAGGTTTTCAAAATAAACAAGTTTGTTCCATGGCTGGGAAAAGATGGTAAGGGGATGATGTTGGGGAAAACTTGAACTTAGAAGCATAAGTGCACAACCCAGGCCATGCAAGGGAAAACGGGACCCCTGTATTTTAGAACTGCTGCAAGAAGAACAGTAAAAAATAGAAAGAATGTGGCAGCCGTTAGAAGGAACAGGTAAACACATTGATACAGAGGGCATAGTTTTGAGAAGAGCACCAATCCATGGGCATGGAGTTGCATGCACACCCCAGCCATTAACCAATAATATTCCTGTACTACTGTTAAGTGTGTGTGTAATGTAAACAATAAATGGAGCAGTTTGACGATACCTCTGTGAGGATAATGTCCTGACTCTGGCGTCGAAACCTGGATGAGCTCAAAAAAACCAACAAAAGCTTTTCTTTCAATTTAGGATGATAACTTTCATGAGTGGGTTTCTGGTGACCAGTCAAGGGCTGAGAGTAATTTTTTTTTTCTATTGGTAGTGACTCAAGTTTAAGACTCTTGTTTTCATCTAACTGAGAGGGACATTTTATGAAAATTTTAAAACAATCTTTCTTTGAGATCTCTGTGGTTTTATAAACTTGGTTGAAATCAGCTGAAAAGTTCAACATTTTTGAAGGGAACAGAAAAACCAGTATAGTTTTACTGCACATCCTCAGACTTTATTCCATTTTTCCTCTAGAAAGCCTGGTTTAAAATATTCATCCATATATAAATATCGTACTCAATTATTTCTAATTGTGCTGGTTTAAAGGTAAACTAGCAGGAGAAATGAACCCAACTTAAAAAGGGATTACAAGTCAGAGTTACAGTTTACTAAAAAGATTACAATAAAGAAAATGATAGAGAAAAACTGGGTTTTAACCAACAAAGACAGATGTATAAATCAACACACTGGGGAACAAACAGAATGGTGTTCATTAACCTCTGTGCTGAGTGCCACATGGTCTCCTTGAGTCCAAAGTAAATGGAAAGGAAAACCTGTTGGAGAGGATGCTTGTTGCAGTCTTGTTGAGAGTGGCATTCACAGTCCTGTTGATGTTCTGGTCCTCCTCTGGATCCGAAAAGTGATACCAGAAGTCCGCAAACCCCAAGATTATATATGCTCAGGTTCAAGTGGGAATGCCCAGTACCTCCCCCAGGGCAGGAAGTTTCACAATGGGTGGTTTAACTCTGTGAGTCATGGGATATTTTTGGAATCTTTGATAGTCTATGTTGTTGCAGCTGCCTATTGTTCTGGTCCCTAATGGCCCATGAGCAGACATGCCCCTTCAGGAGGCATGTGAAGGTACTGATGCTTCTGTGGATGGGAGTTATCACAGCTGAGTCACTGGTGTGAAGCCGAAGAAACACTCCCCACCTCACAGGATTCTCTAAACATCCAGCTTGTAGCCCACAGAATGATCAACTGGTCCCAGCTCCTGTAACTAGGACAGTAATGTAGCACATTTAATTATAATTAAATATTAATATAATAATTTTAAAAAGCACATTAAAAAGAGCATCTGAAGCACTGAAAGTGTAAAGGTTGCCATGAAATGACATTTTGAATTGCTACTAGATGTTCAGAGCTCTTATATATTAGCGCCCTTTGTTTGCAAGCATTTTGTTTGATCCTAAATTTGGAACTCCCTTTGCTGAAGAAAAATGGAAAAGAAGACCTGGATGTCTTCTCTGCTGTTGTTTCTTAAAATGTTGACTCTATCTTCCTTGAAGACAGAATAAGACAAACACATGAAGGACAGAAGACCACTGCAAATACAGCTTCTGTGGCTTAGAACCACGTATCCAACTTTGCAGAACCCCTGTGCTGGTGGAGGGCAAATCCAACACCTATACTCATCGTCTCAGGCTTTGCATAAGATTGCTATCCTCATACACAGCCTTAAAAATCATGACATTAACTACAACTTAGCTTTACACAAGCTGTGTTGACTGCAAAGCCTCTGTCAAGCAGAGGACAGGTATTAAAATGGGGTTTTGCTAGCTGAAGCAAACCCTCTGTACCCGTCCTCCATGGAAGGCGGAGAACAGCTTTTTTTCAAGAAATGTCTAACTACTGCAATCCCAAGCCCAAAACAATATAGTCTATGGCAGGGTACATGACATGCAACTTAAGTACCATTGAAAGTAAAGAGGGAAAATGGAGACAAACGTGATGAAGCCAGGGAACCAAAAATAATTTCTCCCTTTCGCAGGTTACGAGTCCAGGCTATACACTCTATTGCATCCTCTCTAATCAGAAATCATTATTTTAGGGCAAGGGGGGAAAAAACCCACTTAAAAGAAAAAAAAAACTATAAAAACCTGATGGTCTTTTTTCTGTTGAAAGATCAGACTCCTAATAACAAATTCTGTAACCTGGAGATTCAGCAGTTTCCCTGGTTCAGTGAGTTAATCAGAAGACATCATTGTCCAGTTGAGGTCAAGGGCACACTACTCAAATAAAATGTGTCATCAGTTTGGTAAAATATTTTCACAAGAATGAGATTGTACAGGATCAGGGGAGTCAAGAGTTGCAGAAAGTACCTGTCTTGTTTCTGAAACAACTGACAATATGAACACATACTGAAGAAATAGACAACTTGCAGGGCTTACAGTTTCACCTATAGACTTTGTTTTCCTGGTCTACTCTCCTACTCACATGGTAGAGTATTCTGTCTCACACTACGATCCCTCTTCTCTCCTGCTCCTTTTCAAAATAGGAGCAAGTTTTTAATCATAGAATCAATAGAATCACACAGTTGTTTGAGTTGTCAGGGACCTTAATGTCCTATCCCCCACCATGGGCAGGGTTGCTACCCACTGGATCAGGTTGTTCAGAGCCCCTTCTAACATGGTCTTGAACACTACCAGGGATAAGGCATTCACAGCTTCTCTGAGCAACCTGTTTCTGTGTCTCACCACTCTCACAGTAAAGAGTTTCTTCCTCACATCTGATCTAAACCTGTCCTCTTTCCATTTAAAAGCATGCTCCTTGTCCTGTCACTACACGCCCTTTTGAAAAGTCCCCTTATATTTTATTAGCTCCATTTAAGTACTGAAAGTACACAATTAGGTCTCCTTGGAGTCTTATCTTCTCTGGGCTGAATAACTCTACTCTTTCACTCTGTCTACATAGGAGAGGTGTTCCACCTCCCAGATCATCTACATGACCCTTCTGTGAACCTGCTCCAACAGGTCCACGTCTTCTCTATGCTGAGGACCACAGACCCGGATGGAGTACTCCATGTGGGGTCTTATGAGAACAGAATAGAAGGGCAGAATCACCTTCCTCAATCTGTTGACCACACTGCTTTTAAGGCAACTCAGGATGCTGGTTGCCCAGCTTTCTGGGCTATAAGTGCTCATTGCTGTATCAGGTCCAGATTTTCATCCACAAGGAACGTCCAAGTCCTTCTTTGCAGGGCTGCTCTCAGTGGCTTCATTCTCAGTAGCTTCACAGTGACTGTGTTTATATATGGGATCACCCAGACCCAGGTATAGTATCTGGCACTTGGAGATCTTGACTGTCATGATGTTGCCATGGGTCCACTTCTCAAGTTTATCCAGGTCCCTCTGGATGGCATCCCTTCCTTCTGTTTTGTCAACTGTACTTCTCAGCTTCATGTCATCTGCAAAGTTGCTGAGGGTACACTCAATCCCACTCTCACTGATGAAGACATTGAAGAGCATTGGTCCCAAGACAGAGCCTTGAGGGACACCACTTATCACCAGATTCCATCTGGATATAGAACAATTGACCACAAATCTGGCTGCATCCATCCAGTCAATTCCCTATCCAATGAATAGTCCATCCATAAAATCCATGTCCCTCCAATTTGAAGGTAAGGATGTCATGTGGTACCATGTCAAAAGCCTTACAAAAGTCTAGGTAGATGAAATCTGTCAGTCAACTATTGCTGTCACTCCATCACAGAAGGCCAACAAATTGGCCAGGTACCATTTGCCCTTAGTAAAGCCATTCTGGCTGTCTCAGATTACCCTCTTGTCTTGTATGTGCCTTAACATTGCTTCCATGAGGATCTGCTCCATGATCTTCCCAGGCACAGACACAGAGGCTTACTGGTCTATAGTTCCCTGGATCTTCCCTACTCCCCTTTCTAAAAGTCAGAGTGATGTTTCCCTTTCTCCAGTCCCTGGGGACTTTGTCAGACCACCATGACTTTTCCAATCTGATGCAGTATGTCTAGGCAGCAGCATCAGTCAGTTCCCTCAGAACCCTGGGGCATATGTTGTCAGGCCTAATAGACTTGTGACTAATCATTTTCATTAGGTGATCTTTAACCTGCTCTTTGCTTTCAGTGAGAGGGACTTCACACCCCCAGTCCCCACCTGGAGGTTCAGGGACTTGAGGGGGATGGGAAGTGTTGCTGACAGTCAAGACTGAGGCAAAGAACTCCTCAAGGAACTTAGCCTTCTCCATATCCTTTGTCACTCATTCTCCCTTCTCATTTGTTGGGGGTACTCCTTGGCTGCTCTTCTCTGACCTATTGATATATGGCATCCATTCTTGTCATTCTTCATGTCCTTTGCCAAGTTCTGTTCCATCTGTCTTTTAGCTTTTCTGATCCCACGCCTACACATCTGAACTGTATGTTCATATTCTCGCTAGGCCACATGTCCCTACTTCCATTGGCAGCTTCCATTTCCAATTCAATGGAATCTTCTTCTTAATAGGAACTTTTAGAGATCTGAATAAAGTCAATAATTAATACTTCATTAAGGCAAATAAATAATAAATAATAATTATGCACACAGCACAGAACCACAGTGGCAGGGTTTGCATTAGCATTTCCCAACTTTTAAGTGCCACTCATGCAACATTTATACCCTTTAAACACAGGTTTTCTGGGGGAGTTTGCACATAAAAAGCCCCCATTAAAATGACATATATTTGTTATTACTAGTAATAATGCAGGTGCAGCAGCAGGCAAGCACAATTGCCTTTCTGAGGATCACAATGACAACTAAAACCAGCTTTTCAAGATCTAGCGTCAACAGAAAAAACAAACTCTTTGACAGCAAATTGTTGACTCAATGCTAAATAATGTATGAGGAAGCTGGAGTGGCATTGTAAACAGTTATGCATGGAGCAGATGCTGGCTAATGTCCTGTACATTTGGGATACTCGGTGATCCATGATAATGAAAGTCTTACAGTGTGTAAATGGGAAGCAGAGTTTCTAGGTCCCAGTGCACTGTAGAATAAACAAGACTCTGAGATAGTATGTTATTTCAGCTGACACAAACAAAAGCAGAAAAAAAACCAGCAGCAAGAGAGTCTCTAGCACAAACTAACAAATAGCATGTTGGTCTCCTGCCTTTTAATCCAGTCAAGATGTCTACTTCTTCCCTTAGTCGCAGGAAGGAACATGTAAGGGGTGCCTATGCTAGAGACTCATCAACGAGGTCTTCCTCCTGTTGTTCTGCTCAACAGGGAAAATTGTGTAAGCTCTTTCACTTTTCATCCTGTCCTTCCTCTTCCTCATAGTCCCAACCATCTGCTGAAGATATACAGATAAAAAAGAGCCAACATATCTATACATCACCTCACCCCATGGTCAAGTGAAGGGCAAAGCTGGCTTCTGCTTCCCTTCCTGGCCCTTGTATCACACCAAAACAACCTTAGGAAAAATAACACAAAGTCAGCAAATGTCCTCAGTATTTGACTGCTAGGCAAGGCATTGACATAAATCCCTTATCTGAAGAGTCTGAAAGGAAATAAGCAGGGATCACCACAAGCCACACAGCTTCTGGAACAGAAGGCTGACTGGAAGGTTATGGCTCAGGGCTAGGACAGAACTGCAGGATCACTCAGCTAGACACATTACTGGTCACCTAGCACTAGGTAGTTTCCTCCCTTCCTGGGGGCTTGAGATCAAGTGTTTTTCCTAATGGCTTTATTTATCAAGCCACAACTACACAAGCTTTGAGAGACTAGAGGGGAGGTTGTTTCATCAAGTGCAATTCTTCTTTCAAGCCCTGTTCTGTCCTGACATACTACCCTCCTTCAGAAACTGCTCCCACAAAAGCTCCTGGTTTTATATGGAGTACGTGTATCTCAGTTTAAAAGAAACTAAGATATCTATCTGGATAGGAAGGGGGCCTCTTCCCAAAACCTTTGAAATTAAGAGACTTTAGTCAGAAAATGTGTGAAAAGGATAACTGTTCTGTACTACAAATATAATAATGGCCAATCTTCGCGAATGAAGATTTGGGAAGGGCTCTCCCCACCTGAGTATGCCCTCCAAGCCTGCGTAGTGGATTTTTTAGGTGAGGCACAGCGTGCACAGAACTGGCCCCACCATTTAAGTCCTAAGGTCCATTTGCCACAGCCAAGCAAGCTTGGACAGTGACAGTGAAGTCCTTAGGACTATCTACAGCACCCGGTACTAACCGGGGCTGACCCTGGTTGGAATCTGAGATCTGACGAGATTGGATGGCAGGGAGGCATTGAACTGCCGGGGACGGTCCATACTGAGACTCGAACTCGCAACCTTGGGAGTCGGAGACCGGAGTGCTCTCCACTACACCACGGGACCGCCCCCACTACAAATATATATATATATATAAAACCAAAAAACCAGGAGAGGACAGCAACAGCATAATCAAAACCTACAAACAAATCAAGTCCTGCCTCTGCCCCTTCAGTGCAGTTCTATTTACAGATGGCAGGAGGCAATGCCGCACCTCAGGAGGCAGCGGCTGAGGTGAGTTACTCCCAGCCTTCAGCAAGGCAAAGACAAGGCACAGGGAGAGGTGCTCGCTCGGAAACTCCCATGGGAATGGCATCCACAGGGACGGGCTGAAACCTTTCCCATGGACAGTGCAAGGACCCTCTCCTACCATCCTTTGTCTGAAAAAAACGTGTTGCAAGGATGGGGGAGTGAAGGGCAGCAACTTCTCTGCAGATCATGTTGGCCCCTTGAGGATTCTGCAGTGAATCCAGGAAGCAGCAGCTGTTCCCTCTGAAAAACAGCAAAGGGCACAAGGAGTTGGGGGCCAAGCCAGAAAAGGGACCCCTTCCCAATGTTTCCACCAGCCCAGCAAATGGCAGCTGGCACCCACGCAAAACAAAGAGAGAATTGTGGCCAGCACCAGAAAAAACCTCCCTCTCCCCACACCTTCCCTAATCTTCCCCCCAGCCACCAAGTTGGAATGCAAAGCTATCAGACATACCTTTGTTTAGGCTTTAGCTGGCTCTTGGAGCTGGGTTAGGCTACAACAAGCCATCTCACCCTGTGTTGGTAAGAGAGAAAAAAAATTCCATGTAAGATTTTGAAACTATAACAATGGGTTATTTCCTGAAGACAATGGAGTGAACATTAAACATTGTTCATCTCCAGAGTTCCTGATTCGTTTTCTACACCTGTACTTCTTTAAATCAGTCTTCAAATTAGAAGAAAATATTAATATTTTCTTGCCTTTTTTCCACTGCATATTTAATTCAGCCTCATAGACAGATCTCTCCTCTTGTCTGCATTGGTAAAGATGACAATGTGACCGCTGACAGGTGGCAAGTTGCACAGTGCATCTACACACCTGCCTCAAGCTAAAAATCACCAGCAGTATTTGTTATGGCCCCAGACTGTTCTGGTGCTGCCAAGTTAAAAACTGACTGGCATCTGTAAACAAATGCATGACAAAACTCCTTCCTGGACATTGAATAACAGCTTCCCTTGGTGCCTTAGCAGGAAAAGCTAACCACCAATCACACTTGAGAAGGAGTCAGAGAAGAAATGTGGACTAGGTTATGCATCACTTCTCACCTGCTCCCTACTCTGAAGCTCTATGAGGATGCATGGAAGTAAAAATGATCCAGAACTATTTCCACTACCCAAGTGGGTATGGGAGGTACGATAACAAGCTGGTGAGAGATAAATGGACATGTACGGGCTTGTACTGATTACTTACATTGGAGTAAGACCCTCACTTGGGAACAATCATAGACCACCACAGTCATTAATAGTGAAGAGAGAGTACAGAGGCCTGAAGCACAGACTCTAACACTAAACTCATAGCACTCATAGAAGATTTTTTCTGATGACTTCCACACACTCAGAAATGTTAAACAATAAACCATTCTAATTGCTACTTTGCTAACAGAATTAGCTATAGCTAACTATGTAACAGCTATATAGTTAAATACATACAGCTAACCCAGTAATAGCTTTATGGGTACTAATTGAATCTTTGTCATCTAAATTCTAATGTGGTTGGCCCCATGGTGTAATGGAGAGCACTCTGGACTCTGAATCCCAAGGTCGTGAGTTCGAGTCCCAGTGGGGACCGTCCCCTGGCAGTTCAATGCCTCCCTGCCATCCGATCTCGTCAGACCTTGGATGCCAAGCAGGGTCAGCCCCCATTAGTACCGGGTGCTGTGACAGTCCCGAGGACTTCACTGTCACTGTCCAAGCTCTCTCGGCCATGGCAGGTGGACCTTAGGACTTAAACGGTGGGGCCAGTTCCGTGCACGCTGTGCCTCACCTAAAAAATCCACTGTGCAGGCTGGAAGGGCACACCCAGGTGGGGAGAGCTCTGCCCAAATCTTCGTTTGTGAAGTCTGGCCATACATATATACATACAGATACATACATATACATACAAATTCTAATGTATTCAATACTATACTAAGTGCTGATATATTCTCTCTACAGATGAACTACAGTTATGAAGCTTCCTGGTTTTGGAAATAAAATCTATAATTATCTTCCACAAGAGTGTTAACTCAGATCATCTTAGTTGTCAACGCTGTCAATTTTATGCAACTTAGTTGCATAAATTTCAACAACATGAAGGGATTTAGCATACAAAGGACAGTGTTAAGCAGCAGTGAATTAAGTTAAACAATAATATTTCTCAGAAGAACCAGATTGTAATTCAGATATTTTCTATCATTTTATTAATGAGCTGGAAGACGAGGGTCACCAGTGTGCTATTTAAATTCACAGAAACACTACATTTGGAAGAGTTTACACCATCTCTGGGACCTCTTAAGTGGTATGAAACATACACAGGAAAAGAAAATGCATGGTTCACTTGGAAAGTACCACAGTCTCTCACCTGAGAATACGATACAGCTTTTCTGTGGGAAGAGAATATTTCCTTGGTGGCATACAAGTTATTACTTGGTCTTTTCTACAAACTAAACTTTGGTGGAGTTTGAACATACTTATTCTACTTAATTTGCAGCTCGAGAAACACTGAGGGGTTTTCCTGGTTTCAGCTGGGATGAAGTTAGTTTTCTTCTTAGAGGTTGACCCTACTGTTGTGAATGAGTGCCTCAGGTGCTTAAGGAATGATGGCAAAGGTATTGGCAAAGGCAGGTTTAATACAAAAGTGAAAGCACAGCAAAGTTCATTGGCAAAGTTCACTCAAATACATACTAGACTGTTAAAGCACACAGAGGAAAACCAAACTGAAATTGAAAAATCAATCTCTCTAAAACTAAAATCAGTGAAAAATTATCTGTAATTGGAGACTGGAAATGGAAAACAGGTAAAGATAGGAAAGAGTAAGGATAAGATTAAATGAAGGAGACCTTCCCATATAGTCACAAGGTTCAGAGTGGACCCCCTGGCCACACTTAGCCCCAGACTCAGGCAACTGTTTAGGCCTGCAGGTTTAGCAGCACTCAACACTGACAGCACTTAATCCATTGCCTAATTTAGACAATTTAACAAAAGATTCTACAGAATTTACTAGAAGAACAACTGTAACTCAAAGGCCTAACTTACTTACTAATCTAATGTACTTTAAAAATTCTGTAAGAACTCTTGCTTATTGTTGGAATGTGGAATGTTGCCTATAGCAAAAAGAGCTAGAATTCACAAACAGAAAGCCTTGGAAAACAAAGGTTGAAAGAAACACTGTCACCAAGAACAAAGAAGGCTTAGTGATGCTCAATTTGAAGATGAAGCTGTTTCCTGCCTTGAGATGAGGATGAGCTCTGGAATGAATGTTATCAGACCATGTTATAAACCTTTGCTCTCTTCCCCTCATGTAAATCCCTGAGATAACAAACAGTGACTGTTTCTGTAACTTAACAAGTATTGTGTAATTCTCTAATTAAAATAAGCCCTCCCTGGATTACCATAACTCTTCAACTCTATTGGCACATGCTGTTCAGAAACTGTAAAGTGCATGTTGCATGTTCAATAAAGCATTCCAATTTTCATCCCCATGACTGGGATCATGAGTTATTATTGACTTTCACAGCTTATCTCCTCCTCTCTGTTCAAAAACATCTCCTTTTTGCCCTGAAAGCAGGGCCCTGTCATGTTCATGGCTTTGATACTCCTTATGATCTAGGCAGAGAATTGTTCCTTGCCATCAGTGTTGTCCATTGAATTACTTGCTCAGGAGCTGTCTGTCCCTACTGCCTTCCTGACAGCACTGAACCCTGCATACACATCCCAAGTTGTCTACTGTGAAATTTCTGACTTTCTTTAAATGTAGGGTGAGAAAGAAGCACATTAAAAGAAAGGGCTTGCCCTGGTCAGCACTAAATCAGAAGAAATCACAGGCAAACTGATTCCCAGCACCTCTCTCTCCTTGCATTCAAAGTGCTAATTTTACAAGAGCAAAGTGAAGGCAGAGTTCAACTGCATGCATTAAGTAGTTTAATGTGGATCATCTCCGTTTTGATTCAACACGTACAGGATTGTTCTGTGTTCTTTGAAGTTTTGTTTGCTTTCCTATCAGAGTCTTAAAAACATCAAGAAATTTTCACCTGCACTCATATTTTCTAGTCTGATCTTTATTTTTCAGTTCTTCCAGGAGCCTTTACTTTTGCATACCTGTTTGCAATTGGGACCACTTTACAGTCACATTTCCACTTCAGTATAATACCCACAACAATATTAAAACCACACTCAGCTCCCTGAAAAACTCTATCTCTTATTTCAGGAACAGAAACAATCAGCACAAGAGTATTATCAGTCTCATTGTATGTTCAGTCACAGTGGATTTATGATTTACAATGACCTCAGAATCTGATGCATTTTTTTCCCCCGCATGGTCAACCTAAAGATAGCAAAGGGAAATATGACTGAATACTTAAAAAAACCAGAATTGCCGAATGGAATCTGCATTTAAACAAAAATAAGTAGATTTTGCAGAACACTGAATTCAACAAAGGAAGTATAATCAGATTCTTATCTCCTCTCCCTCCACTAAGTTCACTGAGATAAGCTTTTTTGTCTTTTCAGTTGTTTCCAAGGAAGTAATATTTATAATGAAGATTAGCGGGCTTGAAAGGGTGTTTGATGCAGATATCAAAATGAATTGAAGCAAGAAAAGCTACTAACATTTTGAACAGGCCACATCCTTGGATAATCAAGCTTGTGTGCACCAGGCTCATAAAAATGGGATACTCAGAAGTCTTTCCATCCATGCACACGAAACGTCCTGTGTTCTAGCATAAGTTCCTCAGAGGTTGTTAAACCTGATCAGGAATAATTCTGTTTTGGATGGAAAAACATTTTACTAAAGTCATCTAAGCTGCCCTGGCTGTACTGTCTGGCTTGAAATTTCTTCCAACATGCCAATGTTACAGGACTGCAGCTGCAAATGAACATCACAAGTACTCAAAGGGGAAGTTAGAATGGTTCTGTGGGCAAGAGCACCCAGCCAAATAGCACTGATCTGAGTGTTGTACTCAGAAGGTGTCAAAGAAGATGTATTTTCCATTATCAGCTGAAGCATCATCTGTTAGCATTTTTACACTTTCTGGCCTCTTAGAAGTGAAATTCATGCAAATGTTGTGAACAAAATTTTTTTACAGCATATCACCTTGCCTAGACTGTGAATGGTCACCCCCGGAGTGTTGTATTTTAACACTAATGATGCCTGCTCCCTCTGAAGGCTGGTTGTAGTTTCTTATTGGAATACACTTGCCCACTGCAGACAAACCCTGGTCTCCTCCAGGCATGCCCTTACCTGGAAGCTACATCTGTGATATGTATTCCAGTTTGGGCCCTTGAAGCTGCGGTTCTCCCCACCATTCCATCATCTAGAGTGCCTTGAAGGCAGAGCTATAGTACCTAGAACAGAAATAGAAAATTCCTCTCCACTCCTCACAGGCACAAACTATGATGAGGACATGGGTGAAGTGGAGTAGCTGAAGAAATATGAAAGCCTAGGCAAACTTTTCTGGAAGAAAAGGAGGAAGAGGAAAGCAAAACAGAGAAAACAATTACAAGGACCAAAAACCAGCAGCAGAGACACCACTATTTCTTCACCTTTAGGTCCTCCAGAGGTCTTACAGACTTCAAAAATAGCTGCTGGCATGTCCAAACTTTAGAAAGAGAAGCAGATGTTGATAAGCACAAGTCATCTGCTGTATGTGAGCCTTGGCACAAGAATAAACAGAACAAGCACTTTATGGCAGTCACAAAGTTCAAAGCGGAAATGGCAAAGGAGATGAATTTAATTTATTTTTTTCTGTAGTATATTAGTGAAATTTTAAGGCCTCTGGATCATTTTCCATTGAAAACCATCATTTTCTTACTAGGAATCAATTCAGTCTCAGTGATAAAAACAGAGAATATTCCAGTCTTTCACTATGATACATAAAAAAAATATTTAAAGGCATTTGAAAATAAATTACTGTGAGAATTAAATATGCATTGCCATTTTTCAGACTGGCTTCTCAAATCAAAAAGCTAGCCTAGAGACCTGTGTTTCATCTCTTTATTATTCAAAGGAATTCAAGTCATATAAAGCTATCAGAAATTAGAGTGGATTTGACAGATTAAAACAATTGCTAAGTGTTAAATTCTAGTGATTATATTGTATAACTTTTCAGGTTGCCTAACTNATGACCTCAGAATCTGATGCATTTTTTTCCCCCGCATGGTCAACCTAAAGATAGCAAAGGGAAATATGACTGAATACTTAAAAAAACCAGAATTGCCGAATGGAATCTGCATTTAAACAAAAATAAGTAGATTTTGCAGAACACTGAATTCAACAAAGGAAGTATAATCAGATTCTTATCTCCTCTCCCTCCACTAAGTTCACTGAGATAAGCTTTTTTGTCTTTTCAGTTGTTTCCAAGGAAGTAATATTTATAATGAAGATTAGCGGGCTTGAAAGGGTGTTTGATGCAGATATCAAAATGAATTGAAGCAAGAAAAGCTACTAACATTTTGAACAGGCCACATCCTTGGATAATCAAGCTTGTGTGCACCAGGCTCATAAAAATGGGATACTCAGAAGTCTTTCCATCCATGCACACGAAACGTCCTGTGTTCTAGCATAAGTTCCTCAGAGGTTGTTAAACCTGATCAGGAATAATTCTGTTTTGGANCTCTGAAGGCTGGTTGTAGTTTCTTATTGGAATACACTTGCCCACTGCAGACAAACCCTGGTCTCCTCCAGGCATGCCCTTACCTGGAAGCTACATCTGTGATATGTATTCCAGTTTGGGCCCTTGAAGCTGCGGTTCTCCCCACCATTCCATCATCTAGAGTGCCTTGAAGGCAGAGCTATAGTACCTAGAACAGAAATAGAAAATTCCTCTCCACTCCTCACAGGCACAAACTATGATGAGGACATGGGTGAAGTGGAGTAGCTGAAGAAATATGAAAGCCTAGGCAAACTTTTCTGGAAGAAAAGGAGGAAGAGGAAAGCAAAACAGAGAAAACAATTACAAGGACCAAAAACCAGCAGCAGAGACACCACTATTTCTTCACCTTTAGGTCCTCCAGAGGTCTTACAGACTTCAAAAATAGCTGCTGGCATGTCCAAACTTTAGAAAGAGAAGCAGATGTTGATAAGCACAAGTCATCTGCTGTATGTGAGCCTTGGCACAAGAATAAACAGAACAAGCACTTTATGGCAGTCACAAAGTTCAAAGCGGAAATGGCAAAGGAGATGAATTTAATTTATTTTTTTCTGTAGTATATTAGTGAAATTTTAAGGCCTCTGGATCATTTTCCATTGAAAACCATCATTTTCTTACTAGGAATCAATTCAGTCTCAGTGATAAAAACAGAGAATATTCCAGTCTTTCACTATGATACATAAAAAAAATATTTAAAGGCATTTGAAAATAAATTACTGTGAGAATTAAATATGCATTGCCATTTTTCAGACTGGCTTCTCAAATCAAAAAGCTAGCCTAGAGACCTGTGTTTCATCTCTTTATTATTCAAAGGAATTCAAGTCATATAAAGCTATCAGAAATTAGAGTGGATTTGACAGATTAAAACAATTGCTAAGTGTTAAATTCTAGTGATTATATTGTATAACTTTTCAGGTTGCCTAACTGATAACATATAAAGTCACAGAACTCATGAAATGCCAAGAATAATACATTATCTGAGAACAGGTTCCAGGCTCTGAATGCAAAATAGCTGTAACCAAGAGATGCAACTGTAAACCTGTCATTTGGTGCAGAGGTTTCCACAGGTGATATAGTAATTTGGATTAAATCTCTTTCTCAATAACAGAAGTGTATGCAAATTCCTTCAAATCCAACTAATTCATCTTATTTAAGACAAGAGATTTAAGACCCTGTCTTATTTAATTGTGCATTTTCCCACTGTTTAATTTATGTACTGCTTCTCCTCAAGTCTTCCAATTGTCAGTTCAACAAATCAGGCAGCCCCTGCTAATAACAGGATGATTTGCATATGTCAGTCAATGAGGTGGTAAAGTAAAAACAAGTACTGACTTTCTTCTTCTCTACAAATAAGCAGCTTGTCCAGAAGATTTACCTACCACTTGTTCTTGGAATTTACTGTTGATTTAATAAATATAAAACTATTTATTTTATTAACCTGAGAGAGCATGTGTACAACTGCATCAACACTATATTAACACGCAAAAATAAAGTTGGTCACTGTAGAGGTCTATTTTCCCCTTTACAGCCCAATTTGTCCTTCACAACTCTGTCAGGGGCATTGCCCCAGCTACAAATAATTGCAAAAGTCAGGAATTGCGTATGAAGAAAACTTACTATGCAGTACTCTAATGAGATCACAGTGATCAAGGGAGACATAATGCATAGCCTGAAACTGATTAGGACAATGGGATTATTACATTCTTGAGAGACTCAGAGTGACTGTTCAGATCTTACTACAGAACCATGCAGAAGCAAATACAAAATATGTTTCCTGCAGAACACCCACAGCATTCTGGAAGAACATGCAGTCAACAGCTCTTACAAACTAAGAAACACTGTGTCTGCAGAGCCATTGAGCTGGAGCAGTCAGGCGGGCACAGCAGGCTGAAACTTTCGTTGCATCGATTCTCATGAGCTATCTCTGATCAGTCTTGCTCTCTGCTTGCTCAGACATTACAGTTCACTGTGTTTCTGGAATATAGGAGAGAGGAACAAGGCTAGAAACACAACAGGCATCGAATATATTTGTCTTGCCAGAAGTCTGTCCTAGTATTCCCAGCAACCCTCCAGCTTCAGTTCTGGCACCTAAAGCCTTTCCTCCCACTCCTTCTGCACTGACCTTGGTGTTTGCATAGTCATTTCTCTCACATATTCTCACTCTGCTCTTCTCTGGCTGCAGTTATGCCTTTGGAATAACTTTTTTTCCTGCTTAAATAAGCTATCACAGAGGCATTACTACCGTCTCTGATTGGCTTAGTCTTGGCCAGCGGTGAGTCCATACTGTAGCCAGCTGGCATTGGCTCTGCCAGACATTGGGGAAGCTTCTGGCATCTTTGCTCAGAAGCCACCCCTGTAGCTCCTCTCTGCCCCCCACTACCCTCTACCCGCCCCTGTCATTACCCAAACCTGGCCACAAAAAACAAATTCAGCATTTCATTTCCCTAGTGAAATCAATAAAATAGAAAGAATATGATAAATTATGAGAAGGGCTTAAAATTAACAAAGACATTTTTCCAGAAAGACTGTTTTGCAAATTTGCAGGCCCACCTGCTGCTCTTCATCTTTTTGGCTTTAATTATACCATGAAAGGCTGGATCCAGCATAGGAAATTAGGAAAAAGCATAGTTGATTCACTGGACCCCTGAATAAGATACAGTTTTCACAGTTGTGTAGAGCCAATGACAGAACAGGTGAAGCAAGCTGGTAGGGTAATGCAAATATAAATGTCTAACCCACAGCCTGCAGCTTTCATCAGCCAGCTGTGGAAAGCCTGCCTTCAAGAAATTTGCTGAGCTTCTTTATTTGAGTGTCTGGAACCACAAAGAGAGAGAGAAAATAATGACTGGTGGATGTGCTCCGTTCCAAGTCAAGGCACATGCATAAATTTTCTGAGAAGATATTTCCTAACTGAGGATTCAGCGTTCTGCTACCCAATACTATAGGATCCAGCAATACCCTAAGATGTTGTCCTGCCATGAGCCAGACCTGCCATTTAAATGCTCAAGTTTGCAAATGGCTCCCATTTTTGACTATTTCACACAAATTCTTGTATGTCATGCCAAAGCATCTTTCCATGACCCATCATAAAGGTGGTTCTGACATTGAACTGGGCAGGTTGGGGTAGGTTGCCCACAATCTATAGTTGCGGATGGGTTACCTCAGGTGTTTCTGTAGAACCCTTTTCTCAAATTATCAACTCCCAATCCACAAAGGATTTCCCAGGATAACTGGTCTGAAAAACAGGCCAAACTGCCAGAACATTTCTGAAGACAAAGCTTTTTGATAGAAACAGCTCTGTATTGATGGAGAGTCAGATTTTCTCTGTGACTTTCATACTAATCTACAATTCCATTAAATAAATTTACAAAAAATTAGATACATCTAATTACAGAATTTCAAAATCCATCAAGAAATAGGAAGGGAGTAAGCCCACAATTAACAGAGTTGAAGTTTCATAAAACCCACGGCAATTAAATTGCAAAATACCACAATTTACATAACCAAACAAAAACAGGAGTGGGTGTAGGAATGTTTGCTTCATAAACAAAATAAATGTCACAAACAACTCTAATACAAAACTGTACAATAAGCAACAGCAGGGATAACATTGTTGACTGATTGTGTCTACTGCCTGCAGAGGTTCAAGTTCCCTCCAGATGGGCCAGGATTTCTGAAAGAGATGCTGAGAAAGGATGGACTATTTCTATCAGAGGCTCCCATGCCAGGGACAACAGCTAAAATAAGCCAAGATACACATAAGTGCCTGGCCATAGGAAAGCATCAAAGAAACTAAATGCACATTGGGAACATCATGTCACATTTTAAGAGACAGTCTGTGCATACACCCCTGAAACATCAACAGGAATGTTTAAAGTCTCAGCATTTTCACATTTTACAATGAAGGGGTTCTCACAGTAGACCTATAAATGTCAGCCGTCTGCCCTCCTTGCCATCATGGCAAGAGGTGTGTGGGTTCCATAAGAAAAGGGAAGTGTAAAACCTTCTCTGAAGCCCTGTTTGAGGAACAGCAGTCATTAACTTCATTGGGAAAAAGCTACTCTGCCTCCTCCTCAAGTATCATCAATTAGTGTTGCACCTGCTCAAGACATCTGGGACCAGTTAATCTCAAAGTTCTCACACAGCCTTTCAGCCATGCTGTCCTATTTGAGGGGCAGGGAGGTAGAGTTTAGCATAAGTTTTCCTATGAAAATGGATCCTTCAGAAGCTAAAGAGAACATGCCAGTCCTCCAGACTGTCTTTCAGTTAACTGCCTGGAAGATACGGGCTCTGGGGCTTCCAGCTTACTTCAGACAGGCTGTTGAAAACCAGGGGAAGCTTGACTCAAAAGCTGCAAGAGGAATGTGTCATTTCCCCTTTGCATAAGTGCGAAAATTATGTGAAATTATTGCAAAATCCCCATAGGAGAGAAATCTCAGTTTTAACCAGCTCACCTCTGAAATTCATCAGCATTGTGTTACACTTGCTGCCACACCAGACAAAACAAGCATAGCTCATCTTTTTCATCTGTACACAAAATCTGCAATAGTCAAGGCTGGAGAGAGAAATTACATAGTGATTCAGCAACCTATCCCTTCATGGTTCTCCCACTAAAGTTGAGCAGAGAGAGTACAGTATCATCAGCTACAAGGAAGGCTTTTCCTGGTAAAAAAATATAAATAATGGTGTTCAAAAATAGTAAATGGCCTTTAGAAGCATTAAATTCCCCAAGAATTTCACAACTTAAAAATTGTAACAAAATCAGTTCTACTAAAGTTCTGTAAATGTCACATCAGCAATTTAGCAGTCAAAAGCCTGAAGCACTTGCAGACACCATGCTTCCCCAGAAGGGTCAAAATATCCCAGGAAAATAGTTCCATTATTTTTTAGTCCTGTATTATGTCTGAACAGTTTTCAGAAACATGCATTGGGAAAGATAAATGACAAAAGACGTGCCTGAACAGCTTCCCTATTTTATTGGTACCATGTATTTCATACCAGAATCTTCCACCACTGCCCAAGCCCTTCTATGTGGAGCATAAAAGCATGGTGGTGTTGTCCGCAAAATTACATTAATTACCTGGTGTGCCACAACCTCATAATTACATACTGGAGAAAGACTCTGATTATTTCTTTCAGTTTAGTGCTAGCCTGCGTACACAGAGGTCTTCCATAAATGAAACAGACTGGTAGGACCTTCTGCACCTGTGCTCATACACAGAATTTCAGAGTTAATAACTTCCCAAGTACAGTCCTTCTATTACAATTGTTTAGTAGTCTCCACACAAGTTAGGTAATCCCATCTAACTTCTATGCATGCTCCAGGGAGGAGTCTTCACCTGGGCATGAGTCTTTTTGATTTATAGGCACGATTTTTAGTATTACAATAAAGATAGTCTCACTAGGAGATATATTTAGTCTTTCGAGAAGTTGGCAATGTATCCTAGATGTACAACATCCTGATTTATTACGTTCTTATTGCTTATAAATTCCTGGATGTCCTTGACTAAGGAATTGTTTCACTGATTAAGAGTCCTTTCTTGCTCATTAAGCAGGTCTTAATTAGCCAACTTAAAGTATATAAAGAACATACCAATTAAAGATATTTTTGACATATTCCACATTCTGCAACAGTAATACTGAGGAAAACTACCACTTTTCACACACACAAATCAGTTCTCCTGCTTTGGTCTGGAATAGAAAAGTAGCTCTACTGTAAATTACAGATAGTGTTTAAGATAATACCAAGAAAATTTGCAAGCATATTTGTCTAGATGTTGGAAGTTTAGTGTCTTCTCTGTGCCTAATTTTGCTCCTGTGCTGTATGGAGAGATTGGATGTATTCATAAGTACAGTATTTCGGCTTGCATCCAGAGACAGAAATATCTATGACTCATGTATGATAATATCCACCTCCTGTGATCACCAAATTCTACCAAAAACCTTTCTGTCACGAAAAACGTTCCTTTATAGCTCTCATAGATGCATAGAAATGTGGCTTCCCTGTTCAGTCTTCCTGAGTTTGCAAGAAAAACTAAACCCTTCTTCATACTATCTCAGGTTTTGTAATTTGAAGACATTGCTTTAGGCTTCCCACCATCATTGACAGCAGTGCTGGTCCCACAGAGAGAGTCTGGCCAGGGACTGAACACTGGATTCACAAAATGATTGGAAGTGACTGGACTGTAGGAAATACTTGTGATAGCATGGTTAAAAAAACTCTAAATGCACACATACACATTCATTCAGTCTCCTAGAAGGGAATGTTGGGAGTCACCTACATGTGTCAATCACATCTTCTTCTGGAGGAAACTAAGAATAGTGAATACACAAACCTGCTTTGCTGAGTCTGAGTCTATCAGGTCATTTGAACTCCTGTTTTTAACTTCCCTGCCTCAGCCTTTGTGGTAGGCACATCTGATGCCCTATATTGTAAAAGCCAGCAACAATCAAGTTCCTCCATCCCTGCCTTGATGATGCAGTTGCTTATCTGCTGTAGGTCAGGACAAATTCACCTTTACAGAGCCATCATTGCGTTTGCAACCAAACTAGAGACAAACGAACCGTGTACCTTTTCCCTACCTCAGGTAACAAGTATCTGTGCAGTTCTGCTTCTGGTACACCCCAGATGACTATTCAAGGAGACATTAACTAGTCAATCTCTATGCCAGCAAAACTCACCCTACCTGCGATCCCCAGAGCATGTTCGACATGTTTCCAATTACTCTGTGTTTGTTAGCCATTGTCAGTGTGTAGGTGTTGCCTCTGTGTTGAATCATTAGGCCAAGGACCTGGGTGGTGCCTTTCCTCAAGGGGCATGTCCAGCCATCAAAGTCCTGAATGCATGAGACTCACCTCAGCCATCTGCTGCACTCAGTGCATTCCCAACTCACTCGAGTCTGAGAACCAATATGGGGATCCTACTGCCAAATCCTTCTGGAAGCACCCAGGACCTGGTCCCAGAGGGAAGTTTGCCTCTCATTTCTCTGGAAGACAGCCAGCAACTAGAAAGTTAGAAGCTATTAAGGATCTGGCTGTAGGTTGCTCCCTGTAGTAGTTTAAGCCTTAGTTTTAGATAGGCCTAGATGTAAGCCTTAATTTTAGTAAGCCTCAGTTTGGCGGGCCCAGATTGTGTGATGTGGATTGAAGGGGACAGGTGTCACCTGACTTAAGCAACCAAAGAAATATTTCATACCAGATGACGCAAACTGGGATATGAATACAGTAGAGTAGGAGGAGTTCTCTCAGTTCCTCATGGCTGCTCATCTGAGAAAGACGTATTACATTGTTCTCCTGGACCAGGCTCAACCGCTGCTTGCTGCTATGGTATCTTAGGGAAGTAAAATGTTTCTTCTTAGTTTTCTTTTTGATTGAATCTGTCCCTGGGGGAGGTTGAGCTCTTTTGGGTGATTTTGTAGCTGGAATAATGAGATTTGTGTTTGGAGGGGTTCAGTTTTCTGTTGGGTGAAGAGGTGAAGGAATTATTTGTTTTATTTGACTTGTGTAAGTCTGTGTTATATTGTAGTTTTCTTTTCATTCTCTCTTTTCAGTATAAATATATAAATCTGTTTTAAGCTGGTTTTTTTCCCTTCTTTCCCGTTTCTTGGTTGGGAGAGGAAGGGTTTGACTCTGTATTGGGCATTTGGTATTTTGCCAGCTCAACCCAACACACTCCCTCACAGCTCTTCAACCATCAAACCTGCATACAAACTTTCAGAGAAAGAATTGGATCCTGGCTGACATTAAGAGGCACAAATTTCCATCCTGTCTCTGTCACTGCCATCTGCTGATCAGAAGTACCATGGCAGCATGTGCCAACCCACCTCAGCCTCAACTACAATCAAAGTGCCAGCACAGATATTATGATCCCTTGAGAGAACCAGAAAGCAGGAGTTCAGGCCAAGTTAGTGCGGGATAAGATAAAAAGTGAAAGTCCTTTAATGTCAGGCCTGGGGCCTACAGGAATACATATTGACGCTTGTGCTCAAACACTGATTTCCACAGTTTTTATAACGCTGTCCACCCAATCCCCTATTCACACATCTCCTGGGTCCAGTCCCATCCCACCTCTGGCACACCCTGTCAAGAATTGAGTCTGGGGGAGAGCGAGACCCTCTTTTCATCATCTTTGTGTTCCTCAGCACATGTTGGGTCCTTGGAGGTTTTCCAGTGTTCTGGATTCAAAGTCACTGCCACTGTTTATGTCTCGTAGCACAGGCCTTAAGATATTATTCAGCCTTCTACCTTGAAAAGAAGCCTAAATAACTAATGGAATTTTAGGCATTGATATGGGGGAGGGATTAGAATACACAAACATTGAACTTAATACTAAGACATTAAAGTCTGCATTTTCACTACAATTACAATTAGTTCTAAAATCTATAAAATTAGAAAATCAGAAAAAAATCAAAAACACTCTGAGACATCATTATAAATCCTTTTCTTCCCTCTGGGAACTGGATGGAAGTTTTTGCAAAAATTTAATGTTCTGAAATGTTAGAAAAGGTCAAAATCATTTAGAAGTAAATCAAAGACATATAGCAGACTACAAACCCTCTGCTCATGGTCTGACATACCTGTCAGAAAGTACAACTATGGAATCACAGTTGTGCTGGCCATGGCAACAAGTAGAGACTAAAACAAATATTTGGGACTTTTATCTTTAAAACACTTCACAAGTGTTAAAACAATCAGAAAAGCAAATCTCCTGAGCAGATCTGTAACTTTTCACTGTATAGTCAATGCAAATTCAGTGAGAAAAGAGAACTGAACTCCTCCCTGGTAGCAGTTTGGCTTCTCCTGAATGACAAAACTCCTGACAACTTAAGCAGTGGATGTATATTGCTGGAGAGTTTGATTTGAAATCGGCATGAATTGAGTAAATTTTCATATCCACTACAAGGTTTCATCATTTCTGCTGAGGTAGGTGTGTCTGAGTCTCCTGCAAGATTTCACTCATTTGCTGAGTGTGGCAGCTAGAAAGACACTCCACAACACTTTCTACAAACAAATCAGCTGTGTTCACACTTGATGTTTATGGACCTTCCTTCTTCAGCATGAGTTATAACTTTTTTAACCAAGACATACTAGGCTTGTGAAGATTCATAGCCCTCAAAGGACTGAGTAACTACAATTTTAATTCTTATCTTTGCACTGCTTTACTTTAATATTGTTACCTACTTGTTAGTAAGCTTCCTATTTACGGAAACTTTTCTTTGGCACAAATCACACAAGAGGCTACTAAACTTCTCACAATCTTTAAAAGCATGGTTAGAGAGGAATGCAGGAGTTCATACAGTATAGCCCTTCTGCTATACTGGTTAATTTGAGTTATTAGAGAATTTTGGTTTGCATTTAATCCCAGAATTTGGGATTGGGTAATGTAGTATTTCAATTAGTAGTACTATATGCTGGTTAAACTGGAATTTTTAAATATCTCCTGTTTATTTGGGCTGAAATTACCTGTGTCTCATTTCATTCTCAAGGTGATCTGAGAAATCTGCTTCTAGTTGTTTCTGAATTCTCCTTTCATACAAGCTACAGCATTTCTTAAAATGTTTCATCTGCAAACTGGTAACTCCATAGCAAAATGTTTATTGTTACCTTTTTAGTTTTCCTATATCTTGAGGACCAAGCTAAGACCACTTTACTAAATGCTGGGGGTTATATAAAGGGAATTCACATAAATAATATGCTTTTCACTATTTGCAATTGACTGAATCAAAGGTTTGCTAAACTGCACCTATTCATACCCTGTATGGCTCCAACAGCAACATTACCATATTAAAACTGGGATCTGAGTTGTTCTTTCACCTCCGTCTCTCTCTTACTGTTGGTTTTCTGGTCCTTATGATACACTGGAAAGTTCATAACATCTCAGGTGGGGACTTGGGGCTCCTTGGGTATGCAAGTCCTCAGCTATGAATGTTTATGCTTCATCAGCTAAGGAAGGAAAAAATTTACAGACTTCATATTCTATTATTTTTATGCAATTTTTTTTTTAAAAAAAACAACTTTCTCTGAATTACTTTGTTAAATCCAGATTAAAAAAATAAAAGTCAGGAAATCCATTATTAAATGAGAAAGATTTTGATTAAATCAACACGTCTACAACTTTAATAACTACCTCAAGATTTGGCAAAAATCTTCAGAAAGGAGATAAAGAGAAGGTTTCACAGTCCTGAGGCTACTGGGTTTAACAAAAATTCTCTTCTAGTGTCTTTGAAATAGAATCTATGCCTTCACATATGATAAAATACCAATGAAGAACAAAGGCACAAGACAAAGTTTTCATTTTTCCACTTCATTGTACTTTCAGATAAAAAGAAATCAATAGTAGCTGTGAGATTCACATCAGAAAGATCAGCTTATTTAGGTATGAGCACAGCTTCCCGACCCCCTGAGGATGTCTATGCCACTCCTAGGAAGAGGTATGCCTGGCCATTGGGCAAGAAAAGCCCATGACAGAGTACACAGCAGTGACATGAGCCTGTAGTCTCTGAGAAGCTGAAGACTTGTTGAAAGCAGGGGAACTTTTTTTATTTGCTACGGTTGTAGAATCTATTCTTAATTTCTTTTCTGTGTAGCAAAACTCAGAGATTTCCTTTTCTTTTTTTTTACTCCTAGATTTCTTTATTCTGCAAAATGCATTTTTCTGCCTAGAGCAGTTTTCCTCACAGCAGAATAGGGTCATCTTCCTTAGGAGTTATGTCTCGATGTATTTATATAGACTAAGCAATAGACAGCATGATTCTGTTTCCTAAGGTCCTTTAAATTTCTTAATGACATAAATTTTTACTTCTGTCCCTTACTGAAGTCCCAAAGCAGAGTCCAGACCTTTGCAGCAGACACAGACAGCTTTAGAATTGTTCTGTAAGGCACCTTGTTAACATGTGACTCTCACCCATGGAGTTCCTCCATGTACAAGGCCATGGAGAAACTCAACAGCAAGCTGAGCTTGGGAATCAGACTTTTAGAAGGTACTCCGTTCTTCAAAAGACTGTACTAAATTGTAGAGGTAAGGAACTGGGATACACCTCACTGAACTGGCCATGAGAGATAGAGACACAAATACTGGTCATACAGTGGGTACCACAATACAATCATCCTTTCTCAAAGATCTGACAGCATAGAAGACTATTGCGCATTATAGAGTTAGACTTTCATCTTCATTCATGTTATATCTGCAAGCACTGACAATTGCCAGCAGCTTTTTCTTGTCATATTTCTGGATTAGAAAAAACTTCAATTCACTTCAAAAATATATTTTCAGATTCAAACTTATTATAAATTCAAGCTCAGCTCCATCTCTGATCTACACATACCAAATGCTGTCTAAGATACTTGGCACACAAACCCAGGAGACAGAACTGGAGGAAGTCTGATCTTCCCATCTTCCAGACTGCCAGAATTTTATTTCAAAAAAGGAAATACTTTTCTTTTACAACAAAATCACTCATGACAGATCATGAAACACCTGTGTAGGGCTTCAAGCAGAGTATGCATCACCAGTAATATCTGGTAAATTTTTTCTTCCTTCAGTTTCCAGAGTTCTCTCCCTGAACATCTGGTGCACATCTTGAAGATGCTCTGTTCATGCCCACTTTAGCTGTGTTGGCAGAGTTGATTCTGAGAAGATTTATTACATTTTGTAAGGAAATGAATGGGCTAAATCTCTAAGACTGTAAACTTATGAGCACATGCACTTACAGAAGTTTTGATGCAATATAATTCAGATTGCATAAGAAGTGAAAAAAGTTTAAATACCAGGCAGTACAGAGAGAGACACAACAGCATTAAAGCACATTAGCTGCATTAGTAAACACTGTAATTAATAAGCAATAGACAGTATAATTATGTTCACTAAGGTAATCTAAATTGCTGAAATCTTCCTTGACTGTCCATAAAATGTTGTATTCTTTAGGTTATAGCAAATCTCATCCAGAAGGAACCAACTGAGACTATTGAGTTTCATAAACCACTCATGGGAAAGCAGACAAAACACCATTCTTCCATTCCCTTGTTTATCAGAATCAAACTTGACTGTTTGAAGTGGTACAGATTTTTTTTCCGAATATTCCTTACCAGCCTAATTGCAAGTCAAAAGAAACATTTCTTACCAAGAATATAGAAAATGGATTTTAAAAATCGCATGTTGTTCACACTGCTTCTCATAAAATTTGACCAGCTGGGGTGCCAGAAAAGTTCCCCTTCATAAGTATATGTCTAAATATATTCTCTGCTAAACAACAAACTTCAGAATTTCAATTAAATGAGAATGGGACAATTTTGCACATGTTCTAACCTCTAAAATTCTGGAGGCTCTGAAGAAAACATTACCAGAATGATATACAAATTCCCTGTAGAAAACTCTGTATTACCCTTTAAATTCCTCATACAATCCCTTCATCCCTTTTTGTGTATAGTGCCTGATGAAAGACAGATCAGGTGTTCACAGGTGCTGTCTTCTCTCAGCTACATCTAATAGTTTTTTTAAAGATTAGTGATGGAGGAGTGCACCCTTTGGGGTTAGGAAGAACCACTTGCTAGCAGCAATCTTCATTCTTTGTTGTAACATGGTTAAACCAGGAGGGATAGTTTGCCAGCAAAGGTAGGAATTGCTCCACCAGTGTAAGCTGACTCAACAATCTAGATGCAGAAACAGTGACCACATAACTGAATGTGATGCCTCTCACAGCTTTTTATCTCAGAGTCATCTACTCTCTTGAGTGGGCACTGCAGAGAAAACTTACTCTCCTTTTCACAGAGCTTCCTGAAGATGATGCCTCACTGCAGTGTGAGCAGCAGGTGCAGAGACTTGACTTCACTCAACAAAAAGGGGCATGAACCTCATCTGTGCAACTTATCCTGGCTCCTGTCTCAACACCTTTGAAATTCTCCTTTGGGAATCACCACTGGACTAGTGTGCTGAGAAAAAAGGAGAGGCTGGAAACTCTCCAACAAAACACACATGGATAACAAAAGCAAAAGAATGAAAATAAACCAGGTTTTCTACCCCAGGAAGACAGCATGGAAGAGGTGGCTGGGAAAAGAGGTAGTACCTTCCTGCATCTGCACACACACATGGCACAAGGCTGATTCACTCAAAACATAAAATTCAGGGGGAAATTAAAAACCATATCATTGCCAATGATGGAGGGGGAAGTCTCTTCAGATCCTGATGAGGGAATTGGTGCAAGTCTCAAGAAAGACCAATGGTAGATTAATGGACAATTGGATCAACTAGCCAAAGGTTAAGTACTAAAGAAGTAGTCCTATGGGATCAGTGAGCCAAACACACTGGTTGAAAAGAACCTCTCTAGAGACAACCAGGTAACCAAGAGCCAGAGCCATGAGATCTGGGGAGTCACAGACCAGCAAGCACACTCTCTGTATTTGGCACATTAAGCAGAAAGTCTTCCAATCAACAGACTTGACAGATGCATAGATAAACCACAGACACTGAGGACAGGTCATACTGGCATTTGTGAAGGAAATCTGTGCCTTAGAAATTTATTGCAGTTCTTGGGGTGGTTTGGCAAACATGCCAGCTTGAAACAGTTTTGATGGCTTTCAGCACAGTTCTCAAGAAGTATGACTCTACTATGGGATTACAAGCCAAAGGCCTCATACTTCAGTAAATGGTTAAAGAGAAGAGTAAAAAGTAGATGAAAGCAGTGGGGTTTTCTTTCAGCAGAGGAAAACCTCAAGAGAGGTGCATATCCCTGACCTTTGCTTTTCAACACAATCTCAAATAAGCTTGTAAAAGGTCAGGAGAGAAGCAGGCAGGCCAGAGACTTCACTAGCATAATCACAGATATCCAGACAAGAGCTGATTTTGCATAAGGATCTGGTAATATTGAGTGACTAGGCAATAAAAGAGCAGATTAAATTCTAAATTATGCACATTGGCTGGAAAAAAATGCCATCGATTTAATGTATAAAATGATGGTGTCTTAGCTAATAATAACCACTCAAAAATGGTGTCTTGGCTGATGGTACACCAAAACCACCAGCTGTGTCCTCAGCAGTGGTAAAGACCATCTCATATTCAGAATTATTACACAAGCAGTGTAAGGCATTGTAGCAAACAAAAATAGTATCTTCCTGTATAGGAGAATAAATCTTGAATGCTTTGTTCAAATCTTTTCCTGGTACTCAAGAAAATATAGGGGATATACAAAAGGTGCCAAGAAGGCAAAAGGGAGAATCAGATTCTGCTTAAGGAATATATCCCGAAACCAGTTGGAATAGAGGGAGGAGCTAACAATATTGACTACTAGGTCTTCTGATACAGAACAAAAAAAAAAGGGAGAGCTGCATTAAATGACAGGAGGCTCAGAGTGACCAGGAAAGATTCATTCAGCTGTTTCCTCTGACAAAAAGTTGAGCATATCAGATGAATCTATCTGTCATTAGTTCAAAATGAGAGTTCAAATGAAAGGAAGTGACTTTCAAAACAGATAGTTCAGCTGTGTGATTCCCTGCTACAAGATGCTAGAGGTTTACAAAAGTTCAAAAACAAACCTGGAGAAATTTGCTGGTAAAAGTCAGCACAGGGCAAATAACTTGAATCTGATATCTGCAAGAGTCCAGGAGACAGTGCTAAGAAAGAAACATGCTTGACTCATTCTTACACATATCTGTTGGCATCAGCTGCTAATCAGGATACTAAGCCAGGGCCAGATCTTCAGTTTAATTTAGATCAGCTGAACTCACCTTCTTAGACTCTTACACTGACAAAACTAAAAATCTTCTATAAAGATTAAAGCACTACCATTCTTAGCAACATGATGGGGGGTTTGGATCTGCCAGAGCCCACTAGCAAGTTCTAAATATTCTCTGTTCTTACGTCACATCTAAAGCTCAAGCTGAAATTGTTTTGTCTTGTGGACAAGCACAAGTTACAATGATAATCTACTACAATTATAGAGCTATATTTATGTATGTATATAACTACAGAACTCTAGTCTACCTACACACTACAGCATGCTTCCCCAATCTGTTAAAATGTTGTCATTGCATCTATTCCTTATGCACCAGCATAGCATCTTAGAGACAGAAGTGGTACAGAACACAAAGGAAATAGAGCTAATAGCTAGAGGAAGGAGGAATTTACGGGGTTAAATAACTGTCAGCGACACTGTCGTCATTCTTCGAGGCTATGAGGAAACCTATCCAATTATAGATAATAATTATAAAGCCTAGCATGATGGAATAGTAGCACCTGCCAAAATCAATACTGTCAAAAGGTGAATATAATTAAAAACAATATAATTATAATCCTGCCCAGAATCAGTTCTGGCACACTATAGGAAACAACTCAGAAAAGTGCTGTTCCAGTGGGTTCATCAACATCCTAACTAAGCTACAACTACTTTTCTAAGTTTTGCAATTACTCCAGTTGAGTAATGTTATTTTCCTTTTATCTCCACTTTCTTCTAAATAAAAAAGTGCTCATTCCTATATAATCTCAAGGTGCATAGGTTCCATGTACTGTGAATAATTTCTGGTTGTAGTCCAGTCATAACGTAGTCTGATCAAACTGTCTTCCTCTATGCTATGCACCTCATTTCCACTAGAAGTTTCAGTTTTACACTTAGATTGATTCAATCTGACCCAAAGAGAGGCTTAAAACAGAAGTGGATGCTGTGAGCATCTGAGGTCTTTATCAGTTTCCATATTTTTTTTATTTCCATTTTTAGGAGCACATGTCAGTAGTGATGGACCAATCATAGTATATGTTACTGTATCATGAGGGAGGGTGAAATCTTTACTTCTTCTAAATGAAACAGCAAAATTTCCTTTCCTCCCTCTCAGAGTTTCTGTGTTCTGTAGGTAGGAGGGAAGCAAAGATTTCATAAGCATGATGACAAATGAAAGTCACTCATCAGACAGAAGACTTACAAACCTGAACAGGACAATCTTCTGAAGCCCATTGAGGAGTTATCAGTGAAATGTGTAGTTATTTGCCCTCATCCATAATGTACCCTGTACATACACACTGTGCAGTGAATCTGAGGGATCAAATTGCTACATTAGGTTTCTTGTCAAGGAGGGTTTATTTGGTTTTTCTTGGTTTGCTTCACTTTGCTAACTAAAATTCTTCCCTGTTGATATGGTTATCAGATTTTGAAGTAGCTTTCTGTCCTCCTCACCTTGTGCAGTTCCAGGAGAGCCATCCCAGGCAACCCTCTCCAACCTCCTGGTCTCAGGAGCCTTGCACATGCAGAACAGACCTGCTGGTGACTGTCTTGGGTTGATCTGGCAAAACGCCAACTGCCCAATATAGAGTCAGAGCCTCCCTCCCCCTGCTGAGAAAAGGGAAAAAGGAAAAAAAAACCTAGAAACTCAAAACAGTTTAAACTTAAGCTAACTATATATATTTATACAGAAAAGAGAAAATTTAAAGAAAACTGCAGTATAACACACTACACAAGTTAGATATAACAACAATTTAACTCCCCACTCCCCATCAAACACAAATCCCACCATTCTAACTACAAATCACTCCAGAGAACTCAATTCCCAGAGGGACAGACTCAAGCAGAGAGAATGACTAAGAACAAATATTTTACTTTCCTAAGATAACATGATGGCAAGCCGATGCTCTGGGCCTGGGTCTCCCGTCCCTCNGATGCTCTGGGCCTGGGTCTCCCGTCCCT
>VWZD01012431.1:0-58845 GCA_013396695.1 Sakesphorus luctuosus
TTTAAAAAAAGGAAAAAATATAAAATCCCCTAAAATGATAAAAAACCCACAACCCCCCCACACCTCTCCCCTGCATCAATAAATGTAATTTGATTTTTTTTCAGAAGGCGCCGCCATTTGGGTCTCACTGGGGGGACAAGGGGGCCCCAAAACCAAATGGGGGACCCCAAAACCAGGTGAAGGGGAACCAGGAAGCAGGTGAAGGACCCCAAAACCAGGTGAGGGGACCCCAAAGCCAGGTGAAGGAACCCCAAGAAGCAGGTGAAGGACCTCAAAGAACCAGGTGAGGGGGACCCCAATAACCAGGTGAGGAGAAGCAGGTGAAGGGGAACCAGGAGTGAGTTGAGACCCCAGGACCCAGGGGAGAGGAGCCCAGGAGGCAGGAGAGGCCGGGGGGTCACGCTGTGCTTGGGTTTATTGGGGGGTTTATTGAAGCTTCACAGTTTGGAGTCGCCGGCGGCGTTTGTTGGGGGGGACAACTCATGGACCCCCCAGACCCCCCCAAACCCACTCCCATCCCCCCTAAAAAGCTGATACGAAACAGAAGGGGCAGTGGGTGTTAGTCGGCCCCGTCGACGTGGAGGGGGGTGTGGGGTGGCCCCGGCCGGGGGGCACAGGGGTGCCCGTTGAGCTGGGTGGGCGCTGGACTCTTCCTGGGGGCAAGCGGGCAGGAGGCCCCCCCGGCGCAGGCACGTTTGGGGCTGGGGGCTGGTCGCTCCATCTTGTGCTCCAGCAGCATGTGGTTCTGGGGGGGCAGCCCCAGGCAGGCCCTGGGGGGGCACAGAGAGAGGGGGGTCAGGGGTGGGCACCGCAGGACTGGGGAAGGGGGTGGGATGGCAGTGGGCACCCACAAGTGTGTCAGGAACTGGGGACACGGGATGGGCATCCCAGGCACTGGGAGCTCCTGGGAGAGCTTGGACCCATTAGTACTGGGCACTGGGACCCACTGGAGTTGGGCACCCCTGGCACTGGAATCCCAAGCACTGGGCACTGAGACCTACTGGTGCAGAACCCCCTGGGCACTGGGTGCCAGGGTCTGTGGGTGTTGGGACACCCTCAGTATTGGGAATCCACTNCCCCTAAAAAGCTGATACGAAACAGAAGGGGCAGTGGGTGTTAGTCGGCCCCGTCGACGTGGAGGGGGGTGCGGGGTGGCCCCGNGGTGGGCACCGCAGGACTGGGGAAGGGGGTGGGATGGCAGTGGGCACCCACAAGTGTGTCAGGAACTGGGGACACGGGATGGGCATCCCAGGCACTGGGAGCTCCTGGGAGAGCTTGGACCCATTAGTACTGGGCACTGGGACCCACTGGAGTTGGGCACCCCTGGCACTGGAATCCCAAGCACTGGGCACTGAGACCTACTGGTGCAGAACCCCCTGGGCACTGGGTGCCAGGGTCTGTGGGTGTTGGGACACCCTCAGTATTGGGAATCCACTCCCACTGGGAACCAGGGACTTGTTGGTGCTGGGCATCCCCAGGCACTGGGACCCCCAGGACCTGTGGGCATCACCCACCAGGACATACTGGCACTGGGACCCACCCACCAGCACTGGGCACTCCAGGCCTTGGGCTCCACGACCTGCTGGATGTGGACACCCCATGGATGGGCACTGGGACCCACTGGTGCTGGCACCTTGGGTACCCCACGACAGGACCCCTGCCAGCCTTTGGGGGGCACTGGGGCGGGTGGGACTTGGTGCCCACGAGGACGGGGACCCCCCGGTACCTCAGGATGTTCTCGATGCAGCTGCGCTGGCGGAAGAGCGCGTTGACCACAGGGGTGCCCTCGGGCACCAGGGGGGCCTTGCAGAGGAAGGCGAGGATGGAGAGGACACTGTGGAAACCCTGGAATTCGGGGTCGGCCTCGGTGCAGAAGGTGATGCGCTGGCACAGCTCCGTCAGGATGGCCAGGTCCAGGATGATGGGGCTGGCCAGCAGCGAGTCCTGTGGGCACCGAGGGGTGAGGAGCCACCCCCTGGCACCGAGGGGACACCCCGGGGCAGCTCAGTGACCCCCCACGCACCTCGCAGGTGTTGTGGATGACGATGGTGTTGGTGCCTCCCATCATGATCTCCGACGTGTACTCATCCAGTGCCCGCTTGGAGTCGCCCACGTAGGGCACGTACTTGATCACCACCTGCACAGCGACATCCCGGTCACCCCCACTGTCACCCCCGGGTGTGTGTCACCCTGCCAAGCCCCCCAACTCACGCAGTGGTCGGGCTTGTCCTGGGGTCCGTAGAGGATGGGGTTGGCCTGCACTGTGTCGTCCACCACGTTGCTCTTGGAGATCTCCTTGGAGCGAAACTGCTGCGGCGCCGAGAGGTTCTTCCCGTCGTTGTTGCCCAGGTGGTTGTAGCTCACAATGGACTTGGTCTGGGCAGGGGGCACAGGCAGGTCACTCTCTGCCGCCTCCACGTGCCCCCCAGCGTTCCCTATCCCCACGTACCTTGAGCCCGGCGCCCACCAGGAAATCCACCAGCACCGACTTGAGCTTGGTCTGGCCCGACTTGAAGTCGTCACCACCGATGAAGACGCGGTGCTGGGCGGCCAGTTCCACGGCCCCCGGCACGAAGGTGTTCTGGGGGGACCCGTTGATGTAGGCACAGCCCTCCAGGATGCTGGCAACGGCGAAGAGCGTGGATGGGGACACCTCCAGGCCTTGCTGTGGGGACAGGGGACAGCTCAGTGCCACCGGGGTGGGGTGTCACCCTCCTGCCCCCTTGCCCGTGCCCTGACCTCGATGGCTCCCAGCAGGTTCTCGGCGGTGTCGTTGAGCCCGGGCACGATGTCGCAGAAACGCTCCGTGTTGGCTGTCCACAGCACGATGACCTTGTCCAGCCCACGGCTGTCCTTGAAGTCCCGGATGTCCCTGCGGATCTGCTCCACCTGGGACAGACGGCACCGAGGGGCCGCGTCACCGCGGTGGCATCTCCCCGTTGCCCAAGTGCCCACCCCGCTGTGCCACCCGCCTGGGACCTGCTGAGCCATGGAGCCACGCAGGACGTTGTCCGCCCGCTCCTCCTGGTTGGCAGCGATGAATTCGGGGATGTAGATGGAGGGTCGGGGCTTCATCTTCTCCATGTGGGGCCAGAGCTGCTCCTGCAGTGGCCAGTCCAGCACCTCTGCCCGCCGCATGGCCTCGGCCAGGTTCAGCGAGGAGATGTCCCAGCCTGGGGCACACAGGGTGACCAAGAGCTCAGGGTCCCCCTCCCCGCTGTGGGGTCCCCCCAGTGTCCCACCTACCATCAAAGACGATGTCATTAGGGTGCACCATGGGCAGCAGGTCCCGGAAAGGCACGTAGACATCCCCAGTGGGGCCGGTGCCCAGGCACACGGTGGAGGCTTGGAGCAGGGAGCCGTAGTAGTTGGCTTTCTGGGATGGTGAACGTGAGGATGAGCCACTGGAATGGGGAGTGGGGGGTCCCAGCACCTCCAAGCTGGGGGGCTGGGGCTGCAGAGCCCCTCCGTGGGGTGCAGGACACGGATGCAGATGGAAGAAGCTGAGCTCTGTGTCCCCAGCCCTGTGGGACAGCCCTTGGGTGCCAGGACCTTGCTCTGATCACACTGGGGACACCCATTCCACTGAGGTCATACTGGGGATAACCCAACTTGCTGGGATCCCATTGGAGACACCCACCTTGCAGGGACCCTGCTGGGAACACCCACCCCACTGGGATCCCAGTGGGGACAACCCTCTGCAGGGGTCACAGGGGGGACACCCAGCCTTTCTGGGGCCACACTGGGGCCACCCACCCCACTGAGGTCACACTGGGGACACCCACCTTGCACCCCGTCTTGGTCATCCAGGACAGCCCCAGCCTGTTGGCCAGCACCGCCGCCGTCACCGTGGTGCCGTTGTTGCCCCCCCAGCCCACCAGCATCACCCCCAGGCGTGGGACCTGCCGCGCCGTGCGGAAGGTGAAGCGGGTGGAGCACGGCCGCACCTGGGGACAGACAGAGGGGACAGCTGGGGACAGCTGGGGACGAGCAGAGCCCCCCCAGCCCGCCGAGCCCCCTGCCAGCTGCCCACCTTGGTGACGCCGTTCTCCTTGCACACGTGCACGGTGCTGTACGTGTACTTGGCCTCGATGAAGTCCTTGCTGTAGGTGACGTTGGGGCTGTCCACGAGGAACGGCTCTGCCATTGTTCCTGGAGCTGGAATAGGAGGAAATGGGTGTCAGCGCCGCTGGGCTGGCACGCCGGGCCCCCCCGGGCCCTCCGCCCTGCTGGGACGTGGCTGTGTGGCCAGTGGGGACTCTTGGCTCCCTGCCCTCCCAGCGTGGTGGTGGCACTGGCACGGCCACCGCAGCCCCTCCCCACCCGTGTGTGGCACCAGCCGCTGCCCCCGGGACAGGCAGGGAGTGGGAGGGTGAGACCCCCACCCCGGGACTTCTTGGAGCCCCCAGGGAGCCGAGGGGTGCAGGGTCCCCGTCCTGCTTGGGACAGGCAAGGGCTGGCCCTGCTGTCCCCTCCCTGTGGGTGGCAGGGGGCACAGGAGGGCAGAGGGGGGATTTTGGGGGGTCCCTGCACGCCAGGGTGTCTGGAGGTGTAGGGGACATGGGGACCAGGGCTGTGGTCACTCCCTGTGGGTGACAGAGATCGTTACAGGAGACATGGGAAGGGCCCTGCACCCTGAGATGGCACAGGGGACATGGGGACCAGGGCTGTCCCTGCTCCTGGAGATGCAAGAGTGTGCAGGGAATGTGGGGACGGAGGGTGTCCCCACACCCTGGGGTGCAGTGGGTACAGGGACATGGGGACAGGGGCTGGCCCAGCTCCCAGGCGTGCAGGGCATTGGAAAACAGGGTCTGTCCCTACCATGGGGTGACAGATGGGGCAGGGGACATGGGAACCAGAGCTGATCCCACTCCCAGGGTTGTCCCAGGGGACAGGCACTGTCCCTGCTCCTGAGGGTGGCAGAGCAGCACGGGGACAGGGCTGTCCCAGCATCCCGGGATGGCACAAGGGACACGGGGACAGGGCTGTCCCAGCATCCCGGGATGGCATAAGGGACACGGGGACAGGAGAAAGGGGATTTGGGGGCAGGAGGTGTCCCAGCACCCAGGGGTGCCGGGGGACACGGGGACAGCGCTGACCCTGCCGAGGGCACACGGGCAGGTCGCAAACGCGAACCCGTCCGGGGGCCGCTCCCGCCGCCCCGCGGGCACTCACCGGGCAGGGCCGCGCTGGGGGCGGCGGAGCCGGAGGCGGGGGCTGTGTCTGTGTCAGTGTCTGTGGCTGTGCCCGGTGCCCGGTGTCCAGTGCCCGGTGCCGGTACCCGGTGTCCGGTGGCTGTACCAGTGTCCGATACTCCGTGCCCGATGTCCGGTGTCCGATGCCGGTACCCGGTGTTCGGTACCTGGTGCCCGGTGTCCGGTGTCCGATGCCGGTACCCTGTGCCGGTGCCGGTGCCTGATGCCCGGTGTCCGGTGCCGGTGCCCGGTGTCCGGTGCTGTCCCGCGGGGTCGANCGGGGGGGGCTGACCCGGGAAGGGGAAGTGTCGCCGGGGCCGGGCCCGGTCCCGGGCCGGGGGTCTCGCCGTCGCCTTCCGGCCATTGAGAGCCCCGGTCCGGCGGTTTCCTGCGCCCGGAGCCCGCGGGCGCCTTCCCACGGCGCTGCTCCCACGGGGCACCCACCCCAGCACCCCACTGCCCCCCGGCACCCCAAAGGCACAGCACCCCAGAGCCCCTGGAATGGGCACCCCAAAGGTCACGGCACCCCAGAGCCTCTGGTATGGGCACCCCAAAGCCATGTCCTCCTGCACCCCCTGGCACCCCGGAGCCCCCCGCACGGACACCCCGCACCCCCAATGTGTGCCCGGGGAGCGCGGGGTGTGCCAGGGGTGGCACAGACACAGGGGCCGTGGCCGGCGCCCCGCTGGCGGCCCCGGGGGTCCCGCTGCCTTTCAATGCTTCAAAGGGGCCCCCCCGGAGCCCCTGCCCAGCCTCACTCCCCGCAGACACGGCGAGGACAGCCCTGCCCTCCTCCGCCACCCACCCCGCTGCCCGGGCTCGCTGCCACCGCCACCCACCCTCCGGCACGCAGCGGGCCGCGACCCACCGGGGCCGACCCCGAGGGCACCTGCGGTGCGGGGCACGGCGGGGCCGGGGGCCGCGTCCGGCCCCTTGGCCACGGAGGAACAATGATCCCTTGGTGCCGGGGCTGGAGGACAAAACGAGCCCCGCGCTGGAATGCCAGTGCCTCAGCAAATTATTGAAACAAAAATAACATTTCTTTGTACAATAATCCTGGGGCGGGGAGGGTCCGGGCAGCGCTGCCAGGGGCCCAGAACTGGTATTTTTCCACTGCTTTCCTTTTTTTCCCCCTATTTTTAAAATTTTTTTTCTCGCCCCCCTCCCGTAACTCCCACCATTGTTCCTTCCCCCACTCCCTTCCCACTCCTCCCACGCTCGGCACCGCACACAAGCGGGGCTCGCTCCCTCCTCGCCGCTCTCCCAGCGCGTCCATGGGCCGGGAGCCCGGGCCGGGCGCCCACTGCCCTCCTTGCCCAGCTGCCGGGGGCTGGCGAGGGGCCAGCCGAGCCCCGGCGCAGCCATAGCGACCGGCCCGCTGCCCCAGCTATGGTGCCCACCCCCGCTCCCCGGCAGACCCCCGGGATGGGCCTCCGGGACCCCCGGAGCGCCCTTTGTGTGTCGTTACAAGCAGGTTCAGGGGCTGATGCTGCAGCAGCAGGAGATGCTCCGTGTGCCGAGAAGGGCTCCTGCCTCTGTCCCCCCCCAGTCCCAGATTTGTGCCTTACAAACAGCCCCAGCATTCCCTTGCCACGTTTTCCTCCCTGCACGGTTGGTTTTTTTCCCCTGGTGTAACACAATCCCAGGCTCTGACCCTTCATTATCCCTGCTGGCAGCTCCTCATCCTCCTCCCTATCCCTGTGCCATCACCCAAAGCCAAACCCATGCCTGACAGGGAGGGAGAAGGGGGTGATTTGGGATGTCCTAAGCTGGAGGTGCAGCAGCTGCTCTGGGAGAGGGACCAGCACCATCAGACCGTGACAAGGACAAATTATTCTAATGAGCTCCCTCTGTAAACGAGCCGCGAGCAAAAGGTGCACGGGGAAAAAAACCCACGGGGGGAAAAATCCACAGGGGAAAAAACCCACAGGGAAAATACCACAGGGGAAAAACCCCGCAGTGCTGTCGCCGTGTTTCCAGCATCCCTCACACCCTGCCGGGGCCTTCCCACACCTGCGTGACCCAATTCCAGGGCCGCCTGTGCCCGATGGGGTGTAAAGTGACACTTTTCCCAGGTGTGACCTGGATTAATAGTGAATCACTGGAGTCCAAGGCCCCTGCTGAGCCCGCAGCCGGCTTGGCTTGGCCTGGGCACACGGGAGGGCCACCTGAAACAGGAGATGCTGCCGGTGCTCCCGGCGCGGTGCCCATAAGGAGGCGGCAGCAGAGCCCGCCTGGCCCTGGCACCGCCGACGCAGCCAGTAAATTTCCACTGGGGCAGCTCCGAGTTAATGAGCTCAGTGCGTGACCCCGGGAGCTGCCAGCGGTTGGGAGGAATTCCCCAGGAAAGCTGGGAGGGGTTGGCGACCCTTTCTGTGAGTGTCCCCACGGGACAGGACGAGCCTCTGATCGCTCAGCGCCCCGGGGGGAAGCTCAGAGATGGCAAAGGGGGGGCTAGCGGGCACAGCTTGGCTCGGAGGCAACGGCTGAAACTAAAAGTGGAGGATTTGGGGGTTTGCAAGAGCACCAGCTCAGCCCTTGCTCAGTGCCAGTCCCACCAGCCCTGGGAGCATCATCTCCCCACCTGGGTGATGGTGCTGCTCTGTCCACTCCCAGGTCAAGGACAGAGCAGAGACCTCCCTGTTCCCCCCACCTTTACAAAGTAAGCCAAGACTGTGTGAGACGTTATTTGATCCCTGGATTATTTTCACCTTGTCCAGTTTGCTGTTTTGGAGGTAGAATCCTAACTGGGCACTAAATCCACGGACTTGCTATGTGGGCATGGGTGGATCCAGTGCCATCCCAGTGATCTCTGGACCTGTGCCTGTCACCTGCTGTTTGAGGAGGGAGCCCAGGGCAACAGCAGCTATTCCAAGGATTTTACACTCCTGAGTGCTTCCAGCCTGGATTTTACTCTGCCTGCTCCAGCCCCGGGGCTGCTGCTGAAGGCAGGACCAGAGCATGGGGCCCTGGAGGCAGCAGGGAAAGGGCCGGCCTGGCCCCAGGGCAGGTGCCGTTTGCAGCCCGAGGTTCTGGGGGATGATTCACACGGGTGGGCGGAGGTGGGAGCTCCGGCAGCGGGGACAGGCAGTGTCTGTGCCAGGCTCATCCCCCCCGAGCTGCTCCAGCTCCCCAGTGATGTGACTCAGTGCCCACGTCAGAGCCAGCTGGGAGGGCAGGGAGAGCCCCCTCTCTCTCCATGGATTCCCAGCATCCCTGGGATGGGCCTCCTGCTGCTCCAGGGCCATGGACACTGCAGGCTCTTTGCTCCCTCCAACACCACCCCCAGTGCCTCTTCCAAAGCAGCTTTTCCTCCAAAACACCCCTCGGTGCTGCAGTGGGAAGACCCTCACTCAGCTGGTGCCAGAGGCCGATCCCACCCGAGCCTGGCAGCGCTCCAGGAGCTGACCCCGCTCCAGGCACCTCCTCCCTCTCCTCTTTCTTACCTACTCCCTGCTCTGACACTTCAACTCACTCAAGTGACCTGGTTCCTTCCCGTTTCCTGCTTCCCAACTCCTCGCCAGCCATTTATCACCTTTCCCTTTTGAGTTTCCTCGCAGGGAGAAACACTGAAAAGAAAATGCACAACCTTATTGTCTGCTTGTTTTCCAATACAGTGAATTTATTATATGTTGCAAAATCAGCATTCAGCTTTTTTAGTGTACAAAAAAAGGACACTAGCTCTTAAGAAAAAAGATTAGGAAAGCTGAAGACTATGCTGCCTTGAAATTGTAACATTTTGGCAAAGTGAAAAGCTCTTTTGTAAACTCCAACTCCATGGCTCAATATAGTTTTTATCCACAGTACAATATTACAAAGTAAAACACAGTATCAATAAGTTAAGATCATACTTAATCACCTAGAACTGGTTTCTATTAACCCAAAAAGCACAAAATTTTGCCTAAGCTTCGTCGTCTCTAAAAAGAAAAAATAAAATAAAATAAAAAGGCAGATTCGACTACAATTCTTTAACACAGTCCAAAAGAAAAGTGAAGCAGGAAGTTGGTGGATGCTAATTGGGTCTCACAGTTTGGATATTCATTAAATATTTTCAGGGGTTCTTTTTATATTCAAATTTTTTAGAAGTTCCAGAATATACATGTAAATGTACACAATACATCTTTGTATACAACTCTGTTTGCAAAAATATCTTATAGCAGATGTATAAAGATTGAGATCCATCTCTATCCCCCCAAGCAACAAAACAAAACAAAATAAAACCCCAAAACCCTTTCAAAATTAAGGATCAGAAGTGTTTCCATGGAAGAATTTACTCATCCTGGGTTTGTCTGTAGCTGCTGCCTCTTCAGCCATCCCGAGTTCTTTGCTCCTCTGTGGTCAGAACGAAGCCCCCCCAGCCCCAGCACCGGGAAATTCAGCCCTGCCACCCAAAAACGGGGGATTTGGGACCTCTGGCTGGCAGTGCCAGGGCCTGCAGTGACACCCTCAGAGCAGCCCCAGGGATTGTGGCATCCCAGGTGCCCCTAAAGCCCCCTCTCCTCTCCCCAGTCCCCACCCCGGGGCAGGAATTCCCAGCCCTGGGAGGTTTGCTGGGATCAGAGTCTGGATGTCACCACCAGCCACCACTCCCTGCTCAAGAAAGTCCCCAAGGATCAGGAGGACAGTTTTCCAGACAGAAGCTCCTTGCCTTTCCAACTCCAGGTGTTCTCCAGCCCTCCCTGCCCAGCAGAAGCACCGGAGGCAGGTGGGGCTGCACGAACCCTCCCGACCTCTGGGTTGGATTTGGGGAGGAAGGGATGGGAGGCAAAGCATTCCCCACGCCTGGGATTCCCACTGGAATGCCCTGGGAGGGTTTCTGGGGTGCTCACCCTACTGACCCCACAGCACACACAACTCTTCCCCCTCTCCTGAACAGGTCTGGGTTTGAGGACCAGTGGAAGATGTGGCTGCCCAGTGGCTCCCCAGGGCCACCGTGTCCCTCCAACTGCCACCTCTCCTTGAAAAAAGGGGATGGCAAAGTCCCAGGGAGCACAGGGAGACACCTCAGAATAAAGTGACAAAGCAAAGCAGTGGCCTTGGCTGTGTGACAGGAATGGAATTATTACTATCATTATTATTATTAATAATTTTCTGTTTTAATACAGCAGATGGACCCAGTTTAGATTTTATGGCAGAAAACCCTCAAACACTCCTTGTGTAAGAAGCATTTCCCTCCTTAACTCTGCCATTCTGCTCCTTCAAAGGGTGAAAGGCTCTTCAGAGCAACCTCCAAGGGAAGGAGACTCCACAGGGAAGGAATCCTTTACTTTGAGATAAACGGAAGCGGGAAGAAGTCAAATCCCACAGGCTGGCAGGATTAAAAAGGGGAAAGGGGAGAGAAAGGAAGGAATAGCAGAGTTAAAGGACACCTTTGTGCTTTCTGGAGTGTTTCTCACACCCTGGCCATACTCTAAAATGTTCCCTTCAATCCAAAATAAGAAAACAAAACAAAAAAAAATCAGGAAGCAAGACTGGAGGGAGAAGCTGGCTGGATAAAGCACCAGTGGAAGGGTCTGCGTGGGAAAACACCACCTGACTGCTCTCACACTGCTCTGAGAAGGGTTTGCTGCTGCTTTGGAAAAAGACACAAAAACATCCCAGGAGAAAGCATGGACCCCCCACCCCCTCCTCTCATGGATCAGGAATAAAGTAACTCCTGGGGGGACTATTTGCTAAGTTTTAGTAACACTGCAAGGAAAGGTTCCCAAACACTTGGCCTAAAAGGAAAAGGGAGGCACAGTTTTAGAAAAAGATGCTTTTTTTTTCTTTTTTTTGATACAAAAATAGACCAGAGTCTCATCAGCAATTAATAAAATCGGCTGCCTTGGTAGAAAATTATAAAAGTCAAAGACAGACAGGTGGAGGTGAGCTGGGCTGAGAGGCCACTGCAGGGGTTACACCTGGGAAATGCACAAGCAGGGGAAAAAATGGGGCTTTGGGGGTTGGATTTTGGATTTTTGGGATCCACCTGTGCCCTGGCTGAGGTGCTGGGCCCCCAGGGCTCCCCTGTGCTGCCACAACCACCCCCCAGGATGCCAAGAAAGCAGGGCCAGACAAGGAGAGCTCTGGGTACGTGGTGTATTTACGCGGTGCCGGAGCAGACACAGCTCTGGTTCCAACGGTCGCCGTGCCGGGAGGTCACCCAGCACTCCGAGCAGCATTCCAGTTCCTCCCCATTTGTAGGACAATTTGTAACCCAGTGGAGCTGGGCCAGGGGGAATTACACTTCATGCCAACCTGCTTCAATCCATGAAAACTACAGATTCTTAACCTTTGGGAGCTTCGGTCACTTTAGGCAAGTTTTTTTTTCCTTAAGTGTCAAACGCTGGCTTCAAAATAAGCAGATTAATTGGTTTTTATCCTTTTGTTACATTCCAACATTCAGAGAGGCTCAAAAACTCGGGAGGAGAGTGCTGGACGTGGACAGGACAGACTTGTCATCGTAAGTCATCCCAAAGTTCTTCAACCACGAGGAGTTAATGCTCATCTCTGAAAGGGATTTGGGTGTATAAAAGGGAACTCAACGTCCAGGTGACTGGATTTTGGTTTTGCCCTACCCAGCCCAGGGGGAGTGGCAGCTAAAACTGCTGCTGGTCATACTCTGCTATGAGTTTTTTGATGTGAGCCAGTTTGTTGTGGAGGTATTCACAGCGGTTCTTCTCTTGGCTGTAATTGGGGTTAGTCTGGAAAGAAAAATGAAAATGCAGAGGTGGGAGGTGATTCTTCACAAGCCCCAGGTGAGGTCAACACACCACAGAGAAATGTATAGAAGCATGGGATGGGTTGGGTTGGAAGGACCTCAAAGCCCACCCAGTGCCACCCCTGCCCTGGGCAGGGACACCTCCCACTGTCCCAGGGTGCTCCAGCCTGGCCTGGGACACTCCCAGGGCTGGGGCAGCCACAGATTTGCTGGGAAATCCTTTCTAGGGCCTGCCCACTCTCACAGGGAAGAATTCCTTCCCAATGTCCCACCTATCCCTGCCCTCTGGCAGTGGGAAGCCATTCCCTGTGTCCTGTCCCTCCATCCTTGTCCCAGGTACCTCTCCAGCTCTCCTGGAGCCCCTTTGGGCTCTGGAAGGGGCTCTCAGGTCTCTCTGGAGCTTTCCCTTCTCCATCCTGGCCCTGGACACTTCTAGGGATGAAGCAGCCACAGCTTCTCTAGGAAATCCTTTCCAGGGCCTCCCAACTCTCATAGTAAACAATTTCTTTCCAATATCCCACATAAACCTCCCTTCTTTCTGTTTGAAGCCACTGATATGACCAAGGAATGAAGTTTTTAAGATACCTATTTAAAATAGACCTACTCTGATTAAACAAAGCAAAGAATGAAATCCCTTCTCAGCATTATCCAGCTCCAGGAGCCTCATCCCAGGGAATGAGCTCACCTGAGTGAGGCTCAGCTTAACTGGGAGCTGCTGGGCTTCCAACCAGCACCACCTGCCCTCTGCCCCCACCAGGGAGCTTTGGAACAAGGATGAACATCCAACATGCAGGGAATCTCTCCAAAAACCTCCTAAATCCCAAAGGACAACAGGGCTCAGGACCATATTCACAGATTTAAAAGGAAAACCCCAAACCACTGCTGGTGTGTGGATGTTTTGCATAAAGATGGAGAAATTCAATGTTTTTCACGTGCCCCACACCCCAAAAACCTGGGGGCAGACACTGGACCTTGTGTACCAGCCCCCCAACCCCTGGAGGATCCTGTTATCCCTCAGCCTGTGCATCTGAAACACAAACTGTTCTCTCCCTGCAGAGATAAAGGCCCTGAGTGAACACAGCCATTGTGCCACGGCCACGGCTCAGCGCTCCCTGGGATCCAGAGCGCTCCCAGCTCGCCCCAAACCCTTCCTGAGCTGCTCTTGGACAGGCTGGAGCTGAACAAAGATCTGCTGGAATGCCTCAGAGCCTGGCTTTGCACTTGGCAAGGGCCCATCTCTTTCACTCACACCAGGGGCACCACCCAAAAGCCTTCTGTGGCCAAGTACATTCGCTTACCTTTTTAATTTTCCGATATTCCTGTAAAATTTGATCATGGATGGTCTAAAAAAGGGGAAAAAAATAGGTTGTTATTTTCGCTTCTGCCACCTCCTGCAGCAGGAAACATTTACTGATGGCTCAATGTACAGAATTCCTCCAAATTCCAAGCAGAATGTGCTCCCCCCACGACTTCCCTGGGGAGATTTGATGGCTACAACCAGTCCCTGATCCCATGAATATGCTGGAGCTGACCCAAAGCACTGGAGGCTCAGGCCCCACTGCCCAGCCATGAGAACCACCTGGAAGAGGCACCTGAATTCCAGGATAACTGCCATTCTCAACACTCTGACTGACTTTGCCCCCAGGATAGAACACCAATCCAGTGAGGAGTCATGGAATGTTGCAGGGACAGGGGCAGGATGTGTGAGGGAGGAAGCTGTGCTCAGCACAATAGGTGCTCTGTAAAAATCTGTTTATTATACTCCATGAGACTTACTTTTTCAAGCTAATGAATGGCTAAAACTCTTTAAAAATCACCCTGACAAGTCCAATAATGGTGCATTATTAAGATCAAAGACCCCAGAGGCACAGATGACCCTGTGCTAACTCCCCTCCCAGCCCTGATACTCTCCCATATGTGCGAAGATGAGTTTGCTGGCTGGGATACACTAATAACTTCCAGCAGCTTTTGGCTGAGGACGCCAATTGTCTCACTGAGGCCTTTCCTTGTCAACAAGTCCCATGATGTGGCTCCAGCCTGGAAAGGGAACAGCCCAGAGCTGGGAGAAGGACAGACCCCCAAGCTGTCAGCTGTGTGCACGTTCTGCAGCTTTTGGGTGGAGCTCAGACACCCCCCAAACGGAGGAGCTGCAGCACTGCCATGGGCAGGAGGGGGTTTAAGGTGTGTTTCTCTCTGTTTGTACCTTGTATTCCTCAGAGCCCTGCAAGAGCTGCTTCAGCTTGGCATCCAGCTGCGTGAACCGTCGGGTTATCCGCTCTATCCGGGCGTGCAAGTCCCGGTACTCGTTGTACTCCGCGTTGAAGTCGTTCTTGTAGCTCTGACGCTGCTCCGAGGAGGAGATGGCCGCGTATTTTCTGCAGGGACAAGGGGTGGGGCAGTTGGTGTGGGGAGATTCCCTCCAGGAAGTGGGCGCTGGGATGGGAAAGGCACTGAGAACCAAGTCATGTGCAGGTTGGAGTTGTTGAGGTGGGAGATTGGGAGGGAATTGTTTTACAGGGAGGTCAGTGCAATGATCCTGACAGAGAACTCTGACTGGGAGGGTGGGGGGCCCTGGGATGGATTTCCCAGAGCAGCTGTGGCTGCTCCATCCCTGGAAGTGTCCAAGGCCAGGCTGGAGCACCCTGGGATGGTGGAATGTGTTCCTGTCCACGGCAGGGGTGGCACTGGATGATTTTTAATGTCCCTTCCACCCTCAGCCAGTCTGGGATTCCATGAGTAAGGCTGGAAAAGCCCTCCAAGATCAAATCCAACCATTCCCCCAGCACTGCCAAGCCCACCACTAACCCCAGTGCCACAGCCACACGTGTTCAATCCCTCCAGGGATGGTGATTCCCTGTTCCAGTGCCTGACCACCTTCCAGAGCAGGAATTTTCCTCACTATCCCAGCTCAGCCCCCTCTGCTGCAACTGGAGGCCGTTTCCTCTCACCCTGATTTGCATCACAGTAGCAAAATTCGGAGGTGGCTGTCAGGATTATTGCCTTGACCTCCCTGCAAAACAAACCAGTGTGTGCTCCCAGAACTTCCTATCTCCAGCAGATAGGGTGGAATATGCAGGTACACAAAGCCTGGGAGCGGCTGGGGGTGGAGGAGGACACAGATAGTGCTGCCACAGCCTTTCCAGCTCCTGCTGTCCCACAGAACATGGAGTTCTGCCTCTGTGCCAGCCATTGGAACAGCAGGAATATGATGCTTCCAGTGTCAAGTCTTTAAAGGAACACAAAAAGCATTGAGCCATCGTTGCAAAACGCTCACAGGGTGATTATGTGGCAAGAGCACGACAAGAAACCCCAGTGAGGGGCTGGGCTGTATTTCCAGCACCTTCTGGAGACACCCAGTGTGTCCCAGCACAGGAGCTCACGTGGACAGATGTGCCTTGGGGGCCCTTTGGGAGTTACTCAGCTCCACACAAAGCCATTAAACCTGAATTTACAGCCCTCTCTGAAGGTAAAACTCGTCTTTTTGTGAGGGGATGGCTCCAATTTGCCTCCCTGCCTTGGCTGCAGCAGCACCAGCTCAGTGCATGAACATGTAAAAGCTAATTTAGGCCTCAGATTAAGGGGGAACATTTACTCTTTTAACTTTTGAAGCACTCAAGTGATTTAGCAACTGACTCCTTGTGAAGGGCTGGGATAAAGCAGCATCCACACAGGATAAATAAACACTGACACAGGACAGGAGGTGACAAAGTTGTCCTCATCCAGTACCAAACATTCACCTTCATGATTAAAACAGCTCTTACACTGTGTGACACCTACAGTTTAAGGATCTGACCACCAGAACAGCTGGACCCCACCAGAAGGTGAGACCACAGAGCTCAGAGAGCTCAGAAACCTCACACTGTTCCTCTGGAGAGGGACCAAGGAGTTGTGATACCCCTTTGTAGGAGGGATCAGCACACCTGGGAAAGAATCCCCTCCCATCCACCCAAATTCTTCTGAATGGCCCTAAAAAGTCACCTCCAAGGGGCTGTGTGAGGTTCACACAGCCCAGAAAACCAGTAAGCACACAAGAACCCTTGAACTCCTCCAGTCAGCTCCAGTGGCTTCCCCCCTCCTCCCCTCCTCTCCCAGTGATCCCAGCACAGCCAAACCAGCTCTGATGGCATCAAATCCCAGGCTGTGACATGCACAGGGAAGATCCCCTCAGCTACACTTCCTTCCCAGCCCAGAGCTTTGTCTGGAACAGGTTTGGGGTTTATGCAGATTCTGGGCTTTGTGCACAGGCATTTTTGGAGTGGATTGTTTAATTAACCTCAGGGGGATCTGATTAAAGAGTCAAGAGGTGAAACCACTCACATCCCAAGCCAGGGGTTATAACCTCCCCTTGAAGAACATTTCACTGGTTTATGCAGATGATCTTGGCTCTGGAGAGGGAAGAATTAGCAAACCTCCCCAAATCCTTCCTTGCCCTGCCTTCCTTAACATTAAAGCAGATTATTTCCTCTCAAAGTTTCCAGCTGTAACATGGAGATGGCTAATCCTTTCAAACCCCTCCAAGGTATAAAATGTTTCTTGAAGTACTTCAACAATCAGTTTACAGGAGATAAACCTGAACTCCACAGGGGGGTGAAGAACAGCTCTGATAGCAAGTTCAGTCTCTACTCCTTTTTGTAACCCACCTTACAAAGTTCTATCAAATAACACAAAAGTCCAACAAAAATACCCAGTGCATTGTGATTTTTAGCTTAAAACACGATCCCAAAGTGATGAAGCAACTGATAAAAATACTTACAATAAATAATCTGGCATTTCTGAAGTTGATGATGGTACACTAGAATTATTGCATGTTCCATTTAAACCTGAAAAAATAAAGACTTGTTTATAGATGTTTTTAAACTTCAAAGCTCTTTGCAATTCAACTTCAAGCTCATAAACTTGTCTGAGTTTATGGAATTCTGAAGGATTTCTGTTTTGCTTGGAACTGACAGAGACAGAAGAGCCACAACAAGGTGGTTGAAAGTTCAAGGCTCCTCCACTATTTGTCTGTCAGCAAAACAACACCAGCATCAGCCAAGGCAAAAAAATCTGAATTAATTGGTGTATAAACAGTGCCTGGAGTGGGATAACACTGATAGCACCTCTGGGAATGGGAAAAACACCTTCTGAGGGCAGAGAACAGAGCTGAGCAAGGTGAACATTCTTTTCTCCTGGTTCTACACTTCACAGGGTCCTGGATGGGGATTCCAGGGGCAGATTCCTGCTATTAATGAGCAGAGCCCCCCAGGGCAGCACACAGGGGTTTACAGGGAATGCAGCTCCTCCTCACACAAATCCAAGTGCTCCAGGCAGTGGATGCAGCATCAATAAAGGCTCAGCTGAGAATACTCAGGAGTTGAAGTGAGGGGAGTAAAGACTTCAGGAGGAACAGGATTCTGAGTGAGCCTAAACCAGACCCATCCTCAGTGGGAACCAAACACTGCAGGGTAAGTCTGGGGGAAGAAAGCAAATGGATCCAGGTTTGAAAAGGGACATTTCTCATAAATTATGTGTTATAGTCCAAGTCCTCATCAGAGTCAGCTGCTCAGGAGCTGGGTCAGCAATAATCTGATTAGAGCTTTTTAAAAAGCTGGTTTTCCCCTGAATTTCCACAGAAAGGCTTTCCTGGGCAGAATGGGAGAGTGGCACAAGCCCAGGGTTTATAAACACATCCCAGCCTGCTGCAGACAATCCTGTCCTTCCCTCCTTTCCTGCCCACAGCATGGAAGATGCAGAATGTGGGCTGAGAAGTCTGAAGGCTCCTGGAGGAGCAAGGGAGACAAGGAGGGTTGTTTTGCTGTGAGTGCCACCTACTGACGCTGGAAGGACCCCAAAGGTCCCTCTGCAAGAAACTTCCCAGGAGAAACTTCCACTTCTAGTGCAAAGTGCCCTGCCCATGGCAGGGGTTGGAATGAGATGAGCTTTAAGGCGCCTCCAAGCCAAACTTCCCGTGATTCCGTGGAACTCTTCCCAAGGGGGGAATGGGGAAGGAGCAGGACGAGGCACACAAAAGCACAGAGGGAAAAGCTCCCAGTCCTGGCTGTGCAAGATCCAGGCAGGACTGACCACACCCTGGGGGTGAGTGCTCCCAGTCCAACCTGGGTTGGTTACCTCCCATCCAGCAGCAGGAACAGACCCAGCTCCTGCTAATTAACAGAAATCTGAGGGCCAGCAACTTCAGAGTTTGGGGTATTTGGGCATTGATAGGAAACAGTGACAGAAAAACCACAGAGAGAACATGTGTGTGTCCAGAACCACCCCAGAGGGACAGGGGAGCAAAAACTACATGGAAGAAAGCCAAGATTCCCAGAAAAAAAAATGGGATTGACACACAGGAAGGTTAAAGTAGAAGAATTAACTAAAAAGCTGATCCTGCAGTGCCACACAACCATCAGACCAAAGGACTGTCCTTAAAATCACTGCTGAGCCACCAAAATGCTTTTCTAGTGCTACAAAAAGTGTGGGGAAGGTGAGAGCCAATATCAGCTCAACCCCAGGGCCCTGTGAACAGGAATCTCCCTTTCCAGGAATCCAACAAATTGGTTTCCATTTCAAAATACGGTCCTTTTTGAGCCAAAATTGGAGGATTTTCATGCACGAGGAGGAATGTAAAAAGTACCAGGGCAAAGGAAAATGCGATGCATTCAAAAAGGACTTCAAAAGATATTCCCAGAGCTGCAGGGGAAGCCCCAGTGCTCTGGGGAGCTGTAACAAACAGCAGAACACTTGGAAGCAGCAGGAAAGGGAATGGATGGGATTAGCCATGAGATACTCTCTGCTCTGACTTCTGAGAGTTCACAGAACTGACTTGGAAATGGTGGTTTTGGGAAAACGTTTCTGTCACACCTCGATGGGTACCAGAGTCACTGTTGTGTTAGTCCTGGAACAGATAAATCCAGAGTCCTGGTGGGATACAGGGAAGTTCTTCCACGCTGGAAGAGCTGGTTGGATAGTGCTTTAACAGCATTTATCACCAGGTTTATCTGTCATTTCTTTTGTATCCAGTATTAAAAGCTTTTGTGACTAACTTTTCATTAAAAACCCAACCAAGAGTCACCACAACACCCAGGACAACAAGTGCCATGAGGAGCTGCTCTTCCCACATCTTTCATCCCCACAGATTATCCCAGCTTTGAGTTTAGCCAGGACAAACATGACACGCTCTGAGGCAGCTCCTGAAAGGTTCAACAGGAAAAACCTGATATCCCCTCTGGAGAGGAAGCACCTTTGGTGATGTGGAGGGAGGGCCAGCGCTGGCATTTTGCTCCCCACAGTCCCTGGGGTGGTCAGGATGTGCTCCCTCATCCTCCAACAGCTCCACAGCGGCCTCACCCCCAGCCAAGCCCAGATCTGTGGGGGCTGACAGTGTGTGTGGATCTCCTGGGGTCTGAGGCAATTCAGGAGGGCATCTTAAGGACCAGAGAGCCACCTGTACAATGTGGGGTACCTTGTGCCCAGTAAGATCTTTCCATGTGAACTACTCACCAATAGTGTGCTGGCACGTTACATACCAGAGCAGATGAAAGTAAAGCTGTACCTAAACTAAAAGTCCCTTGTCCTGGGTGTGAGCCCTCTGCTCTGGCTGCTGCCTGAGTCTGTCTCTGCCTCCCCTGAGCAAACCAACCCCGCCCCGACATAAACCCTCTCCCAGCCCCTCCTTACCTGTGACCTGTTCCTGGGCAACACTACCTAAGTCAGCATTTTTTATTACTTCACAGTTCTGCTTCTCCTCTTTGCACTTCTCCTCGCTCTTCTTCTCCTTCCTCTCCTTCTCCTTGTCTTTGTGCTTTTTGGATTTTTTCTTGGGTTTGCCGTACGAGCCGCAGTTGTGCTTGCTCGCCTGGGCACAGTCTGTGGGCAGGGGGTGGCCCAGCCTGTCCGAGGGCTCACTGCTGCCCTCACAGTCCCTGCCGTTGTGGGCCACGTCGTTGCTGACGTCACAGAGCGGGTCGTGGGCCCTGGGCAGCTCCAGGAGGGGGAGGCCGGAGCTGGAACCGCCCGAGTCCGGCGGGGCCGCGCCGTCCTTGCCGTTGGACGAGCTCAGCTTCCCGTTGAAGGTGGGCTGAGTTCTGTGAGCCAAATGCGAGATCCTGGGCTTCTTGTTGGCCAGGGGGTCGATGAACTCCAGGGGTTGGGATCGTTTCTGAGGAGGGAAAAGGAAAGGAGAGCCACGGTGAGGGGGTTGCCACTAGGTGGTGGTGCAAGGCAGGGAAGGAGGGAGGATCCCAGGAAAAGCGGCTGATCCGTCATCCCAAGCTGCTCCCTGACAGCCTTCCAGAGCCTACAGCTGGGTGGGAGGGCTTAAAGAATCCCACCATCCCGTCAGGAAAGGCTGATCTCCCACACTATCCACAGGGCTGCTCTCACTGCAGCCTGTTGCAAATCCAGCCCTTTGGAATTCTCCCCCTGTCCCAGCCAATTAGTAGAGATTGGAAACATCCCTGGAAGTGTTCAAGGCCAGGGCTTGGGAGCAACCTGGGCTGGTGGAAGGTGTCCCTACCCCTGGCAGGGCCTACCCCTACCCCTGGATGGGCTTTAAGGTCCCTCCAACCCAAACCCTCCTGGGATTTCAGGATAAAAACATCTCTCCTGCTCATGGCACAACGTTCAGAGCCCCCCAAATTCCCTGCACAGGAAAAACGTGCTCAGACCTCTGGAGCAGGGAGGGCACTCAGCAGTTCTGCATTTCACCACCCCCAGCTCTGTGGTCACCAATTTCACCCCCAACCCACCCCTTCCTCTTCTCAAGAACCAGGAAGAGGTGAGGAAGCGTCAGCTGCTCAGTTCTCAGAATTTCAGGCACAAGGGGACATTGCACACTTTCAAAGCCACGTCACAGGGGCCAACATGACCTGAGTAACCCTTTTCTAGACAAGTCTAGAGAGGGAAGTTGCTCCCAGCTGTCCCCCAGGCAGGGCTTGGGGCAGCCCCACGTGCCCACAGCGCCTCAGAGCCTAGAAAAGCTGCTTCATGGAAGAACCCATCCATCAGGGAGCAGAACCAGAGCCAGAACCCCAGCCCAGCCTGTGCCAGCCCAAATTCCCTTGGCCAGCCATCAGTGTGTGCCCACCTGGCAGCTGCAGGAACTCTGAGCAAGGATTATTTAGTGCCCAGAGGAAAACAAGCCACAGTTCTGGGTATTTCTTTTGGATAATTCAGTATTTTCTTTCTGTCTCAGGCAGGACTGTGACGTGTTTGCAAATGGAAATGTTGTCCCATCACTGAGGTGCAGCTGGAGGTGGCTTGAGGAGCCCCAAATCCCCTCCTTTCCTCTCTGGTTATTATTATTGTTCCTCTTTGCTAACTCAGGGGTCTCCTGGACACTCCTCCAGGCCGGGAATCCTCCCCACCTGTCAATGTGATTGGGAAGAGGAGCTACTGGTTCTGTGCTGAGCTCCAGGGGCAAGGACAGCACGTCCAACCGGCTCTGCCACATCCCCTCCCAGAACACTCAGTGTCCACCTCTGAAGGAAGGGCCACACCTGATTGCAGCTCTCACAGCACCTCACAAAACCCACAAAACTGCCATATTTTGCTGTCCTTTCCCTAAACCCAACAAGTATCAGCTTCACCTCCCTGCTTAGGAGCTGTGTGTGCATCCCATTCCTGCTCAGCCAGGCTTGCTTGGCATTCCCACACCAATCCTTTGCTTCAACCTCATTCCACAGCTCAACTTCCCCAAAATATTTTGCATTCCAGAGTGCCAAATCCCCATCCTCTGCTGGCACTGCAGCCATGACCAGCCACCCCTTTCTAAACAGAAACTGCAGCTGGAGAGTACTGAGAGTGACAGCTCCCAGCTCTGTGGTTTGGTGTCTGACACAACAGAACCACTACTGGAAACATTTAAACTCCCACCTGGCTGCCCCTGTTCCACCAGCCTTTTCTGAATCCAAACCACCCACCCACCCCAAATTTCACCTGGGTCATCTCACCAGACCAAACCCACCCCCTGCAGACCTTTGAATCTTTCAAACTATTGACAGCCAGAAGCAAGATGATTTTTCAACCTTACTTTTTCCAGAATCAGTTCAAACACACCCAACCCCAGCCTGTTACCAGCACCCTGCCTTTCCAAGCTCACCTGAGGGTGCTCTTTATCCCCCAGGAACAGGCCCACAGCAGAGCAGGAGAGGATTTGGAATTAGCTACCTGGCAAACAACTCACACAGTCCTTGTTCTCAACAGAGAATTGCCTCCCTCTGACTGCCAGAAAGCACATAATTTCTTTACCTGCTCATATTCTTTGCCACTAATCCTCGGTGCGTCTGTCCAGACAAGTAGGAATTACACATTCCACTGGCAGGAGAAGAATAAATACTCAACTTGTCTGGGCTGACCCACAGTGGAGAAGGGAAGAGGCATTTCACAATGTGAGAAATGCCTGTGCTCCAGACCCAGGGAGAAGGGGACAGGCTCTGCCTGACACACAACAGATGCTGCTGCTGTCTGTGCTTTATTCCCATGGAAGAACAGGCAGAGGGTTCTTTTCCCAGCTCCAAGCACTGGCCTCTCCCACCCCAGAGCAGACCAACCTGCCCCTGGACCTGTCACGCCAATTAGGCTGCAAAAGGTCAAGGATTTTAATAACTCAGCTGTGTGTTTGGGAGCTGCTCATTACGGCTTCATTCCACTCAATCATTAGTAATGAGGAAAACACGAGCTGGCTCTCCCAGGAACTCCGAGAGGGATGGAGGCTCTGGGAGGAGAAGGCAGCCCTTCCAACTAACCCTGAGCCACTGTCAGAGATGCTCCCCAAGGCCCTGCTGAGCCACGGCCAGAGCAGAGACAGATGTGAGGAAACCCAGAACCAGAGTCCAAGTTCCTAAAGCAGAACCAAACCCAGGGAGCTCCTGGCCTGGCAGCAGGTGGGGACGGGGGACAGAGAGGCCACAGCTCAGCCTGCACAGCCCTCCAGCACCCACATCCAGCAGGAGCAGAGGGACCCCAGGGCTGGACACACCACCTGGGCTGACCCACCTGAGGGGGAGAGCTGGAATTGACGGTGTCTTTGGGAGGGCTCAGGGAAGGTGCTTCTCCTCCTTGGAAACCGCTGCTGTTCTGGGGCTGACAGAGTTTCCTGCAAAACAGAGATGGGGCTGTTCAAATCCTGGTTTGCACAAGGCATTCCACACCTTCCCAGGGAACAAAGGGCCTTCCCTGGGCTCAGGATGAGGTGCCATGAAAGCAGCTCGTTCAGGCACTCAGAGCTTTGATCCCTGACAAAATCCAGGAAGGATAAACCACTGCAGGAAAACATCAGTGATGAATTGTAGTCCCTTATCTCTCTCTTGCTTTCCCAGGAGTTTTTGTGGTTCTCTGGGAATGGAGGGAACATCTTGGAGCAGCACTGCCAGGGAGGAGGGAGGAAAGGCTGAGCCCTCACACACAGGAGAGGATTCCCAACTGAGGATGGAATTTTACCTCCCTTCTCTTGAACTTGTAAGAACTACAACAAATTAATTACAGCCTTAGAAACAGAATCCATACAGAGATTAGTAAAACTGGCATTGCATTTTAAAGTGTGAAGGATATAATATGTTATTCTTCTGATTGAAATACAGCCCAGTAAGACATTAATGAAACCAATTTCTGTTGAGTCTTTGCTTTACCCAGTTAAAACTGACTGCACAGGACAACTCAGAAAGCAAAGTTCACTGAAAAGGGGCTCAGATGCTGAGGGATAAGTTCTGCCCCTCCTCAGCATCACTAAAACATCATTTGATGTGAACAGCAGCCCTTTCAGCAGCGAGCCCCTCTGGGGCCAGGAAAAACAGTGCAACAACAGGAACTGCTGAGGTATTATTGGTCCACCAGGATTTACATTTAGGGCTTCACAATAACACTTTTAAGTTGCATCATGCAAAACAGAGCTACTCTGGCTGTATTTGGGCTATTTGACAATTAATAGACACCTCGTGTAGCAAAAAAGCACAATTATAATCACTGAAGTGCCTTAAATTCTCCCCCAGACCTTGGGAGCACTTTCCCAGCCCACCAGCTTTGCTCAACTCTTCTCACACCACACTGCCCATGTATTAATCACCCAGAAAAAAACCTACTGTTGCATCAAGTTGCAGCTGACAAACTGAAAAAAAACCCCAAAAGAATTCAGGGTTAAAGGTTTTAATAAAGTAGCTCTGCAGTCAATTTGTCACCAGCTGTGGAGCCTAAACAACCAAGCTCTAAATTCTTCCACAACACACTGCAGTCAGCAGTAAAGCACATCTTTTTTAAACATTAGGAAGATTATTTCAGAGATAACACCCATGACTTGATGAGATTTTGCTTTTAACCTGAGCTTGAACCTTGGGCTGTATTGCAGCAACATCCAGACAACATTTAGTCACCACCACTCTGGCTTTTAGTTTTATTTAGAACAACCTCAACAGCTCAAGGAAAGTGCTTGGGGATTGTGAAAATGGGAAGGGGACAGTGATGTTGCATAAACACCCCAGAGAAAGTGGCTTTTTGGGGGCTGGTTCATCAGCCTGAGCAACCTTGTCAGGTCTCCTAATTGTTAATTATGGATTTAAGAAGGGAATGAAAGACAAGTGTGTTCAGATCAGCAGTCTGTACCAGCTGAAGGTGTCATGGAATCCTGAGATGGTTTGGGTTGAAGGCACCTTCAATCCCACGCAGCTCCACTTCCTCCCCTGCCCTGGAGCAGTTTGCTCAGGGTCCCATTTCACACCCACAGAAGGGGGAAGCACAAACAGGAGTTAAAGATGAGCTGCTCTAACCCAGCCACAGTGAGTTACAGCCTCAATACCTGCAGATGTTCCAGTCCCTGCAGCTGCTGGAGCACCAGTGGCCACTGGCCCTGCAGCCCAGGAGGACACCAACAATCAGACATGAACCCCCCTTTGCTGCTGCTCCTCCTGGGGACTGTTTGCCTCCTCTCTCCAACCTCACATGTTTTTTCCATCTTGGAGCCTCATTACCTGCCCTGGCTGAGCAGGGCTTTGTTTGTACAGTTGAACACATCCTTTCCAAAGCCTATTTTTAGACCTCCTCCTAAGTGAATGCCACAATTCTAGAAAAAGCAGCAAACATTGCTCTCTGCAGGGAGAGATTCACTTGGGTTTTTGAGAGCCATAGAGACTGCATGGCAGTTGTATTTCTCCTTTTAATTATAATTTAACATCAAGGCCATTTAAACGAGTTTGATTTTTCTTTAGCACACCAAAAGCACTTTGAGTGCAACTTTCTGTTGGTTTAGCAAAGTCTCATCTCCAAGTCAATTGTGCTTTTAAATCATGGAACTGCTCAGACTGAGCACACTCTGCTTCATCCCAACCAAACGTGCAATAAAAGGAGGCCCAAGTAAAAGCTCTGCCTGCATCACAAAATCAGTACCAAGGCACTGAAATACAAACACTCAGGGGGGAATTCTCCTGGAGAAAACCAGGAGATTTGGTCTTTTTTCCTGCTGCCTTCCAGACTTGGAGGAAAAGTATCTGTAGAGGAAGAAAGTCTTAAGCAACTAAGGATCAACTGACCCTGCCAAGGCTGTTTTCAGCAAGGAACATGGGAACAGGTATCCCTTGGACACAGAGAGGCAGCAGCAGGAGAGCCAGCAGGTTTTGGGGGATTTATCCCCGCAGAGCTGCTTTTCCAGGCATCCCTTACTGCAGCCACAGCTGAATCTCAAGGCAGCACCTCTCCTGGCCTGGGGACACTCCAGCCTGCACAGGGAGCACAGACAGATGTGGACAAAGGGGGAGAATCTCAACAGAGAGTTGAGCTGGACATGTTGAATCCACTGGTGACTTCCCTCCACCAGCTTTGCTCCCTGTCCTGGTGTTCCTCAGGCTTTTAGTACAGTGATTTAAAGGCAACCAAGGACCACCTGAAGGGTGGATGGATCCACCTGGACATTCAAGTTCAGCCAACTCCATCTGCCTGGCTGATGGGCAGATCTGCCTGATGTTAAAATAAGTCAAACCCTCCACTTGGAGACCTTGGTTATCCTGATTTTACAGCACCTGCCCTGGCCCAGGATTTCCAAGCTGGAAGATGGGATAATTACCTAACGAGGATCCTCTTCAGCAACTGCTGATCTCCTTCTGAGTAGCCAGGCCAGTCCCTCTGCACTTCCTTGTATACACAATCCTTCAGTGTGAAAGTGCTGTCCTTGGCACTCAAATTTGCCACCTGAAACAGAAGTAATTGGTAAAAGCATCGTTAGGGTTTAATTATCTCACTTATGCTAACAAACAAGAGCTAAGATGAAGGCAAAATCTGAGCAGACTTAGCAGTGTCAGAGAACAAGGACTTCAAGATTTCATTTCCTAATTACTAAGATTATTTAATCAAACTGTGCCTTTCCTTCTGCCTTGTCATTGCAATAATTCAGAATGAGTTCCTAAAGCATATCCAGTTTAGTGGGAAATCAGTCATACCTGAAAGGATTATTCAGGTTGGGTAGGCTGGAGCAGCACAACAGCAGTTTGTGGCAACACCTGGGATTAAACCTGAATGGGCACAGGCAGTTCAGCCCTCACTCCTGTGCCACAGCCAGATGGGGCACTTTATGGCTGGGAGAGGAACTCTGGTGGTGATAATTTAGTTAACAATTGCCAGAAGAGAATTTCTCACTGAGGAGGCAGTAAAAATAAAAAAAGAGGTGACACAGAGCTGCTTTCTCAGGCAGGAGAATGTGGATACCCTGCACTGGATCCCCTGGATCCACAGAGAACCTTTCCAAGGGTCCCTCAGGACAAGAACAGGACCTGTGATTTCCAGCCCCAGCACTGCAGGGAGCTCAGCATGTTCTATCCTGACATTTCATCCAACTATCCCATGGTTTTCCCCACAAACCCCTGCCTGGGTAGGAAACACTGCTGGAATGGGCAGGATTGGATCAGAATGGAAACAACTTCTTCAGTTATCCCACTTGGATCAATCTTTCCACAGCTTGACCAAAAATTGAACTTCTTGCTGCTGGTTACACCTCTGAAAAACCCAGTGCTGGCACAAAAAGAGCCCAGATTAGGCCTTCTCTGATAGTGAACCTCTCCAGGATCATTCCCAGAGTCATGGGATGGTTTGGGTTGGGAGGGAACTTAAAGACCATCCCATTCCTTGGGCAGAGACACCTCCCACTGTCCCAGGTTGGTCCAGCCTGGCCTTGGACACTCCCAGGGCTGGGGCAGCCACAGCCTCTCTGGGCACTTGTGCTCACAGAGCACTGCAAGTTTAAAGAGAAAATAAAGCTCTGGAGGTGTTTTTGAAGAGGGACACAGGCCCAAGTGCCAAAGGCTCTGCCCACAGCCAGGCTGATAACTGGCCAAGGAAGCAGCTGCATCCCAGATTCCCTCAGCCTGAGGATGTTACCCTTGAAACTGGGAGATGTTTGTTCACTCCATGGAGACAGTGGGGATGGGTGTTCTCCACAGCTCCCTCCATTCAGGAGGGGCTTGTGCTTAGGGATTTCTATTACCCACACAGCAGTAAAATGCCTCAAAAACAGGAGGAGGAGTGGGAAGTCTTGAATTAACTGAAGATGCTGCTGATTCCCCTGCTTTTGCTTTAGGGAGACTACAACCCAATACTAAAAATATTAAAAATCTAAGCATTTCAAAGCAAAAAGCTGCACAACTAACACAGCAACCTCTCCTGATAAGAGAAAAACAGAAAGCCCAGTTATCAGTTTACATGGCAAACACTTTGTTTTTCCTTTCAGTTCTGTCAGCTTTCCAAAAGCCTGAGCCAAAACACAAGAAGAACTGGAGCTGTGTTTGGCTCTGAGGTGTCCCTGTAAACACACCCAAGACACAACAGCACAGTCAGGTTCTTTTAGGAGAACCCTCCTGGAATTCCTCCTATTCCTGCAGCCAGGCAAGAACCACTGGGATTTTCTCCTGGGAGCTGCTCCCTCCTTGTTTTGCTCCTGGGGGACTCTGGAAGCTCCAGCCCAGCCCTCACAAAAATAGAAGCCTTGCAAAATGAGGCAAAAAGGCCGTCAGGAACACGGAGTGCTGTGGGAGAGGCAAGAGCACAACGAAACCCACACCTCGACGGATTTAGACGTATAGCTTTAACACAGCCTGTAATTTTTAGCTTATCTGTGTCTGCCTGTGCATGGGAGCCCTGGGAGGGCTGAGAGGGATTAACTTTACGAGCAACACCTTTGCAGCCAAGGCACCTTCAGCCCAATCAGGGGCCCCGTGGCCACGGCCGCACGCGCCGCGGCCCTGCCAGGGCTCTGGGGGAGCATCAGCCCCAAGTGATTATCAGGAACAGAGGCTCCAGCTTGAAACCTATTTATAGCACTGAAAAGGTGCTCCAAAGAACTCAGGCACTGCTAAAAAAATGAAGGGCTCCAGGATTAACATCTTAAGGAAGGAGCGAGTTGTGCCAGCTGAACTCAGTTTCTAATGCGACCTGCCCTGTGCCCTGGGGCAAACTGAGTCCTGTCTTGCTCTTCTCAGCTATGGAAAGGAGTAAAGTGAACAAAATACAGAGTGTTTTCCAGAATATATTCCAATACAGGAGAGGGCAGCTGCAGCACTTAAATAAATAGCCACGATGTGTTTAATAAAGCAGTAAAGGTGTTTACTGCAAGGCCTAAAATGGCCCCCTCAGTGTGACTCCAGGTGTTGGCAACTGATTCAGCTTGGAGACAGCTCTCACACCTGACACACACATGATCTTCACAGCTGAGCAGTGGCACTTCCAAGCAGGAAAGGCTCTGAGCAATACAAAATAAGAGGGGACATTCCTTTGCATGGGAAACTGTGTGCCAATACAGAGTATTGCTCCTGTATGTCCACAAGAATAAAAATATATAGATTTATAGGTTATAACAAATAACTAAGTTGTAGACCCTGTGTTAGATAATGCTCCCCATGACCAAGCAAAAGTGCTCCTCTTCCAGGACTGATCTGGGGAGCCAAAGCCACCCAGCTGGGCTACACCCCAAGCAGAGGCACAGCCACAGGAGGCTCCTGTTATCTCTGGAACAGCACCCTGAGGTGGGAACTGTGCCACCCACGGCCTTCAGAGCCACCCTGAGCTGCAGCCTGCAGATAACAGGTTACACTGACATGGGAGGGTTCTGAGGAGACATTTCCCTTTACCTAAATCGTTGCCTTCGTCAGAGTACAAACCTGTTGCAGAAGGTTATCCAGCAAATCCTTGTCCTGCTGAGAAAGTCCATCCTTCTGCAATCTGAGAATAAGTTCAGGTTTCTTATAAGGCTTTAGTGCCAGTAAGTGCACAACCCTATCTTTGAAGGGTCTCTGAGAAATGGCACTATTGCCTCTCTTTATTGCACTGGCAAGGTTGACTGGCGTTGGGCGCTTCCTGGAGGGAACAGCATCGGAAGCTCCTGGGGCAGGTTTACGCACCTGAACCTTTTTGCCTAAAATGAGATGAGAATAGTGAACTGCAGCAGTCACCTTGCAAAGGCCAGTGGGCTGTCAACACGTATAAGGAGTTCATCACACCCTCTGCAGTGGCACAGGATGACAGGGAAGGACAGACACAACCAGCACACCCCCTGGGCTCCGGTCCGTGAGGTTTATGGGCCATGACAAGCTTGTCACCAGCAAACAGCAACACCAGGCCCTCCAAACCTGAGTGTTATTGGGCACCAGCTCACATAAAGCTCCCTTTGTTTGCCAGCTTTGCATTTATCCCAAGTGCATGTATCCCCATGGTTAATCTAACTATTTTTCCCCCTCCCTATGAGAAGAAAATTCTGCATTATTATGTAGAAGAGTGGAAATGCAGGGTGGAAAGCCCAGAACTGGTCACCGAGCGGCTCCCCGCTGCTGAGCTCAGCAAAAACGCTCCTCCAGCAGATGTTTCTGCTTTTAGAACAATAGCAACTTTATGGGGCTGGGTCCACCTCCCTTCCCCCTCCAAACACGGCCCCATGAATGGGGCTGACACTGGGCCATCAGCCTATTCATCAGGGTGCTGTCTGTGCTCATGGAATAACCCCTTCCACCCTGGACCAAGAACTGCTCGCCCTCCACTTGTGTTTGCAGAGAAGGGAGAACACAGAGCTGCCTCCAAAGGGCATCTCAGCTTCCTCACTGACAGCATGATCCAAGAATGCATTTCTCCCATTCCTACCAAAAAACAGCCCTAACTAGAACCCTCACACCAGTCCAATGTCACTTAGTAAAGCCCAGATCACAGAACTGGACTATTTTGGATGCAGAATCAGGTCCCACAGCCACGTTCCTGCTACCAAAGGCAAACCAAGCACATCTGAAAGGAAAATGTGCAGGTTCCAAGGCCTAATCCATGGAGATACAATCAATAACCACTTGGGCTGGAGAAAGTGCCCTTTGCTAGGACAAACAACATCCAGCATTTACTGCAAGTGTTCCTGAGGTTTATTCCAGGATGGCACTTCTCCACTGCTAGGAAGCAGTTTCCAACTGAGTCATCTGAAGATCCTGGGGATTGTCTGCACTGTTTGTTTTACTGAGCTCGGGTTGCGTAACCCAGACCCCATTTCCTGGCTTCTCATCACACCCCACAGTTGCTGTGAGTGAGCACCAGCCATCCATCCTCAGGGCTGAGCTGAGGGGACAGGGGCAACAGCAACAACTCACACAGCAAACTGCCCCAAAGCCAGAGGTCAGCTGGGCTTTGTTTCCAGAAATGGGACAAGAGAAGACTCGTCAGCTTTCTAGAACTGCCTTAACTCTTGCCAGGTTGTGAACAGTAAAAACACACATTGGGAGGTTTCCACTTGAGGCTGGAGCCAAAATGGGCAGTGATAGGAAAAGAAAAAAAGCAAAGCCCTAAGTTAAGCCAGGACACAAAGGATTTTAAAACATTTATGTGGATGTTCACTCACATTTAGTGTGGACAAAAGCACACACATCCCCTGCAGATTCACCTGCAGCACCTACTGCCATGTGTGGTTATCCAAGTGCCAGCTCACATCTCTAAGCTCTGCTGCTCTCCAATTTCAACATTTCCTATAAATTTTTCCACATCTGAGCTGCCTGGAATGACTGCACTGAGGCTGAAGTGCTGAGCTCTGTGTTCTCATGGAAATGTGAGAGCCAGTCCTGTCCCTGCCGGGAATGGCATCAGCTGATGGCGCTGGATCCCACTCCAGGACTGCCCTTCCACAGCTCCTCCTCCTTGGACCAGAGCCCCCCTCCTGTCCCTAACCCCAACAGCTTCTCCAGGAGCACACCCTCTGCCCCACTGCTTGTACACAGCTCCATTTCAGGGCAGGGGAGGGTTTTTAAAACCTCAAGTCCTGCTCTGCCTTTCCAGGAAGCAATTTTGCTTTTGAGAATCTTCTCCCTCACGAGCCTTAACTTCATGCACTTACTGTAATGCTCTCAAAGAGGAGCTAAACAAAATAATCTTCTAGTCTACAGGAAATCAATGCATTTCCTTCCTGATTATTATCTTGTTTCTCAGCTTTGAGCACTTGGCTGCTGCATCAGTGAGTCAGGGGCAGTTCTACAGTCTGCAACTCACCCTGCTCATCACAGATCCTGAGCAGAGACTGGCTATGGATCAGATCACATGGGCTGCAGGAGAAACAGCTGCCTCAGAAAAACATTATGAAACTGCTTTCTGCTTAGTCTTTGTGCCCTAAGTTTGTGACCTGAGGTTAAGCAGAGCCCTGAGCCAAAGCTGGGTCTCTGCAGGCTCCCTGTGGTGTTTGCCACAGTTTTGCTTCCTCTCCTAAGGTTTTCCTTCTGTTGTCACAGAGGGATGGTCTGCTCTGTGCAGCACTGCTTTGGTCTGTGCATTAACACAGCCTCCATCCCCCTGTGGCACCTGCTGGCCTGGGGCGGGCACACAGCAGCTGTGACACGCTGGTGGCACGTTTTAGCTGACCTGGCCATGGGCACAGACACTGGGGGGACCAGCAGGGAGCTCCCAGACGTGACAGACGTGACCTGCAGCCAGGGAGGGATGTCCCTGCACAGACAACCCCAGCACCGCCTCGTGGGGAATCCCACAATCACTGGCCTTGGAGGGGACCTAAAGATCATCCAGTGCCACCCCCTGCCACGGGCAGGGACACCTTCCACCACCCCAGGTCGCTCCGAGTCCCATCCAGCCTGGCCTTGGGCACTCCCAGGGACGGGGCAGCCACAGCTGCTCTGCGGGGCGAGGATGGAACCACACAAGGAGAGAAGCCCCCTAAACCAGCCCCCCTAAGGACTCCCAGAGGCTCCCCTGGCCAGGCCCAGGAGGTCCCCAGTGAGTGCAGAGCTGCTGCTCACCCACGTATCTGCCACCAGGCTTGATGACAATGGCGCTCCGGCTGCGCGTCTCCTCCTCGGCCTGGGCCATGCTCTGCCTCGCCTTCTGGTAGGAATCATCAGTAGCACACACAGTGATCTTGTCCTGGATGCTCCCAAGGCAGTCCAAGTGAATGTTGCCATTGCTGCAAGAGAAAGGCAATGGCAAAGGTACTCCCGACACTGCCAATGGCTCTGGGGACAGCTGGGGTTGTGTGAGTCAAACAACAGCAGGGGACACTGAGGGGCTGGCAGGGAACCAGATGCTGCCCAAAATCACACACAAACAGATTAGAAAGGCTCTAAAAACAAAGAATGCATATTAAAGCCTTGTTCAGGTTTGCTGGGGAAAAGATGCTGGAGCAGGGAAGTGACAGAAAAGGCTGGATCTGTTCTCCTGGCTGTCGCACTCACCTGGACACGTACTGCTGGATGCAGTCAAAGCTGCCCTGGGGGCTGTCCTTGCCAATGTTGGACAGGTAGAAGGTGAAGGTCCTCACTTCGGTGGGCCGGTCGGGCCGGGGGATGGCGATGTGCTGTTGGCAGAGGGAGAGCATCAGTCACCTGGGGGGCCAGGCTGGCACAGGACTCGGCTCTCAGGCAGGTGAAACACCTGCGCTGCTGCACAGGAGGGTGCCAGGAGCAAGGGGGTACCAGCAGAACTCCAGTTATGCCCCCATGTGCAGTGGGGAGATAAGGTCACAGAGGGGAAGGGCTGGGTCAGCGCAGAGATCTGAGCTGGGCACTGCTGCCTCTCCAACAGAGCCCACAATAGCCTTGCTCCAGGAATCTGACCCAATTCTGTTGATTCAGGCTCAAACCAGCCTGTTTATGTTCAATTTAAAGCACTTCAGGCTTGTTTCTCTGCAGTCAGAGAGCCAGCACTGAACAGCAGCAGCAGCAGCCAGGTCACCAGGTAACAACCTTCTGCTTTTTTAAGATATTATAATTCCATAACAAGATTTCATGGCTCACAGTAGAATGTGACGCTGCTGCTAAATTAAATATTTAATCAAGCATTAAGTGTGCTCTGCAGACAACCCCCCAGCCACCCTGCATTGCTTTGTGCTTCCCTCCCTCCCCTCCCCAAGCCACTCATTTTTCACATGGGAAACTGTCCCCCCTCAGCACTGGAGATCCAAAAGGAGTGGCAGCATCTCAGCTCTACTATCACATCAATATTTGATAATTAAGATGGCTTGCACAAAACCAGACACAGGGAACATCAGTTGCTGCCTATTTTAGGGCTGGGCTCAACCACAGCGGTTTATATTTACCCAGATTGCCACATAAATGCAGCAAAGACACACTCCCAGCAGCCCAGCTCGTGGCACCCACCCGTGGCTGTGCCCAGGCAGGGCTGCTGCTGGCACAGGAGGGTCTGGGTGGTTTCCTGCCCACCTCAGGAGTCTCCAGCAGCCTGGAAAGCCAGAGAGCCCCCGTGCCCCTCTGGTGACCACAGGGATGCTCCGGGAGGCAGCAGGAAAAGCCCTTGTAGCCTTTCCCTGCCCTCAAACAGAGCTCCCTTCTTCCAGGGCCAGCCCAGGAACCCAGCTGTGAGCTCTGTGTGACACAGAAGGACAAGTCATCCCCAGGATCTGGGGCTAAAATTACTGGGAGCAGATTTGGGGGTGCTGTGGGTGCTGCTGGACCCTCCCTGGGGAGCCCCTTTATCTCCTGGGCCAAACGTGCCCCACAGCCCTGAGCCCTCTAATCTGCCCCAGCACCCTCTGCCCCCACCCAGGCAGGGAACAAAATTCCCCTCTGCTTTACAGGAACAGAGCTCTGCAAGCAGCAGATTGGGGGCATTTTGCAGATTAATTCAGTGGCAAGAGGCAGAAAAGGCAAATTCAAGGGGTTGTTCCACCTCCAGAGCTGCTGGTTGGAGGATGAAGTTGTGCTGCACGTTGAGTTTGTAAAACCAAATCATGTTTTCAAACATTAAATAACTTTCTCCTCGCTCCTGAGTTACCACTGGGAAAAACCAGCTGCTCCAGGAGCATTTCAGCATTTCTGTGGAGTTTCTGCAGCTTCTCCAAGGGATATAAAATGAGGCAGGAGCCACTCAGAGCAGTACTGAAAAGTGCAGTGTACGAAACCAGGCCGTTATCTAGGAATTATTTTTAGCTGAAAACAGAAGGTTTCTCAAGCCACCAAATCAGCAAGGGGAGTGCTCTGAGGGAGCCCTAATTTTGGTGCTGAGTGTTGCACCAGTGACCAGAGACACTCAAAAATAGCTCAGTACAGATGTGACTTGTTTCCTTCTTTCAAGTAACGCTCGTCTGTGCTCAGCCCGCTCTGCGTGGGGATCCACCTCCCTCTAAAACTCCATCACAGCCCAGCCCAAGGGAAAACAGGGGAAAATGGTGTATTTTCCAATCCCAAACGGTGTATTTTCCAATCCCAAAGCAAAGATTTTCCCCCCAACACTCACATTAAACAGCTCCCTGAACACAGGTGGGTTTTGGGCACCTGAGGGGGTTTTTTCCCCCTCCCAGTTCAGTTCTTTCCCTTCTCTCCCCAACCCACCAAGCACCTGCACATTTCACCCACCCTAAGCTCTGATTTTGAGTGTCTTTTTCCCCAAAATAGAAGCATTTTCAGCCTTTCTTGTACAGCTGTGCCGAACTATCACCATTTGTGATGCCCTTGAATTCTAATTTATGTGCACACTGAAACAAGTAAAATGATCAAAAACTTGCAAGACTACCCAAGAAAACCCAGTTTGTAAGGAAAAACTCACCAGGTGCTGCTCCTCAGGAATATCCATAGTCCTGTTTTAGCATCTCAAAGCACAGAACACTCTGCTAATCACACCCTGACTATGAAATTGTGATTATCACACAGAATTTTGCACTGCCAGAGCCATTAACAGGACAGAGAAACATATCCCAAGTTTTTATGAACCTCTGACAGTTTCCAAACCTCCATGCAGGGAGTTTTGTGCCTTTGGTTTATCTGGGGCTGGAACCACTGACATCCTCCTTTTCCACACCACCTTCCTGACCTGGTGTTTTATTCCCAATTCCCTTCCCTGCCTAATTAGTGCATTAAACATGAAAGTTGCTTTTCTGCCTATTAGAAATTGAAAGTATCCTTAACACCATCCCTTGGAGTAACTCTGGGATAGGTAAAAACACCTGGACACAGTAATTTAAATTCTTCTGGAGAAGAAGCAGCAGTTTGTTTAAATTCTTATTTTCTGTCCTGCCTCCCCCAAGCATCAAGCAAAGCTCTTCCTTCCTGGGAGAGGGCACAGAAAATCCCCACTGTTAAAACCTCATAATTCCCACTATTAAAGATCTCCCATCCCTGCTTTAAACCCCCCCCTGACACTTGTGCCACATGTGAAACCACCCCCACAGGTCCATGGAATTCTCCAGAGTGACATTTTTAGGAAGCAAAATAGAAAGGCAGTAAATTGGGGGATTAAGGAATAGTGGAGGTAACTGCTTGAAAAACAAGCAGCTAAACAAATATGTTCTAATGTCATCATCTGGATCCCAGAGCTTGTTGAATTCCTGGAATTCTCTCCCCAGTCCAAGTGATGGAGGATCCCTGGAAAGCATCTGAAGCCTCCTCAGCTCCTCCAGGCAGGAGAACCCGGGGAGTCCTCCCTGGAGAGCAGATGGTTGCCCAGCTGGCAGCTCCCTGTCAGACCCAGGGAGAGGGATCCTGCAGGGACAAAGAGCTCTTTCCTTTTCCTTCTCCCTCTCCCAGGTTGCTGGATGGATCCTCCTTCCTCCCAGGCCCCACCTCTGGCCTGTCCTCATCAGAGCCATTAATTAAGGAGCTGAGGAGCAGCAGAGCTCAGCCCTGCCTGGGTTCAATCCTCCTCCCAGCCCTGTGCCAGGGGCTCTCCCTGCAGGGAGTGGCACCAAACCCCCCTCTCTGGGAAGGAAAGGGCTCAATTAACTGCACCAACATTGATTGCTGTGATTGGAAAACATTCCTCATTCTGCTAAGAATGAACCTTAAAACAGCACTTTTGGTACCCCTTGTCCACGTCAGCTCCACGTGGAGCCCCCCACGAGTTGGGCATGGGGGTCTTTCAGGCTGTTCCTGCTCCTTTGGCCACTTTTCCTTCAAGGAAAACCACCAGGAGGAGGCAATTCCCAACCCTGGGCAGTGTCACAGGAAAGGGGCAGATCCTGCAAAGGGAAGGGAACATTCCCAGCTTTCATTCTCTGCTCCACGCAAAGCTCTTTCTCTTCCAATACAGACAAACCCTGAACCCTTCCAAGTTTTCCTTCACCCTTTTCTGACTCTGCCAACCTGCAGTGGCACATTTGGATTTCAGCTTCCAGGGAAGTTTCATTCTAAACAAAGTAAAAAACCTGGAAATTGCCCCTTTCTGCATTTCCCAGGATAAGAAGGTTTGTATTTTAATTCTTGACTTACAACAACAATCATGTCTTTCCTGCTATACTTTCTGGGGGTTCTGAGTGCTGTTAGTGAGAATAATATCCCAATTATTCTGGGCAAGGACAATGTGCCAAAATTGGTGTCCACTTAACTCAAACCCTTCTGAAAGTTTCAAAGTGCTAAAAAAATAAAGAGAAGTTGTTCACAGCTGAGTTCAGATTCTTGAAAAAAATATTTAAAAATTAAAATTCCCCTTTTCATGGAAAGACTAAAATTAAACACTCACTTTTTTTATAAATAAAAGGTATTTAAATGCAGTTTTCAAGCTCACTGAAGAGCTGCATTTACCAGAACCCCCACCAGGAACTGCCCCCACAGCCTGTTCTGAGGGGCTGCAAATACCCTGAGCAGAAGTTGGAGAAATAAAACCCCTAAACACAAACCAACATCTGGGACTCCCAGAACTGCAGTCACAGCAATTAAAGCCCCAGGACACTCAGGAAGTGACTGGGACACACCAAGTCTTGCCCTGAGTTTTCCAGGGGTTTCCTTGGATTTACCAGGTGAGGTTTCCAGGGATTGCTGCTCCTTTTCCTTCTCCTGCCCAACAGCAGGGCCTCAGGAAGCTGAATTTCACAGGGGTTTAGAGCAAGATTGGAAAATAAAGGGGAGGGAAAAGCTCTGGTAAAGAGAAAATCCATGTGGGGCCACTTTCCTGGAGCTCAAGCTCTGCCTTCCAGCAATCAGAGCATCATTCCTTGGGCTGGAACAGCAAAATTCCTTACATTATAAAGAAAAAAAATATATATATAGCACAAACTTACCCCTTGGCTTCCTTGGAACTGGATGACTGGTTTTGATGTCACAGCATCCTGTAAGAAAACAAATGGAAAAGCAAAAATTACCTTGGAGAAATTTAAAGCTCCAAAATTCACCAGCAAAAATCACCCAGCTTGATTTTTCACCTGTATTTTCTACTTGATATTGTTGTTAAAGGGAAAAGGTTCAGGGGAACACAGAGGATTCCAGGCAAGAGAAGACAAACCCTCCTGAAATAGTGATTTATGCCTGGAAAAGGGACCAGACTGAGCTCAGGAGAGGGACAGCTCCCAGGTGACACCCAGGAGGTGCCACTTCCCTCCTCCCCACACATGTGGGGCCCAGCCCAGCCCAGCTGAGTCTCCTCAGTGTTTATGCAAGTTTGGAGTTAAGAAATAGACACTTGAAGGGAAAATTTATTCCAGAGCAAATGCAAAGCAAATTTTTTCCAAGAGCAAGCTGGCAACCCCTTGGAAAAGCAAACTGGGGCTTCCTTGCAGAGTGCTGTTGTTGCACTGCCTGTTTCAACAACCTGCCTCTTCCTCCAGACTCCTTTGCTTGCATTTCAAAACTCCTGTTCCTGGGAGCTCTAAAACCTCCTCAATCTGCTCCAAACTGCTGAATTTCAGCCTTTCTGCTCCCTGATGCCACTTTTGGCTTTGCTGGGATTTGGGGGATCATGAAGGTTTTGAATTCCAACTCTCACCTGAGGTTTTAACCACAGAAAAGGAGTAACAGACTCAGTTCAAGCCAGGCTAAGTTGGGATTTTTTTCAATTCCAGCAGAACTGGGGCTGTGAATGTTTCATTTCCTACATCACACACAACACTCCAAGACAGGAACTGTGCTCTGTGGGGCTGTCCCACCATGTGGCCCTTCCACAGGGAGAGAGGGATTTACAAACAGGTTGAAGTGCCATTGGAAGTGAAAACTTTGCTATAGATACAGGAAACACCTTTCCATGGGGGGGAAAATCAGCAGGAAGAGCTGAGGAGACCAAGTGCAAAGGGTGAGTTGTACTGTTTGTGTCACACTGCCCACAGCAACCTCCACTGGATCCATCCCCACTGGATCCATCCCTATTGGATCAGCCCCCACTGGATCAGCCCCCACTGGATCAATCCCAATGGATCAGCCCCCACTGGATCAATCCCCACTGGATCCACCTCCCACTGGATCAGCCCCCACTGGATCCATCCCCAATGGATCAGCCCCCACTGGATCCATCCCCGCTGGATCACAGCAGCAGATATTTACACTTAAGCAGCAAAAGAGCTGAAGAGCTTGAAACCCTCCAAGTTCACCATCACCTCTCACAAAACCTTCCAATGGCTCTCAGGCCAGGAGTGAAGAATCTCAGCCAGGATGTGCTGATATTAAACCAACAGTTGGGTAAGGAAATAGCCAGAAGATCTCCTTTCAGCCCAGTGAATACACCCAGCCCCAGACAGTCTGGGCCTGCTCAGAGCCCTCCCAGCCCAGCCCCACAGCTGTGCCTCACACCCAGGACATTTATGGTGCTGAGCGAGGCAGGAACACGCCGAGAGCTGACAGGGCTGGACAACCAGTTTTATAGGCCCGAAACAACCCTGATGAAGCCACAATAAACATCATCTTGCTCTTGGTCCAGAGATCACTGGATTCCTCGAGTGCCACGACACTGCATTCCACAGCACTCTGTTCCTGGCCAGCCTGGCCAGCACTCACAGCAAACACTCCAGCAAACCAGCACTGGGACCAGGAAAACATCAGGATCTGAACAAAACCCAACACCCTCCATGTGGTTCTTGTAGAGCAAATTACAGACTGGTGAAGTTCTGCTGGTTGTGCTGGGCAGTTGTCTGAGTGCAATGGGAAGGTGGGGAGAGGCACTGGAGTGGAATAAGGAGGCAGCAACAAAAGTCCTGGAGCACAAACCAGGACAAGTTTAATTACAGAACTTACAAATTGCCCAGTTGACAAATAAACTGGTTTGAATTTGAGTATCAAACTTAGAGTGTTTATGCAAGTTAAATGGCAAACTGGAGATGGATCTCCCAGAGTTCAGCTCTTTGAGGCTCCTGAGCTGTCTGTGATCCAGAGGGCAGGAACAGCAGTGCTGGAATTCCCTGCACACTCCAGGAAGGGGCACGTGGCAGAGGTGGATATTGCAAAGACATTGAGCTATTCCAGCTCCCTTTTAGGCTGCTCAGCACCCCCATCCCTGTCCCTGCACAGGCACCAGTGAACCCCCTGGTGCCCAATTCCTTGGCCACAGGTTGTTTGGAAAGGCTCACAGAGGAAGAGAACACGTGTACACCCTAAACTAATAAAGGACATGAATCCAAGTACTTTTATTAGATGAAATTAAATCCCTGTGTGGACACCTTCATTCAGAGTAAAAGCAAACAGATTAATTAAATTAAACCAAATGAAAACATTATTTTGATCTGTATCTTCATTTGGATTCACTTTCTTGGATGTTCTTGTATGGAGAACCCCCAATTTTAAAGAGTTTTTGCTGCCACTTCCAAAATCCCTCTGTCACCTCCTAAAGAGTCACCAAAAAGTCACCAAATTCTTCTTCCTTAGTGATGCCACGAGTGAACTTCCTGCACTGCAGTTCCCAGAAATGCCCTTCCAGCCCCCTTTAGAGGGAACAAGGCCCTTCCTTCCCTGTCTCCTTCCAGCTCCTGCCGTGGCTCTGCCCTTCCCAGGGCACGGGGATGTTCCTGGGTGTGTGGCACAGGGCCCACGCCACTGCCACACCAGAACTGCCCATTTGCACACCCTGAGAGTGAGCAGAGCCCCTTTAACACACCTAAACCAGGAATGCCACTCCTGCTCCCTGCTGTAGTTCCAGCCTGAGGCAGCACCAGAGGCTGGCAAAGCATTCCCAGGCTCTGCTGATTCAGGTCCCACCAGGAGCTGGGGCAAGTTCCTGAAACAGCAAAGGAGCTGCCACCCTTGCCCTCTCCACCTGCCTGGAGAACAGACCCCCACAAGGGTCTGGACAGAGCCCAGGGTTTTACTCCATAAAGTTTCCCTTCTTTCCTGCCCTGTCCCTGCCTCCCACAGCTCCTTCTGCATCCTCTGGGAATGGGGCAGAACTAAAGCAGCCACTTTGCCAACACCAAAGCTCTGCTCTGGGATGCCAACAAAACCAAACCCCACAGACCCAAGGGGGCTCTGTCAGACAGTCCCTCACATACCGTGAGATTATTTCCAAAGTCATGAGATTAAACCAGAAAAACCCCCCAACTCATCCCACAAGATACTTGGCTTTTATCATCATGGTTTTATGTTCATCCTCTGGTTTTCCTGGGAGAGAGGGGAGAGAGCAAACCCTTACAGAGACCCCGACAGCTCTCAGAGGTGGTGGCAGCACACAAAGAGCTCCTCACACTCAGATACTCCAGATCTGGCTGGTGGATGCTGAGGACAGAGTAGGAGGAACAAGAAAGTGCCAATAAAACACAGAAGAATTGAAATTAAAACTAATAAAATACTTCACTAGGGATGATCGAAGCTGCCATGAGGTTCTGAAAACATTTAGTGGAAAAGCTGGATGGGATGTTCCTACCCAGAATTAGAAAGGACACTGGAAATCCTCAGGTCAAGGAACCAGCTGGAACCCTCACCATTTCTTCAGGGAAATACAGATAATTAAAGACTCTGCAGTTTGGGGAAGTTCTGTTCCATATTTACTGGAATTCCCACTGGAGGTAGAGCTGGATGGAAATATCTGCCTGAACTTGGGACTGCTGTGTCTGTTCTGCTCAATGTTCAGAGGCACAAAATGCCCTGAGTGCAACTGAAAACTGACCCTCATTTATGTTGGAACTGGGGGATTATTTTCAGAATTTAAAGCCTCTTGCAAACAGTTCAAATTAGTAGCAGGAATTCCAATAAATATAAACTATAAAATCCTGTTAACCAAGGCTGGCATTAACGGGGTATTTTGAACCATCACGTGCAATTCCAGGTAAAACAAGTGCCCAGGTAAAGCTGCTGCACTTCAGAAACCAGGGACAGACAAACAGAAAGAGCTGAGAACACACAAGTTTCAGGCCCTACTACCCCAACCTCCAAGTTCCTCTTTAATTCTTTGGTTATGACGAGTTTATGTTTCTTTTGCCCACGCAGTGATGTCCAAATAAAGGAAAATTCCCTCCTCTCCTTCCTCTGGCTCCCAGCTGGGCAGAGGGGAATGAAAGGGTCCCATCCCAGCCTGGGGGACACTCGGGGCACACCTGGGGGGGGACACTCAGGGCACTTTGGGTGCAAAACAGATGCCAGGTGAGAAGGGCAGTCACAGGATCTGCTGGGCTTGGGATCCACCTGCATCCTGCCAGGAGCTCTTAAAATAAAGAACTTTCAAAAAGCTGCTTCAGATGGAGTTGTAAGAGCTGGAACCTCCCAGTTCCTCTGAGGTGCAGTTTGTAGTTATTCTGTCATTTGCCTAATATGCATTAATGGCCACATTATCACTGGAATATTAAAGCAAATCCTGCCCAGAAGTGCAAGCAGCAATAAAGGGCTCCAGAGCTTTTATGGCAGCCAAAAATGCCACGCTGAGCATCTGAAAGGTTTTAATTGCTGAACTGCCAAAGACACACAGGCTTCCTCAGCTGGAATTGCATCATTTCAGCTGGGCTGGTACAGCACAAATGCTGCTCCTCAGAGCTTCAGCCTTCCAGGCTCAGCAATCAGGAGTGTTCCTACAGCACAGAAAATGAGGGGGTTGAAGTATCAGCTCAAACACCCCCTAACTTGGGATTACTGAAATTGTTAAGTTATGGAATTTCACCATTCTCAGCTCAGTTACAGAATTCACCATTCTCAGCACTTTCAAGTTCCAGAATTCACCATTCCCACACAGAATTTCACCATTCCCAGCTCCTCAAAGTTACAAAACTTCACCATTCCCAGCTCCTTCAAATGACAGAATTCCATCATTCCCAGCTCCCCCAAGCCCCAGAGCTCCCCATTCCCCCAGAGCTCCCCATTCCCAGCTCCTCAGGCAGGGATCACCCCGAGCAGACCCTACATCACCACACACCTGAGATGTTTTCCCACTGAAATACACAGAAACTCCACCTTTGAGTCAGTTTGGAGAGTAAGCCCCATGATTAAGTTACAAAGCCCACTGTGGCCTGCTGGCAGTGCTTTGTCCTGCCCTGCAGAGCAGAAAGCTGCTCCCTGAATGGCCAACAGTTGTATCAGCAAAGCAGAAAGCCATGAAAGTCCCCTGTCATCAGGATGTCACCCCCCAGGCAGGGCAGCTGAGCCAGCCGGGCAGGCTGTTCCCTCTCGCATGCCTGGAGCTCCTGAGCTCAGCTAATCCAGGGCAAAGCTGCTCCCGAATAAAGGCAGAGAGTTTGGTGGATCTTTGCTGCAGAATTCAGCTGGAACTCAGAGCACACCCTGGGCAAGGCAGCCCCTCCATGCCCCTCCCTGCTGGGGCCTCCCTTGGGGAGCAATCAGGGAATTAGGGAAGGGAGGTGGAGGAACAGGACCCGGACCAGGCCTGGCCACCCACAGAGCCATTCTGGCCCCAAGACCAGCACAGGGAGGGAGGGGACACCCAGAGCCCCAGGGACAGGCAGCAACACACAGATCATGGCATGGCTTGGGGTGGGAGGGACCACAAAGCCCACCCAGTGCCACCCCTGCCATGGGCAGGGACCCCTCCCACCGTCCCAGGGTGCTCCAGCCTGGCCTTGGACACTCCCAGGGCTGGGGCAGCCACAGCTGCTCTGCCCAACCTGTGCCAGGGCCTGCCCACCCTCCCAGACAGGAACTCCTTCCCAACGTCCCATCCCACCCTGTCCTCTGGTGGTGGGAAGCCATTCCTGGCACTCCAGGTCCTTAAGAAGAGCCTCTCTCCATCCTTCCTGTCAGTCCCTTCAGGTCCCGGAAGGGCATCATTAGGTCATCCTGAAGCTTCTTTTCCAGGCTGAACAATTCCCATCCTCTCAGCCTTCCTCACAGGGAAGGTTTCCATCCTGATGATGATCTTGGTGGCCTCCTCTGAACTATTTTTTAATTCTTATTTTATTTTTCCCTGTGCCACCACTCAGCTTCCCCAACCCCCCTTTCTTCTTCACCTCCCCTTGGTGGGTCTCACCTCCAAAACCCTCCCCAGACCAACCAATTCAACCCAAACTCACCCCAGCCACAGTTTATGCTCAGGATGGTTTAAGTTTTGTGCTCAAGCCCAGTAAAATTGTTTTGTTTCAAGTTGGTAACTCCAAGTAAAACTTTCCAGACGTGCTTCAAAGGAGTCTTTGCTTCCAAGCACAGAACTAAGTGATGTTTTTTCTGACCTTGTATTCTCAAAAATAAAACTCCCAAAGAACAGATGTTGGACACAGTTTGACACTCTGGTCATCCTCAGCATCACAGCACAAACCTTGGGGATGGTGGCCTTGGGAAGGAAGGTCCAACTCACTGAGAGACTGACACAGCCCAGGACAAACCACATCGGGCCCAGATGTTTGGCCAACACAAGGCACAGGATTTTTCCACCAGAAAGGAAAGCTGGGCATAGATGCAATTCAGGTGATGCCTTTCAGGAAGGAAATTAAAAGGAGGCTCAAATCCTTAGAGAAATAATTAAAGTATTGTGAACTGGTATTGAGTTTGCTCAGATCTCTGTGGAGCAGAGACCTTGTCTGGGTGCAGAGCCCCCTGCAAACAGAGCAGCCCATCTGGGGGGCTGGGCCCTTCCCAGGGAACCACCCAGTGACTCCTGCAGTCCCTGTGCCAATCCTGCCCCACAGCAGAGGGGGCTCCTGGCCCCAACACTGTGTACAACAAGAACCAGGAGAGGCTGAAGGGGCTGTGGCTCCCAATTAGCTGAGCCACATCCCAGGGCCCCAGCACAGGCAGGAGTTGCCTCCCATGGGAATCCAAGTTCAGAGACCACAGACACATTTCCCAACGGGACAAACACTCCTTTTTTAACTCCTGTTTTCCCTCCTTGCTGTTCCCCTGCTCGTTAAGGAGAGCAGAGAGCACTGAAGTGCCCTCTCCTCAGGCTGAGCCCAGACTGCCACGGGGGCTGCAAAGATCCATCAGCTGCCCTTTAATCCCCACAAACTCCCACCAATTGCACCGTTAACAAGATGGGGCTGCTCAGGGAGGGTTTATTGTCACAGAGCATTTCCAAAGGTTCAGGAAGGAAAGGCTTTTTTGGGGGGAAAACCCCAACCCTTTGCATCCCTTTGCAACTTTCAGTGTCTGGAACTGATCAAAGTAGTGGGGACATCAATTAAAAACGTCCATAATGAAAGAACACCACGGCCATTTCTCAGTGCAATAACCCAGAGGGTTTCCTTCCTTCAAGTGAAAACCTCCCAGCTCTGACACGATTCCTGCATCCCCGAAAAGGAAGTTTCAGTTTGTGTTAATGGATTTTCTGCATCCGCCCCTGGTTCCAGGAGGGTGTTCAGACCCTCCCTGACACGGGGACCCCTCAGAGCTATTTCCATTTTATTACTCACTGTTGTACTGAACCCACAGTGCCCGTTCATTCAAACACCTTTCCCTTTATCTCAGGATCTCGGCCTGTTCTCCCCAAGGCAGAGGTTTGAATATCCCTTTCTTTTCTCCACAAGCACAACAGAAATCAGCCAAATCCAGCACTAACTCTTACTTTTATCACCTTCTTTCCTGAAGGGATTTTTCTCCTCTAACTCAGACTAAAAGCAATAAAAGGTAAAACAGGGAAGGCATAAAACAAGTTGCAACAGCATTTCCCTGAGCTCTGCTCCAAAGATAATGCTGTGCTGGCAAATTCATCCCAAAAAAGTCAAGCATAAACCTAGAAATAAGTTTTATTGTTTTATTACTTGCAGGTAATTTGGGGGAGAGTTAAATTAGCACATCCCAAAGCTCATCCCTTATTAAAAATAGCAAATCATTTGCTCATAGAGGAGGAAAGAAGAGTTTTAAATAAAATGAAGGCAGGATTTAGACCTGCTCCCATCCATCCCCCTCCCACAGAGCAGATACAGCAAATTAAAGGCAGGGTACAACAAAGGAAGGTAAATATTGGTATTTCTAAAGTGCAGGCAAAGGAAAGCAAACTGTTAGATTTGGTTTGTGCACACGTGGGTTTGCTCTGAAACAGTTTGTAACAGTATTCCAGAAAGGAGCCTCCTGTTCTGCCTCCATATAATGGAAATATTAACAATACCAAGTACAATATCAGATATTTCCCTAAGAGAAGGGCAGCAGATCCTGCAGCTCCTGCACTCACTGGCCCTGCAGGCAGCTTGGAGACCCCTCCAGCCTGGCAGGGATCCCCCTGGACACCCCTGCCCAAACTCCCTGGGCCCCCATCCCTGCCCTGCAACACTGCTGGTTGGGCAGCAGGATCTTGTGGGAGCAATCAGAGGGTCTGGTTAAACTGGGAGGGGACTGGGCAGGACAAAAACCACCACAACAACAGAACGGGCAGAAGGAAAGAGAACCATCCACACTCCCAGCTCTGCCAAAGGTGAGCAGCAGTTCTGGTTTGCCCTGAAGGATTCACTGAACAGTTTGGTGAGCCAGGAGTGATGGGGGTTTGGCTTTTCTCAGATTCATATTTTAAGGGTCATTCCTCTACTACAAACCCCTCCAGTAAAGGCTCCTGGGCTTCCTCTGGAAGAGGAGGGAGGTTTGCTGTGGCCACCTCTCCAGCACAGCCCAAAAGCCCACGAAAATGCTGAGAAAAACCATTTCCATGCTGGCAATCCCTTGTATTGCTGGTGGGTCTGGGATATGGCCCCTTCCCCACCAGCCTTTCTGTGACAATGACATCAGGGCTGGGAGGGGGTAGCACAGGGGCACTGGGGGCTGGCTGCCCACAGAGAACCACAGCCCAGAGTTTCTACTCCTGGCCATTCCCACCCTCAATGGGTTCGAATCTGACCTGTGGATCCAACTGAAAAACAAGGATTGTAACAAATTTCCCTGAGAAGACTAAGAACTAGTTACCAAATCTCGGGAAGAGCCAAGATTTGTTCCCCTTACTGGGGAATGGGAAGCAGAATTGGCTGGTGTGGGCCAGGTACAGCCACCCCCAGTTCTGCAGAGGAACCTCATTGTTCCTGCTGCTCAGGGCACAAACCCCCAAACACCCACCCACCCTCCTGGCCAGTTGTATTCTCTGTGAATCTCCTTCTTGCAAACCTCACAGGTTATGGAGCAGCTGCACTCAGGGAGAGCTCAGCCCACAGCACAGGGACCCTCAGCTCTCACCTGCACTCAGGGAGAGCTCACCCTCAGCTCGGGGAGCCAGCCCAGCTCATCCCTCAGCTCGGGGAGCCAGCCCAGCTCATCCCTCAGCTCTCAACTCCCTCCAGAAACAGAACACAAACGTTTGTCCTGCCAAGCATCTGCCAGCAGAGACAGAAAATCATCATTCTCAGCCCAAGACAAGAGTTAATATTTTTTCTGACCTGCTGCCTCCCAAAAGCTGTTATGGACAATTCTTTACCTTTATTAACTGTAAAGCTCAAACATTCCCACTGCATCAGCCAGGCCTGGAAGTGGATGAAAACCTCACCCTCACATTTAAAGGGTTAAATAGTTAAAAGCTTTTCCACAACCAGCTGTATCAAGTGTATTACTCCAATTATTTTGCTTTTTTACACTGTACAAACCCCTCAGCTACCAGAAGATGTTTCCCAAATGAATACAGAATAACTGTGTTACAACAGCACATCTTAAACAACTCCCCCTCATCCCCATCGGGCACAAACAACGTTTCCAGAACTGACTGAGCTCCTCCACGCTGTACCAGGGATGGGCAGTGACTGCAGGACCAGAGTTAGGGGGGAGATTTGTTCTCTTTGCCCTCCATCATAAGGTTTCCTTAAATGAAGTATTTAATTTCTGGGTTCAAACTCCTCCATCTGCCAAACACTGATAATATTTCCTGAATTTCCCTCCACTTCATGGAGACCATTCAGGTGTGTCAGGAGGAGCTGGGTCACCTTGGTACCTGCACACCCAAGGGATTCCATCCCAGGGATCTTTAGATCCCAGAGAATCACAGAATCATTGAACATCCTGAGCTGGAGGAGACCCCCCCAGGACCATCAAAGTCCAACTGCTGGGCCTGCAAAGGACACCCCCAGAATCCCACCCTGTGCCTTGATGGGCACCCTTGGAAAGGATCCCAGAGCAACAGGAGAGACACAAAACAAGAAAATTAAGGGTATTGAGAACAGCTCAACAAACAACTCACCATTCTGGACAACTTGGCAGAGACAACAGCTCATGCAGCATTTCAGAAGCACAACCCTTGAGTTATACTGAAAAGCAGGAATTGATGTAAATCCCATTTATGCCAGAATGCCCAAGGACTCAAAGCTCCTGCCCAACTCCAAGCAAGGAGTAAGGACAGTCTGAATTACACCAGGGGCATTTCCCTGAGCACTGAGGCACCACCTCCAGCACCACTCCAAGTTACAGAAACTCTGAATGGCTCCAGTCAGCCACAACTCAGTTAAATCTAAGGATTCTGACTGACCTGCAGCACACCTGCATTGCTGCTTTCCTCTCCAGGATGTGGCTTTCCAATCATTATTACTGTTTTTAAGCTGTTTTCTTTCACCCAGCAGGTTAAAAAGCCACCAGACACAAAGAGAGGGTGGCTGATCACAGCTAAAAACCTGTCAGCGAATGTACAGAGAAGAGAGAGCTGGTGGGAGAAAATCCACCAGTTTGGCACTGTATGTAACAAACAGATCATTCTCCTCCTCAGCCCCAGCCAAGGTGAGGTGGCTGCTCCATCCCAGGTGTCACTGGGAGCAGTTTTACTGTGCCAGGCCCTGCTCACACAGAGCCAGGTGAGACATCCAATGTGCTCACATTAAAGCACTCCATGAAACGCAGCGACACCGGGTTACAACTCACACAACAGGAACAGGGAACTACCAGAGCTGACAGCTGTTTCTGACCTAGTTTTAACTGGAGAACAGTCAAAGAGCCGAGGCTGAAGGTGCTGAAATTCCAGTAGTGCTGGGGAACAGGATTAGAGGAAAAGCCCTCAGACATTCAAACTACGAGGGAGCGTCGCAGGGAAAAGGAGCCCGAGGATCCAGAGCTCTGGTCCAATGGCAAACAACGACCTGAGGAGGAGGAGGAGGGTCTCGGATGGGGATGAAGTAAGAGGTGCTGCAGGACCTCCTCGTCCTGCTGATGGGGCAGCAACAACCTGAGCTTAGGAGAAAACCCCAGGGAAAAAAAATCATTTTAAACCAGAATTTCTGAAGTTATTTTAGTTGCTTTCCTTCTGAGGACACAAAAGTGCTGCCAAACCCCCGTGTGAGGAACAGAGTTCAAACTGAAGCCCCTCGAGGCCCGAGAGCTGCGAGTGGGAGGGATCAGGGGCTGGGCAGGGCCAGCCAGGTGAGGCCAGCCCAGTAAGCTGTTCACATGGCTCCCCTGCTCTGCAGCTCCACAGTTACCCCCACCAGGCAGCCCGTGCTGGTTTAAGCCTCATTAAGAACAGTTTGTTGCTGGGCTGACATGTCAGAGTTTTAAATGACCTTTGGACCCACAGCAGCGCTCTCAGGCTGCTGAGAACAGGACAAAAAACAACACAGCAAAAAAGAAAAGTGGTTTTCCATGATTAGCAGAGGTACCTTGTGGTTGTTTGCATTTATCTGAGATCTAAAACCCCCACCTGTCAGTAAAACAAGCCATTAAAATAAAAAAGAGCAGTTCCCTCTGAAGGGCACCAGCAGTGCTGGGCCTGACTTATCACCCAGGGTAAACAGGAGGGACTATCAGTTAATGAACAACACAACCCCCAGGCTGAACTGGAAAGAGCCTTTTCTCCACTGCAACCCTTTAATGAAAACACAGCAGTTCAAACCCATCGAATTTGCTTACGAAAGTCTCATTTATTTTAGGCCATATTAAGACACCGGGGCTGATTCACTTGCCTATTGCTCATAAGGTGCTTAAAGGAGCTGCTGAACCATCCCAGTGATCCTTATCTGGCACAGGGCTCTGCTCCTCTTCTTGCCAGAGAAAAACAGAGAAAGGCAATGGGGAGATCAGACTGACAAACCAGTTCAGCCCTCCCGAACAACCCTCACCTCCCAAACACACTGCTGAGCCCAGGGGAACAAGCCTGGGCCAGCCTGGTCCTTGTGCCCAGATACATCCACTGACACCTGCAGGAACAGCAGTGACAAAGTCCTGCTCAGGAGGAGCTTCAGGTGCTCCTCATGGACCAATGTCAGAGCCTGGATCCTGGAGGAATCCCAGGGAAATCCCACGACCAACACCCCTCCAGCCAGAGCAGCTCCAAGAGGCAAAGCAAGATGCTCAGACAAAGCTCCTGTTGGCAGACAGAGATGCTCCAACACCCACCGGGGCACTGGGAACAACCAGACAGACCCTCAGAATCCAGCAGGGATGGCACCCAAACCTCCTGCCATCTCCATGTGGGAAAATGCAGTAAAATAATCAAAAATTCCAGGGTTTTTTCCATCACTGAGGGAAGATGCCCATGAAAAATCCAGCTGCAGATACTGAGAAAGACAATACCAGTAGATTTTCTGCCAGGACAGACCCTTGTGCTCCATCCCCTCTGCTAACACAGCACTGACAGCCTCCTCCAGCTTCCAGGGGTGCTTTCTCCAGGGAAAAAAGCGAAGGCAGCTGCCTGAAGAAGTTAAATTAAGTGCTCCCTCTCCTTCAGCAAGAAGCACAGAACCCACACTGTTTCAGCTCCCTCTTTATTTGCACTGCCAGGCTGGCTGGTAACAAACCTGCTCCAAAAATAACGCGACAAACACTAAAAGAAAGAACATACTCTTCCTAAACTGGCAAAAACCTACCTAAAAAATAAGTCAGATGTTTCTCTGCTCCCCGCAAGGACACCTGAGAAAGTTCAGGTTACAACGAATTCCAAAAATAAACACGAAAACTTTTCAGATAAGAAGAGGGAAAACACACCCGGCCTGCTGCCCAAACACGGCCCGACGGCAGTGCTGCCAGGAGTCCCCGGCCCAGCCCAAACCCCCCGGGAGTTCAGGCACTCACACACTGACTCTCTCTTGCCTGACAGAGCTGGCTTAGCTCATTCACACATGCAAAAGAAGCGGTGTGGCTACTGAGCCAGCACTTCATTGTCTGACCAGAATTTGAGGGCTAAATATAACAATCCTGGCCGGCCGCAGTTCTTTGCTTTCTCAGCCTGGCCCATCTGAGGGGGGAGAAATGCGTTTCTTCCTGCTGTCAGCGGCCATAAATTCAGTCTTAATGACAGGCAAAAGGCCTTTAGATGGAGTTAAATGGCTCTAATTGTACGAGGGAGCCCCAGCTCGAAGCACCTACCCCGGTACCGACCCCTGCAAAGCACTGCAGGGAGCTCTGGAAACGACAGCAGCAAACCTGCCAGGGGAGAAATCTGGTCCTTCTGCCCCCTCACGTCAAGAAAACCTCAAGTGTTCTGGATTTTAATGCATTAGGAACAAAGTCCTTAATTCATAAGCCATTTCAGACTCCAGAAAAATGTTTGCAATTGGTTTTAATCATCACTGTGTTCCACGTCAACCCATTCCAAACAGATCCAAGATATCCCATTTACGTCTGGAAAGGTTAAATGTGTTTTACTTTATCCATTACCCATTACTACCTCTCTCTTCCCACTTCCACACTTGCAAAGATCAAACACAAAGCCGCTTCCTTAGCAGAGCTGGGTGTTTGGGGACTCTCCATCAGCACTGGGAGAACTGGCTTATGGCAATACACTCACTCAACTGCATCATTTTCCTTTGGAAAACCACGTTTTATTTCTGGAATAAACCCCAGGATTGGCAGCCATTACGTGTGTGAGGAGCACAGGAGTTCTCAGACACTGTCCCTCAGCCATCCCCACCTCCTCAGTGGCACCAGGAACAGCATTTTGGATTCACAGCAGGGTCAGCACCAGCAGCAGCACCAGCAGCTTCCCACAAAGCCAGCGCAGGGATGACTAAAGGTTGTTATTGATTACCTGATGGAGAGAGGGAGGCAGAGCCATCCCAAGAGCTGCCCTGCCAAGGCCATGGACGGGAGCAGTGCCCAAGGTCACGGCCACAGGTGTCATCCAGAGCCCTTTTCAAGGGAAATTGGCCCCAGAGCTCCTACGCACTTCTTAAGGGCCTATTTATGGGAGCAGAAGTTGTTCTTAACTCTGCAAGAAGCAGCAGCAGCAGAGGTCACCAGTGGGGCTTCAGCAGCTCTGAGGCTGAACATCCCTGCGAGTGGGAACAGGTGTCAACAGGCTTTTCAAACATCTATTTTAGTGGCCCAGGAACCACCAGGAACCCCCGTCCCAGAGTCTCGCTCAGCCCTGCCCGCAGCCAGGCCCTGCTGAGGGGAATGGGGACACCCTGGGACAGAACCTGCCCCTCTCCAGCCTTCCCAGCTCCCTCACTTTGTAACAGTTTCGCTCTGAATCACCGATTTCCGCCTCTGTTTGGGGCCACGCTGGAGCCCCTCAAGTCAGGGAGTTAATGAGCTGCTTCCACCTAATCAGGGCGTGCAAACCACACCTCCAGCAAGTGTCAGACGCACAGGCAGCACTTCAAAGGCCCAGCAGGCCTTCGCTGTCCCAGTGAGCAAGGGCTGCTCCTTCCCAGCGCCCTGGTGGAAAGGTGAGCCCAGCGACAGCCACGGACTCGCCTTATAAGGCTCCCAAGGCCCAATTTCCGCTTGCCCAAGCTCAGGCAGGGTGGAAACATTCGCTTCCTCACTCACTACTCCGCCCAGCCGGGCTCTGAAAAGCATCCACTGAGCGCTGGAGCTGAAAGGAAGGGAAGGAAGGAGTGGCAGAATTGACACTCGGCTCCCTGGGAGAGGGAAAGCTTCGGCTGTGGCAACAAGCTGGGTCCCCTCAAGCACCGGGGCAGAGGTGGGAGCTGAGGGGCTGACACAGGGCAGGGACGCAGAGGGAAGGGAAGGGGTGACCACAGCTCCTGTTCTGTGCATTCCATACCAAAAATTCCCAGTTTTCTTGCTGTTCAGGTGCACTGAAACCTTTCACAGCTGATGGCAGTGAGCTTTCCAAGCCAGAAACGTTATTTCCTTTCCCTGATTTATCCCTGACACACTTCAGTGACACCAAGAGACAGAAACAGCCTCGACTCAGGTTTACACACTCACTTTCTGCACAAGTCAGCCAACAATTCTGAAGGCAGTTCTACCTTCTGGTCACAGTTCTACCCTCGTGTCATCCAGCTCTGTGCCATTATCAACCTCTGAGCATCACAAACAGCCCAACCCTCCTCCTCACCAAACACACAGCCACGTTCATCATCCGGAATATCCTCAAGTGCAAGAAAACTGCTGGCCAAAAGTCAAGCCCAGTGGATGCAGCCAATTAAAAAACTGCTTCACCTTCAATAAAAGCTCTTGCTGTGTGGATGACAAAGTTGTTTTATTTCTAAAAATGTGTGCACAGTCACTTTTTCTGGCCTTGCTGGCCTGTATCAAGATCTTGCCTCTTTTCTCAGCAGATTTTTCCCTCAGTGCAGGAACCAGGGAGAAACTTCTCTCCAGCCATCAGTGGGTTTTGCCTCTCTCTCATCTGCTGATCACCAAATGGCAGAACTCAGCTCAACCACACACAGAAGAGAGAAAAATGGTGGCAAAGGAGCTTATAAAACTGAGCTCTGCCAATTCCCTTGTTCCTCTCTTTCCTGGGGACTGGGAAAGGCAGAAACACAGCTTGATTTTCTCATAGAAACCAGGAGCCAAAACCAACTGAAAGCAGCGTCGGAGCTGGAAAGGTACAACAAAACTCACACAAACATAAAGTCTAGACACTGAAATGTGGAAATATGATTCAAATAACCACAACTGGCACAGAAGGCACTGATTGCAGCCCATCACAGAACGGGCCTCAGTGGGGAAGGATATAAAGATTAAATCAGCTCTTCCAAGGAGTAGAAAATCTGGATCCTGTGGGTACAGGAATATGGACTGAGCTGGAGTTTCTTCTGTCCTGCTGGGCTTTTTGCTGGGATTTAAGTAACACATCTGCTCTTGCTAAATAATGACAATTGGCTTAAGTTGTCATAGAATGGTTTGGGTTGGAAGGGACCTTAAAGCTCATCTTGTTCCATGGGCAGGGACACCTTCCAAAGGTGTCTCCAAGCCCTGTCCAGCCTGGCCTTGGACACCTGCAGGGATGGAGCAGCCCCAGCTGTCCTGGGCACCCACCCTGGTCCTGCCCTGGAGTAGCCCCAGCTCCCCTGGGCACCCACCCTGGTCCTGCCCTGGAGCAGCCCCAGCTCCCCTGGGCACCCACCCTGGTCCTGCCCTGGAGCAGCCCCAGCTCCCCTGGGCACCCACCCTGGTCCTGCCTTGGAGTAGCCCCAGCTCCCCTGGGCACCCACCCTGGTCCTGCCCTCACGTCACTGCTGCCATACCAACAAACCTGCCTCAGGTGTCAGGTGGCTCCTCTTATCAAAGCGGGGCCAAACTACGTGGGGCTCAAAATATACAAAGCCAAGGAGCCAAGAGGATGTTTGTGCTGATGAAATCTAAATACTACAAAGATTTGGGCAACCAGCTGTTTTCAGGAAGTTTGGTGGTACTTGCTGAGCAGCATCACGTGTGGACACCAGTGAAGAGCAAAGTCTGTGTCTACTCAAAGCCCAGAGTGGGGCTGGAAAGAAAAACATCTCAGTTTTCCAAGCAAATCTGGGCTGAAATGTTCAGTCCTGCATGAAAGGCCAGGCAATGCTGCACAGAGGGAGAGCAGAGGGTTAATCACCACCAGGCTGGGCCAGATCGGGTGGAGATGGGCAGCTAAGTCAAGTCCTGCTCACCAGCAGTGACCTCTTTTTGAGTTAAACAAATGCTGGTTTCTTTAAATTAGAAAAAGGCACTAGTCCAATGTAAAGAAAGGAGAGACCAAGTGCTCAGAGCTGTGTTTTTTCCAGGCTGTAATGCAAAAAAGGATTGGATTTTGGAAGTCTGCTTTCCCAGAGCAGCAGAACACACACCCCCACTGCAAACCAACTGCTGAGGGAGGGGCTTAGCACGCTCTTTAGTACTACAGAAATGCTTGAAAAAACAAAAACCACACCAAAACCCCCAGTCAGAAGGCAATCCCAGGTTACCATGGCGGGCAAAAGTTGCCTTAAGTCCATGGGATGTTTCTAAGCAACACCTGAGCTGCCACAGAAAACTCTTATCAGCAAATCCAGGCTCCTTTCCTGGGTAACACATCTAGGCCAAGGCAAGGCTTGTGGAACACCGAAACCCCGTCCTGGTGATGTCTCTCTGCATCCACCCTGGATAAAATATTAGCATAGTTCAGGTTATCAGGCTTTATTTTCATTAGCATTAAGTTCCCTGCAGATAATGGTTCCTCCAGAAACAGCATTAACCTTAATTATTCAGAGGTAACTCGATCCCAGCCTCCCTGATGTTGTGACGCTGAGTGACGACCACTTTGGCCCCCTCAGATTCTGCTCTCCTTCCCCAGAACTGAAATAAACCCAGAATATCCCAGGACTGTGATCCCAACCCAGCCATGGGGTGTCTCTTCAGGGTGTCCCTAAAGCCCTGCAGCCCCTCCAGCCATTCAGACAGACTCTCCTGTGCATTAGCAGCAGAAGCACCAGGTCAGCCCAGCTGTGCTGCCCCGCCGTGGATGAGCTGGCCCCACTCCGGGCAGGAGTGACACAGGAACTCTGTCCCTCCCCAGCTCTCAACGTGCACAAACACCGGGATTTGGAGAGTTTGAATTGCCTGAAATGTGCAAACTGTTCTGGAGATAACACCTTCATTTACTACCCAGACCTCAGCTGCTCCTGCAAACAGATCTCCCCTCCCTCGGGAGGGCTCGGAGGGCTCTGCTGCTGTCCCGACACGGCCCAAGGGAACCACTTCAAGAGTCCCCAGCCCCCTGCCAGGGGCACCAGGGCCAAACCCAGGGAGCAGGACAGGGCACTCCAGAGGGGCTCAGCAGGGCCCCCACGCTGGAGGATCACTCTGAGCTGACCAGCAAGGGCAGGAGCCACTCCAGGCAGGACACGCTGAGCAGGGCCCTGGGAGACACCACGATCTGAAGAGACTCTTCGGAGCAGTTACAGTTCAGACAGAAATAAAAAAATACTGTAACAGCTTTCCTTCCTCCCCTCGCTGCTGTTTAAGTGGAATAAGAAACCAACTATAGAAAATGCTGAAAAGGAGCAAGGGTTTAGTCTTGCTGGGTAATGAATGCAGGCACCAGGATCCAGTCGATACAGCCATCGATACAAGCGATGAAATATTCAATTAAAAATATCTTGAATTAAAAAAAGAGCAACACAGGCCCATAAAAATAACCTAAAGGGTTAACCTTCAGGCTTGCTTCCCCCCAGTACTGCCAGAGAGCAAAAAGTTGTTAATTCCAATTCACCCTCTCTGATTAATGGTGGTGTGTGATTTGCTGATAAAAAGCAGATCACGTTTGATAAAAAAACCAGCACCATCAGTCACAAGAATTCTGTCACAAACTTTCTATTTTCCCTTGGCACGTCACCAATTAGACCTACTTCTTTAGTCTGCTACCACCAGTATGAAAAAAAAAGCATAATGGGTTTATAATTTGCCACCGACTCCCATGGCAACTGTACGTCAGTTTGGATGTAAATTACAGACAATTCCTTCCAATGCCTGTGGAAACCAGAGAGATGAATCTATAATTTGAGCAGATCCAAGTGGTGCATGGCTGAGAGGAAAAGCTACCCTAAATAATTGAAAGGAAACTGCCACAGGCCAAAACACTCCTGGTGCACAACGTTCAGTGTCTCTTTGTCCCCCTCCTTTCCAAGGGGAGGTGCCACATTCAGGTCAACGTGAGGAACACTGAGCAGGGCTGAGCAGTTCAGGGTGTTCTGCAGATCCTGTCCCATTTCTGCTGATGAGCAGCAGCCGTACGTGTGGCTGAGCTTCCTCCCAGCCTGCTCTGATTCACTGGGTCGTGTCACCGACTCATGTTCCCGATGTCGTAAGAGCCTCAATTCTGACGGGCTACGGCATCAGGGAATTAATGGGACAGGAAAAAACAGGTTACAGGGGAGGAGGAATGATGCAAAAAGCTTCAGAGATAATTCAATGAATTCTGATTCCAAAGCAGGATTGTTCTTCTCCTCCTGACACCTGCAAGCAGCTCCCAGTTCCCAAGTCAGCACGAATACACATTACCCTAAAGACCCTGTAATGACAGCACAGCCTTCATTTTGTGCTTGTGCTTTGAACACAGCAAGATGAAGGCACCTCCACAAACTGCTCCACAGCCAGGGCCGAGAAGTTCTTTCAATAAACAGCGACTACAGGGGGTCAGGTTAACCCTAATCCTCACGGAATCGCTTCTCTCACGGCCAGAGTAGCACAGGGAAGGGCACCTGGGGAGCCACATCCATCAGACTGCGGCTCCAAAACTCAGCCCAGCCAGCTGAGCACAGGACAACGTGCTTTGGTTATCTCAGCTCAGCCCCCAATAAATATTTGTGCATCTGCCAAAGTTCACCCGTGAACCAGCCAGTGGCTTCAGTTCCAAACGTTCTGGGGTAGCAGGGGCAGAGAGGAACAACAGGAGCAGGAGCTGCTGCTCCACACATGGACCAAAGGACGCTACAACCCACTGTACATCCTCCTAAAACCACCCTGCAAGCCCGGCCTAGGGCTGGGAGCCGAGGTGAGCCTGGCTGAGCCCGGCCTACATCGTTAGGGCTGCACTAACAGGGCCAGGTGTGTAACCGTGTCCCAAAGGCCCATCCCTCGCTCAGGCTCACTGGAGCTGCTCCTCCAGCCACAGGGAGAGGGGTTAAATAAGTCTGAAAGTTGGGAAATTCCCGGGTAGGGCTTCCAGGAACAGCCCCAGCTAACACTGTTTGTGTGCCATCAGCACCTTCACCACAGGAGACGGAGCCACTGCCAAGGGACACACTCGGGGCTGCCATGTGGCACTTCCAGTCCTGTGGCACTTCCAGTCCTGCACCACGGTGGGGACTGACCCAGAAACCCTCGTGGTGCTGCTCAAGAACAGGTGTGAGAAATAAAGGTTGAACACCATGGATAGAGACAGATCTAAGGGTACCAGGTGAGGATGGACAAAGTATCTTGCCATCAAGGACAGGGCCCAGGGTAGGGGATTAGGGAGGAAAACAAGGCAGGGACATGAGAACTTCCCTTGTACATCAACAGGAACAGCAAAAAAAGTTCTGGACAAACCAGAAGAGATGGGGAAAAGTCATAGAAATCATGTAATCTCCAAATGGTTTGGGTTGGAAGGACCTTAAAGCCCATCCAGTCCCACTCCCTGCCATGGGCAGGGACACCTCCCACTGTCCCAGGGTGCTCCAAGTCCCCTCCAACCTGGCCTTGGCCACGTCTTGCATTTTTGGGAAGGCCTAAACACACACACACACCCAGAGAGAAGGCAGCAAACTGCAAGCTGGACTAGAATTACACTCCTGGGAGAACCAGGAGGTGGTTTAGGTGCACACACCAGACTGGCTCCTTTTCATGGGTGGACAAACCACCTGGGACACGTTTCCCCCGCTCAGCCCTTGGCCGTGGAGCTCAGCAGGCAGAGCTCAGGGTTTCACAACTCTGGGGAGGCAGTTCCAGGGACAGCAGGTTTCACAAGGGGCAGCCAGGTGGCATCTTACAGCGTCCCCTGCAAAACCAGGGCTATTGCTTTTTTGAACACTCCTGTTTCTTTCAGGTGAGCTGCTGGAGAGAGAAACCCCTTCCAGGGTCAGGAGGAACCAACATCCCTGGGACTTGGGGCTCCTCAGCAGCAGCTCCACATCCTTTGAACACAGGACAGAACAGCCTGCTGGAACACAAGACTTGGGTATCAACAGCATGGAATGCTTTGGGCTGGGAGAGACCTCAAAACTGCTCTCACTCCACCCCTTCCATGGACAAGGACACCTTCCCCTAGACCAGGCTGCTCCAAACTCCATCCAGCATGTGGACCTGCAACCATTTTGTTCCCCAGGACACAAACACTCCAGCAGAGACCCAGGAGGACAAATATCTGCTCCTCCACACTCCTGCTGCCTGATCCACACATGGTGCAGCTCCACACCAGGCTTGCAACTGCTCTGGCACAAGGGACACTCCAAACAAATGGCAGCTCGCCCGGCTGGGTGATCATTTTTGGATTATGTAATCCCAATACATTATTATTAGACCAAGAACAAACTCAAGCAAGGAACTGAAGACATTTCCCTGCCCGTCCTGGCAGAGGGACAGTCTTGTCGCAGACATGGCAGGGCCACGCTCCCCCCGTGCCCAGAGCAGGTCAGACTGGGCATGTTGGACTCCAGGTAACACAAACAGCAGCTCTGGATTCCAGGCCATTATCCACATTACACAACCCTGCCCGCAGTTCCACCGCGGCTCAAACCAAACCAGCAGGAGAACCTGAGCAAACTTCTCCCATTTCGCTGCTGCAGCCCCAAAGGCCACCGGGGCTGGATGGGCCAAACACCCACCACAAAGGGGTGCTGGGGGTGTCTCTGGGGCTGGATGGGCCAAACAC
>VWZD01012431.1:87892-123761 GCA_013396695.1 Sakesphorus luctuosus
CCAGCGGGGGTCGGGCTGAGCTGGGTGCCAGGGGAGTCGGGCTGAGCTGGGTACCAGCGGGGGTCGGGCTGAGCTGGGTGCCAGGGGGGTCGGGCTGAGCTGGGTGCCAGGGGGGTCGGGCTGAGCTGGGTGCCAGCGCGGCGCCGCGCCCGCCCTCGCCGCAGGATGCTGTTCTCAACGCCTGTTACCGGGGCTGCCGGCTGTTCTCCATCTGTCACTTCGTGGATGCCAGCGCCGAGCTCAACACCACCAGGGCCGAGTGCGAGGCAGGTGAGGAGTCCCGCGGCCCCCGTGCCCCAGAAACCGCCCCTGGGCATCCCCCGGCCCACTCGGCCCGTGCCGGGTTATCCCGCCCCCCAGAGCGAATGGGACCGGATAGACACGCCCTGGAGGTGGGTGGGGAGGGCATGGGGGGCCTGGGGGCTGGGCACCCCTGACCCTGCCCACCTGTGCCCACAGCATGTGCCGAAGCCTATGGCAACGCCGAGGAGCAGTTCGGCTGCGTGACAGGGTGCCACAAGCAGCTGCCCCAAGTGGAGGAGAGCAGGAAGGAGAAGGTGAGGGGCAGGCAGAGAAGGAGACACTGTCCTCCAACATCAGCCCTGCACAGCTCCTGCTCTCCCTGGGGAGGGAGGCTGTAACACCCTGCAGATGCAGTCCATCCACCTACCCATCCATCCATCCATCCACCTACCCATCCATCCATCCATCCATCCATCCAACCATCCATCCATCCATCCATCCATCCATCCATCCATCCATCCATCCATCCATCCATCCATCCATTCCTATATCCCTCCATCCATATGGATGGAACCTCTGGATGTGCTTGGGTGATCTAAACCACCACCAGCCCAGTGTTGCTTTTGTCCAAAGCATGAAAAGTAAATGAGCTGGGCTGGACTGGGCTTGGGCCAGGTATGGGGATCCCAGTGAGCTCCCAGAGGGATCCCAGTGAGCTCTCAGGGTGATCCCAATGAGCTCCCAGGGTGAGAAGATCTGACTGGGAATTGTAGCAGATTCCTCCAGTTTTGATCTGTTATCCTTCTCAGCAATTAGCAATGCTTTCCCCTCCTACATTTAATTAATTCAGCTTTTGGCCAATTAATTAAATTAGACTTTGGCCCAAGGAAGAGGCTTTTGGCTTTGTGCACGTGTGCTGCAAAAAGCTGCGAGAAACCCCTTTACAGCCTGTTTTTAAGACCTTCCCGGGGTCTGATCCCATTCCCAGCCCCTCTCCAAGGCCAGGAATGAGCATCTGGGGCCACCAGTGGGCAGGGAGTGCCCTCACCCCCTCCACCCACTCCAAGCCTCTTTCCTCGGGTTCCCAGACAGGCAGGCAAAGCAGATTTAGCATAATAATTAGATACAGAATCTGACCTATTTATTTCCTGTTTGCTGGTCTGACCGTGCAAGGGGCTGTCGGAAAATGTTGGGAGCCAGTGGCAGGGAGCAGCCAAGCGGATTCCAGCAGGGATGCTTTAAAAATAACAAACTGCTGCGCCGGCCAAGAATCCAGGGCACCACCGAGAGGCTGCCAGGAGAGCAACGCCCTCGGCACCACTCCCTTTGTCTGCGGGAGCACAGCGTGGCTGAGGGGGGTCCCACCGCAGGGTGATGCCCTGGGGCTGGGTCACGATCCCAGCGACCCCTCTGTGACCCTCCTGGGGCTGGAGCACAGCCCGGCACATCCCCATCCACCCCTGGCAGAGGCAGGATGAGCCCTGGATGCGAGTGCCCGGCTCAGCCTCAGGGTGGGGTGCTGCCCAGCGGGATGGGTGATGAGGGGACAGCAGTGACATGGTGGCCATGCTCCTTTGCAGAGCCTGGAGCTGAGGGGGCCCTCGTTTTCCGTGTTGGATTTGGTCTCCACCTTCTGCAACGACATCGTCAGCTCTGCCCAGAGCTTCATCTCCTCCACCTGGACCTTCTACCTGCAGGCAGACGATGGCAAAGTCGTGGTGTTTCAGGTGAAGGTGTCCCATGGGCCCTCTCTGTGGGTGCTGAGGGAGGTGGGCACCCCCTTGCTCAGCTCCTTCTCCCTCTTTCCCTGCTGATCCAGTCCCAGCCAGAGATGGAGTACCCAGCACCTGAGGCACCGGAGATCCAGGTGGCACAGCCAGGACCGGGATCCAGCCCTGGCATCCCCCAGCCCCACACAGGTGTGGGGCAGACTGGGCTGCTGGGGGGGCGGGATGGAAGCCTTGGAGCCCTCCTGGCTCTCACCCCAGTCCTCCAGAGCCAAACCAATTACCCGGTTCTCGGGGCTGAGTAGCTTCCCACACCCCACCCACACAGGGACGGGCTCGGGGCTGGGCACCTGCTCCAAGAAGCTGCTGGATCCTCTGTGCCCCCACAGCAGGCAGAGGGTCCTTGGGGGAAGAAGGGCAAGGGGATGGGGAGCATGGGGGTGTACCCACATGGATGCCAGGGTTCAGCATTGCCTCTCCCCTGCCAGGCCCCCGGGGGAAGGGGGAGAAGCCCCCTGGGAAGGAGCCAAGGGGCAAGGCCAAGGCACACTCCCCGGAGCCCCCGCAGCAGGAGCACGACTTCCTGGGCTGCATGTCCAAGTGAGTGGTCTGGCACCTGCTGGACAGGCTGGAGCAGATCCCCCCTGCTCCCAATTCCCTGGATGAACTCGTGCCTTCTCTTTGGTGGGGCTTGGGGTGCTACAGGCGCTCGGGCCTCCCTCGCTGGATCCTGGCCGCCTGCCTCTTCCTCTCCATCATGGTGATGCTGTGGCTGAGCTGTGCCAGTTTGGTGACTGCCCCTGAGCAGCATGTCAAGACTCAGGTATGGGGGCATCACATACCCCACAGAGGTGCCCAGCACTCTGAGGGTCCCCACCAGGGATGGGTGAGATGTTGCTGTGCCCATGCTGTCGGTCCCTCCCCAGTCAGCCCCGTGGTGTTCCCGGGTGGGGATCTGGGAGTGCCGTCCCCTGCTCTGGGGCTGCAGGGTCACCTCTGCCTGTCTTGCAGCCTCTGAGCATCAACGGGGACAAGGAATACCTGGAGGACCTGGATGGCCCTGGCACCTTCCCGCTGCCACCCGTCATCGCTGTCACCCTGTGCCCCGCGCACGGAGACGACGCAGGGCCACTGCCCCTCAAAGTCGACCTGGACAAGACTATCCTGTAGCACTCCCACCCCTTCCCATCACCTCCACGCCACCTCCCTGCCACCATCTCCAACCCCACTCCTCTGTCCCTCTGGCTGCCCCACATCCCGAGCTCCCAGAGGGGCATCTCTGGGGCACCATCCAGCGGGTCCTGGGGATGGCCACTGTGGAGGAGGCTCCAGAAGCCAGGCAGCTTTGCCTCCTCCACGGATGTGCTGTGTGCTGGGATCCTGCTTTCCAGCGCTCCAGAGCCAAGAGAGGAGCTGCCAGAGCAGGGAGGCCGCCGGGGCCCCGGGCATGTGTCCAGCGCTGGGCAGGAGGGAGTGGCTGCCGTGGGGGATGGATGGAGACTGTCTGCAGCCTTCTGAGCCTTGGCTGGGCACATGCCTGGCCTCCCACCTTGGGCTGAGCCCCCGAGGCGCCGGCCCCGGCCCTGGGAACTTCCTTCCGCCGGCCGGAGCCGATTGCCTGGTGGAGCCGGAACGTGGCAAATGGATTTGGCGTTGGCAGCCGCGGAGAGTGGCGGATCTCACCGCCTCCGTGCCCACGCCAGGGACCCTGCCAGCCCCTTCCCGGAGCTGGGGAGGGGCCCTGGGGTGGGTCCTTGCCCTCCTGTGATGGGACCAAGGAGGGGATGGGGTGGCATTTCCCTGACTTCAAGCTTGGGCAGGAGGTGGGAGCTGCTGGGACGGCTCCATGCTGGGCTCAGCATCCTGCTAGGATGGCTCCTTTCTGGGTGGGATGGCTCCTTCCTGGGCTCAGCATCCTTGCCCAGTGTTGGGAGCAGCTCAGCCTGTGGGGCCGTGGCTGATGGCAGGACCTGGTAGCAGCTGGTGTCCATGCCCCTGGGCTCATTGCCCTGGAAGTGGGGCCTCCTGACTCACAGGGACCCCCTTGGCTCACCCTGGCACAGCCCCTCTCCATGGAGGGGTTCCCCTCCCTCTCCATTGTCCCCACCATTCCCCATCACTCCACTTTGTGTGTCGTTTTGTGGTTTGATTTTCACTGGCACGCGGTTCCTGGGCCCCTGGCGCCCCATGGGGACACTGCCGTGCCACAGGGACAGTGGTCCTGCCATCCCCCTGCCACCTAACACATCTGTACAGATTAACTTATTCCCCCTGAGCCCCACTCCCGGGTTTTTGGGCTCTCTGCCTGTGCCAGCCGCTCCCTGGGGCTGTGGTGGGGCAGGGGGCTCTCGTCCTGCCTTGTGCTGCTCCGTCTCACTGTCACCCACTCAACATATCTGGGCTTGGGGGATGGGGTGGGGGGTGTGGAGGGTCTCGTGTCCGTTTTGGGGTACACTTTTCATTGTTCTTTTTGGCTCGGTGTGAGGCTCGGTGGAGTCTGGGATGTCCTGGCCACGGCAGATCTCCTGGGCCCTGGGACAGGAGCTCTGGGGACAGGATGGCCGTGGAGCCCTCCCGGCTTCCCTTCCAAAGGGCAAACCCAGCCCTGAGCTGTGAGGGGCAATAAAAGGTTTGTACCAGGCCTGGGTGAGTCAGTGGCTTTGTGGGATTCCCATTCCTGGCCAGGGGCAGGATTGATCCCCCACATGGGGCTGGTGGGAGGGCACTGGGCTGTGCCATCCTGAGCCAGGGTGCAACCTGTGGCAAACTGGAGAGAATTCCCTGCTGGGCATGGACAAGGAGCAATGCTCCTCTCTGCTGCCAGGCTGGGAGACTCCAGTGGAACAGGAGATGCTGTGGGAGCTGCTCCCAGCACCCATGAGTGGGCTCAGTGGGTGCTGGGAGGGTGCAGGGTGGGTAGGGGGTCATTCACCCCAACACATCCCCCTGTCAGCTGCAGGGAGGAGGAGGCCACGATGCCATGGCAGGGAGGGCTGTAGGCACATGGAAGGGTTGGGAATAAGGGATTTTCCTGCTGAAAACTATCTGGATGCCCATGTCAAGGAGGGGAAGTGTCAACCAGGCTATGCACACGTGTGACACGTCACACAGGATCAGAGGCTGGGACGTGTCCACATGTGTGTGTGCCCACCTTTCCCCTGCCAGTGTGTTTGTCCTGGCACAGCACCAGGCGAGCTCCCTCCGTGCCAAGCATGGCTGGAACCCTCACAGAGGGCCTGGAGCCTCATTTGCAGCACTTCAGGAGCTGGGGCTGGCCCTGGTTTTCCCTGGGACGCAGAGCCAGGGGCGTGGAGGTGCTGGGCATGGATGCTGGATGCTCACAGGAGTCACAGCCAAGGCAGGGGCTCCAAAGAGGGTGGGCTGTTCCCTGCCAGCTGCCTCTGCTGCCAGAGCACATCCCCTGCCTGGCCCTGAGCTGGGCATGCAATGTCACCCCCACAGTGTGGCAGTGCCAGTGCTGGAGGGGACAGCAGTGTGGGCACAGTGTTGTGCTCACAGCATGGCACAGGAGGGTGTTTTCCCTAAATGGAATGGAGAGGGATGGTGATTCCAACCCAGGGCAGCCTTGGCTGTGCTGGGCCAGTGTGGGAGGCAGAGTGGGTGCCATGCCCACATTTCCCAGCCAATAATGGGATGTGGGGGCTTGCAGGGTGTCCTCAGCAGGCAGCTGGGTGCCTCAAGGTGCCAGGGCGGGCAGAGGGGTGTTGGGGGCCATCAGGATAAGAGGGAAAGGGTAAGAGCTGGAGGCCAGCATGGAGCAGCTTTTGGGGTGGGAACAACCCGATGGCTCAGGGGCAGGAGCTCCAGAGCTCGGCCCAGGTCACTGAGTGCCCTTCAGATGGCATGTCAGGGGGTGTCTTTCTCCAGAATTTTCCATACATAGCCCAAGGCATCAATGCTGAGCTGCATTTCAGGCTGGCTGAGGGTGATGGCAGCAGTTTGCCCTGCAGCGGTTGGGTGCAAGGAGGAGTAAACAGGGGAAGCTCAGGGTGGTGCTGCGGGAGGCTGAGATGCCCAGCACAGGCCTGTCGGCATCCCCCCACCCTGGGCTGGTGCACAGGGAGGGGGAAAGGCACAAGATTGGTGCAGACAGCTGGCAAACCCTGCCTGCCACGGGCAGCGGCTCCAAGCGGGTCCCCTCCTGGGCTGGGGCTGGGCTGCAAACCGTGGACAAGCTCCTCGCCTTTAAACTGGAGTCAGATTCCTCGCTGCTGGCTCAGGGTTCAGGGCACTGTGCCCAGGAGCAGGTGAGGAGGGACCCCACTGTAACAAGCAGGAGATGCATGAAATCAGCTGGTTCCACTCCCCCCAGCAGGCAGTCGAGTGTTTTCCACCAGACGCCTTTTCCTTCTCGGTCCCTCTTGTAGTTTTTCACGGGGGAAGCAAAATTCGTGGTGTGTGGTCCCACTGGCAGTGGGCAAGGCAGGCTGGGGTGGAATCACAGCCTCCAGCCCGTGGGGTGGGGCACACTTGCACATCCACACTCGTGCCTGGGTGTCCATCATCTCCTCCACATGTCCCGCCACAGGTCTGAAAGTAATCCCAGCTGGGTCAGTGGCAGAGAAGTGGCCTCAAAAATCTTGAAGAGGTCACCAAGGTGCCACTGCACCTCCAGCACAGACCCCACGGCACCTCCCCTGCTGGGCATCGCTCGGTGTCTGTGCCAGCAGCCAGAGCTAAGAGTAGTGAGGGTCTCTCTGGCTGTGATCAGGGTCACAGCCCCCCTGGCTGCTCTCGGATGGGCTGCTGTTCTCCCCTCCAGAAATGCCCCTCCGCCCTCCCCTCGGTTCCCCCAGCACATCTCAGCTGCCAGGAGCTGGCCTGGCTCCACCAGGCTCTCACGCTCCAGCAGCAGAGCCGGAGCCGGGCCAGGCACTGGATGCATTTGCACATGGGTTTCCCTCCCCTCTCCCCTCTGCTCCCAACAGCGCCGTTTGTGCCTGTTTCTCACCCCCTTCTCCTCTGCTTCAGGAGCATTTGTGACTCCTTGTCCCGCTATGGGGTGCCTGAAGCCCTGTGTTCTGTCCCTCCAGGATGCCCCTGCTTGGAAAAAGCACTGGGGTCCTTGGTCCAGGCGTGTCAGAGAGGGCAGAAATGCCAGGACTGGGTCAGCAGGGAGGGGAAGGACTCTGAGGAGTCCCTGCCTCGTACATTTGTGTGCCAACCCCCATTTTTATCCTCTGGGACTGATTCAGAGGGCACATGGTGTTAGTTCACCAGGTGCTTCCCTCCAGCCCTTCCCACTCGTGTCCCAGGGAGGTGCTGGGGGCACAGAGCGCTCAGGAGGAGGTTTCTTGTTCTTGTCTCATGTTGGAGGAATGAAGGTCTTCCATAAGAATTTGGGTGAAACAGCAGGTTTGGGCTCTTGGGCACGGTGGGAGAAGAGCCTGGGCTCCTCTCTCAGCTGGGAAAGGATACTTCCAGCAGCTCCAGTTGCCTCTTGCTCCCCCTGGCCCGGCTCCTGCCAGCACATGGCTGGGATCCGGTGACCTCCTGACCAACACAGAGCAATAAAATCAGAGATAAACTTCCATCCAGGGATGGAGTGAGATGAGAGTGCAGGGTGGGGAGCTGGGCAGGGTTCAAAGCACCTTCTTGACCCTGCATGTGGGAACTGGACCCTTCCCCTATAAATTTGCTCTCAAATCATGCCTGGCACCATCCTGGAGCCACCACAAAGCTCACATGGTCTTCAAAGATGGAAACCTCACACAATCAGGCAGGGAAAGCACCGTGCCAGGGATGGCAACCTGGGAAAACACCACCATGGGTTTCCTCTCCCGGTTGTCCTCCCTACAACCCACCCCAAAGAAGCAGAGCCACGGGTGGTGATTCAACAGCAAGGAAACCAAGGGAAAAACAATCTCCTGGCGCTAATGGGATTGGTTCTGTCCCTACCACGCACATTCCAGCGTGGCTCGAGGGACCGCTTGGGGCGGGGGGAGAACAAGGGGAGGATAACGAAGCCAAACCGTTCCCCGTGTTCAAATGTCAGCGCCGAGCGCAGTGCCGTGGCCGGGCCTGGCGCAGCTGCCGCGCCGGTGCCGTGGGGAAGCCGAGCATGGGGCCCGGAGTGCAGCCAACCCGCCCAGTGACAGGGATTTTCCATTCCCTGGGCTTCATTACTGCCTGGAACATGGAGCTCACGAGGGGCTTCGCTTCCCGCCGTGTTTATGTTGCTGCCGTGTGTTCTCTTGCCAGGTGACCAAGCCAAGCTGGCCAGGGAGCCCGGGCTGTGTGGCTGTGGTTTGGCTGGATGGGAACCAGGCTCTCTTGCAGCACCTGCTCACCTCCAGGCGCCGCAGCCAGCGGCGATTCCGTGGGGATGCCACGTGTGCCAGGCACTGCAGCACGTGTGGAGGGGCATCTGCTGCACCACAGCCTCGCTCCGGGGCTGGGTGGCACCAGGGACAGCCAACACCTCCAGCCGGTGTGGGATGTGGCTCCCACAGGCTCAGCTCCACGTGGGAGTGATGGAGCATAAGGTTCATTAAAGAAGGTGTTGAGACTGTCCCCACATGGCTGTGCTCTCTGCTTCCCTCTCACCCTGCAGGGCACAGAGATTCCTGCACTTCCCAGAGCAGGCGTGAGCACACACGAGTCTTGTCTATGCTGGATAAGATGGCACTGCTGCTCCAAGGGGTGGACAACATGCCTGGGGGTGGGAGCTGGGCCCAAGAGCCAGGCTGGCTCCAGCCTGGCAGGGAAGGGATGTGCTCACAGGTGTCTTGTGCTGGAGATGAACCAGCCGTGTCAGGTTGGCTCTGGAATTGCAGACCTGCCTGGCTGGTCTGCACCCTGGGATGGTGGGAGCCCACAGAGCTCATTCTGGGGGGCTCAGGTGCCCCCACATCAGTGGGAGTCCCTGGGGCTGGTGGCTGCTCTCAGCCACGGAGGTCTCTGCAGTGACAACTGGCAGTGGTGGTGCTCAAGAGGGAAGGAGAGGGTGGCTCACCTTCACCAGCCCCCCCAGGAGAGACTGGTGATGTCTCCAAGAGATAAAACATCTCCAAGCCTGACCATGGCTGTGGGGAGATGCAGGTGGTGCATCCAGTGGGGCAGAATTAAAGGGAGGCAGACGAGCCTGTCCCACCAGACACACCCCACCCATGGCCTGACCCCTCCCTGGGATTACATGGGGATTAGCAGAGAGCAGTCGACCAGAAATGCAGAGGGAATTAAACCAGCCAGAAGCACTGGCACCAAGAAATCCCTCAGCAGCACCCTCTGGACACGTGTGGCAGCTGAGGGACAGGGCTGGGATTATCACCAACACTCCATGGACACGGGGACAGCGAGGAGGTCACCACGGCCTCCTCCACAACAAGGGCAAGTGGAGGAGCAGAGAGGCGCTGCTGGCTGGGGAAAATCTACCAAGAATTGGAAATAAAACCCCTGGATGTGTCCAGCTCTCTGCCTCCTCCACCCAGCCCAAAGCATGTGGATTCTGGTGCTGGGGCTGTGAGGAACTCCCACTCCTGAGCAGGATGAAATGGAGAGGTTGGAGGGGAAGGCAGTGCTGTCAGCTCATGATTTTGTCATTAGTCTCCCAGTGCTGGCCGTGGATTTTAAAGCCCAGCTGTGGGAGCTGTGGGATACACCAGAGCTTGGCTTGCAGAGCAAGGTACATGGACAGAGCTCATGTTTTGTAAGGGGAAAAAAACCCAGTAAAATATGACTCAAATACATCCTGATGGCGTAAAATGAAGATCAGAAAGAAGAAGAATGTAAATAGTTTGGAGTTTATCTCTTTTTTTTTAACCCAGGCCAGTTAGACTCGTGATTTTTCCAGGCAGGGCACTGCTCTCCACAGTAGGAATTCCAGGACTGCCTGGATATACTGTGTGCACAGGATAAATATATTAAAGTTGTGTGAGTTGCTCAGATGCTGTGCTAACACTGGTCGTAAAACTCACCTTAGATATAAGGCAGGCTGCTTGGGGAAGCGGCTAAGTGCACTCAACAAATAATGAAGAGAAATAAAAATAAATATCAAATGGCCCATAAAATCAAACAATAATGGTAACTAAAAAGTTCCTGGATTTGCTGCCAGAGGTAAAATCCCATCAGCACTATGAAATAACAAGAAATACCCCCTCTTGGTTCCTTCTCCACATGACACAAGTCAGCACGCCTGGTCACCAGAGTAGTTATGGAATACATCTTCCTTCCAGAGTCTTATAAATGCATTTTTCATGCTTTGAGAGACCTTCTGGGGTTTGATTTAACTGGGATCTGGGGAACATGTGAAAGGCATTTACAGCATCCAGCCCAGCCTGGCTTTTCCTGCAGGGGAAGCAGAGGTGTAACGTTCACAGCTCCCACCGCCGCCCCACCTGGGCCAGAGGGGCTGCAGCCCTTCACTGAACAGAAATAGATGCACTTAAAATAGCTGTATGGACCTAAAAATAATAAAGGGAAAGCGTTTGTTTGAACTCTTTCAAAGATCAAGGTGTGCTGATCATATGAGGAGCAGCTGAGGGAGCTGGGGGGGCTCAGCCTGGAGAAAAGGAGGCTCGGGGGGACCTTTTGTTCTCCACAACCCCCTGATAGGAGGGGGGAGCCGTGGGGGGTCGGGCTCTGCTCCAGGGCACACGGACAGGAGGAGAGGGCATGGCCTCAGGCTGGGCCAGGGCAGGGGCAGGGGGGACATCAGGAGGAATTTCCTCCTGGAAAGGGTGGCCAGGCATTGGAAGGGGCTGCCCATGGAAGTTTGGAGTCCCCACCTCTGGAGGTGCCCAAGGAACAACTGGATGTGGCACTCAGAGCTCTGGGCTGGGGGACAAGGTGGGCACCGGGCACAGGGTGGGCTCCATGACCTTGGAGCTCTTTCCCAACCTCAAGGATTCCACCACTCTGTAAAGCAGCCCCAGAAGGAAGGGGAAGTGTCACACAAAGCAGAGCTGGTGTCTGAGGAAGCAGGACAAGCACGAGGTGTTGGCAAGGAGGGGCAGGAGCCCCCCAGGAACCAGCACAACACACAGAGCCCCCATGGAGTGGGGGCAGAGCTGGGTGGGAGCTACACTCGCTCCTGCAGTGCCAAGTTGCAGAAGGGGACGGGGGTGAAACACCAGAATGGTGATGACTTACAGCATGAACGTCCATCCACGGCCTCTCCCCTCTCCCCGTGCTGACATCTCCTCCTCTGTGTAGGTTGGGTCTAAAATAACAAGGCCCCAAGGTCCTGGTCAGGGTCTCCATGCGCTGCAGCAACACAAATAGCAAATTAATAAGCACTGCTTCCCTTTGTCCCCAAGGTTTTATGAGGCTTAATTAATGAAGGTCTGTAAAACGCATTTGGGGCTGGGAATGAAATGTGCTGTGGAAATGCCAAATATTTTTAATGCTCCAGCAGATTTAGGTTTAAATAAGAAAAATACACAGCTTCTCCTCTGAAACAGATTGCTCTCCTTGAAGCGAAGAACTCCAGAACATGAAGTTTTCATCAGGCTCGACTTGAAAGAGGGTTTTCACGGCTTTCCAAGTGCATTTATTCTCATGTATGAATCCCCCCTTTCCCTGATACACATGTGGACACCGAGGCATGGGAAATCAAAGCAATCTACCCCCGGTCGCTGGCAGAGCCAGAGCTAGGAAGAATTTCCTAATTTCCACCGAGGACTGGAACGCCCTCTGGACCATCCGCTCTCTCCAGATGCGGCCTCGGGAATTGCAGGGCCCTGGGCTGGGGTCGGTGTGGGGAGCGCTGGGAGGGCTCTGGCACCCCCCACGTGTGGGGTGCGGGCACCGGGATGAGCAGCCGGAGCTCCGGCGACCTGACTGCACCCTCTGGAGGGAACGGCTGCTCCTGCACACACAGCCCTGGGCCGAGAACACCGGCCCGGCCCGGCCCGGCCCTGGCTTTGTCCCCGCGGGGATGTCCCCGCAGGCTGCACCTGGGACGGGCCCTGCAGGTGACACTTCATGGGCCGCTGGTGGAACCCGAGGGACGTGGGGAGGCTGCAGGGACAGGGGACAGGGGACAGGGGGACAGGGGCAGCTGGGAGGCACTGGTGGCCCTGACCCCCCTGACTGTGGGGTGGTGACAGACCCCCACGTCCTCTCAGCTGTAGGGCAGTGACAGACGCTCCCTGAGGAGGTGACAGAGCCCTGTCCTCTCAGACCGGGGGGGTGACAGAGGTGACAGCCCCCTGAGCCCGGGGGGTGACAGAGGTGACAGCCCCTCAGCCCGGGGGGGTGACAGCCCCCTGTCCCCTCACCCTCGGCCGGCGCGGCGGCCTCGCGGGGCGGTGACAGCCCCGGTGGCGGCGGAGGCGGCGCCAGGCCCGGCGGGCGCGGAGCGGAGCCCGCGGCTCCCGGTGGCTCCCGGTGGCTCCCGCGCGGGCCNCGCGGTTGGGGATTGTCCCGAGCGGGGAGGATGGACCGTGATGGGCCACAGACAGACAGACAGACAGACAGCGCTGCTGCTGCTTGCGGGGCGTGTGGAGAGGGAGGCTGAGCCTTGGGGGAGGCTCGGACACACAGAATACAGTGAACCCCAGCCTGGGAATCCCATGCTGTGAATCCCACGGGTAAATCCCACGCTGTGAATCCCATCCTGTGATCCCACCCTGGAAATCCCACCCTGGAAATCCCATAGGTAAATCCCACCTGTGAACCCCACCCTGGAAATCCCACTGGTAAATCCCATAGGTAAATCCCACCTGTGAATCCCACCCTGGAAATCCCACTGGTAAATCCCACCGGTGGATCCCACCTGTGAATCCCACCCTGGGTCGGGTCTGTGGACCCACCAGGTCTGTGTTTGCAGAGGCACCAGGTGTATGAGTTACAGACACACCGAGATTTTTGTGTTTCTGGCCCCTTCTGGTGCACCCCATCCCCTCCCACTGCCCTCCAGTCACTGGTTTTGGTCCCCACGGAGTCACTCAGCGTTTGAAGGCAGCACAGAGCAGGTGGTACCTGTTGAGGTGATGTGGTACCTGTTGGGGTGACGTGGTACCTGTCAGGGTGATGTGGTACCTGTTGGGGTGACATGTTACCTGTTGGAGTGATGTGGTGCCTCTCGGGGATGCAGTGGATGTTGTGCGTGGTACCTGCTCCCTGAGGAGTTTCTGTTCCCAGGGTTTTCCCATCTGCCACCATCCCCAGTTCCTGCTGGACAGTGTTCAGGGAGTTGTGGTGTCTGTCTCACTGTCACTGTCCGTCTGTCACTGAAGCATGGTTCATCCCCAGCCTCACTCAGCACTGGCTCCTGAGATAACCACCCGTGTGGATGAGAAGCTCTCACAGTCATTGTTCAGCCTCTCTGAATTCTCACCTAACAGATACATCCTATTTTTTTCCCCTCGTGAGCACCTGTGGTCCAGGAGGCTCCGTGCTGTGTCACCTGCAGCATCTCATTTCATCCCTCTGCACCAACCTTTCCTCCCCTCTCCTGGGCAGGAACTCCAGCACTTCCCTCACCCAGGTGTTGGCAGCGCTCGGCAGTTCTGCAGCCCTGAGAGATGGAAGCAATTTGCTTCAGGGCTGTGATAAATCACCCAGGCTGGAGCTGCAGCAGTTTTATTCCCCGAGCTGTAGCTCCTATCGCTGCATGTTTGTTTTCTTTGTTATTTTAAAGTAAAACCCGTTGAAATTTGGATCCTGCTTCTTGTTGGTCAGTAGTCTGCTGGTTTAGAGGCGGATTTTTTGGGGGAATACAGGGAGAAACTTGATGGGGGATGCTGGATGTGCTGCTTTGTCTCCGGAGAGCACGAGGGGGATTTCAAGGGCATTCCTTGTTAGGTGCTTCCCCTTGGGACTCTTCGACACTTGCCGGGTATTTACTGTCTAAGGCGAGAGTTCGGAGCCCTCTCGTGCCGTTGCTCACATGCCATTTCGCTGGGGCACTGCAATTCCAGCAGCACGGGCAGAATTTCCATCTTTGGAATTCCTCCCGCGTGGCTGCTCCGAGTTCCCCCGAGCGAGTGGCTGCCCCAGAGCAGGAAAATGAACTTCTCTGCTGGGATCCTGCGCTTTCATTCGACAAGGAACGCGCTGTGCAAGAGGGGGACAAAAGGCTCTCTGATGGCAGGAGATAAGGCCGTGCCTGGGCATTGAAAAGCAAATGGCCCCAATCTTCTATTTCGAAATAAACTTGGGTTGTATTTTTTTTCTTTTCTTCCTCCTCGGGTAGAATTTCCTGAGTTACAAATGGGTTGCATATTTTGCTCCCAGCCCTCTTTATCATGTAGAGGGAGAGTTTGAAGCTGCAGAATTGCCTCTGTGGTGCTTTGCTGCTCCTGGGGACGTGCTTTGGGATGGGGAGAGGAAACGGTGGAACCCATCGGGACCCTCAGCAGGACAGAGACACCAAGGAGCATTGCTGCAGTGTTGGTGAGGTGAGACTGTGCAGAGCAGGGTGGCAAAAATCTGGGATAAACACCATCCCAGGTGCTGGAGAGGATGTTCCCGTGCAGGCCTTTACGTGGGAATTGATTGAGGTCTCCAGACAGACCGTTGAGGAAATAATTGGGAATAATCCCTTGAAAAAAGGAAGGCAGCCAGGTTGGATCAACACTTTCCACAAACCTCCCTGAACTGTTACACACTGGTGTGTTTGCTGTCGAAACCAGGATGAATGGAGGGGAGACCTGCATAAAGTACATATATCAGAGTTCACACCTTGACCTGAGCTTCCCAAACCTTATTCCTAATGAGAAGGAGGTGGGAAGGAGAGAGCTGTGAAGGAGAATGGAGTAAAACCACATGGGGGAATGTAAGGGCTGTGATCTGCCTTGCCCTCGTGTTCCTGTCCTCTCCTACAGCTTCAGCCTTCAATTAGACTTGGTGCCTTTTCCCTTTTGAAACTGAAGTTGAGTTTTGTGGGGTTTCCACCATCCATCCTCTGCCACATGGTGAGTTTCAAACAGATTTAGTTGTTAGATCTGGTAGACGTGGTGTAAGTGTTTATGCTCTAATTGAATCGCTGTAAAAATAACTTGCTGCTTGATTTTGCAACATTGGGAGAACCCAGAGCTGGAGGTTTTATTTACACCATAAGTAAACTTGGGTGATGCTTTAAAGGTTCCTGTCCTACCACTGAATCTTGTGGAGCTTTGTGAGGAAGAACCTTGCATGGTGGGATGGTGGTTAAAGTGTCTTCCCCAGTTTCTTGTTTATAAGAATAAATGCTGAAGTTGCAGAGAAATTGGGGATGTTTTAAAAAGGCTGTTGCTGCACTTCTGGTGGCCTTGGGTGACTGTGCCCAGGGAAGGGTGGCACAAAGCCTGTGCAAAAGGGGCTGCCCAGGGATCTGGGGAACAGAGTGATGCTGGGATGGGTGTGAACCTGCAGAAAGTGAGTGCAGAGGATTCAGAGAAACAGGCAGCAAACAGGTGTGATCCTGGCACTGAGCTGGAGTTGGTGTTGCCATGCCAAGTGCTGGGGCAGCTGGTCCCATGTGCTGGAAAACACAATTCCCTCACTTTGCATGGAGGGGTGGTGGGTTTGCTGCTGTCAGCTGGTGTTTCATCACTTCGTGTTGTTCTTGCCTGAGTTCCTCAGTGCTCCAGGCAGTCACAGAATCATGGAATGAACTGGGTTGGAAGAGACCTCTGAGATCATCAAGGCCAACCCTTGATCCAACCCCACTGGGATCACTCCGTGCCCTGGGCTAGTGATCACCGTGGGGCTGGATCAAGATGTGGTGGATTCTCACTCAGTGCCACATTCAGTGTCATCTTAAACACCTCCAGGGATGGAGACTCCACCCCCTCTCTGGGCAGCCCATTCCAATGTCTGACCACTCTCTCTGGAAAGAATTTCTCTCTGATATCCAACCTAACCCTCCCCTGGCAGAGCTTGAGCTGTGCCCTCTTGTCCTACTGTTGGTTGTGTGGGAGAAGAGACCAACCCCCCCCGGGTACAACATCCCTTCAGGTAGTTCCAGACAGTGATGAGGTCACCTCTGAGCCTCCTCTTCTCCAGGCTGAGTCCCCCAGCTCCCTCAGCCTCTCCCCACAGCACTTGTGCTCCAGTCCCTTCTCCAGCCTTGTGGATCTTCTCTGGCCCTGCTCCAGCCCCTCAATATCTCTCCTGAACTGAGGGGCCAACGATGTGAGGGTGGAGGGGCAGGGAGGGGAGTGGCATCTTGGCATTGCTGCTCTCTGGAGCACCTGCTTTGTGAGTAACTACTCCTGCTTTATTGCAGCACTGCCCAGGTGGTGCCAAACCCCAGGGTGAGCCAAACCCCACTCCCAGCACCTCCCAGCCTGAGCCTGAGCTCTCCAGGAGTCCTCCCAAGGTGTGGGGCCAAGGGCCCGGGGTGGGCGTGTGGGAGAAGGTTGGGGGGTGGCTGTCTTGGTGTGGGGGACTCTGTGCCCTGCTGGAGCTGCTGGCAGAGCTCAGAGGGGCTGTCCCCAGTGGGCAGGGAAGCTGGAAGCCAGGACAGGTCCTGTGACACATCTCTGGATGAAGCTGACACAGATCAGCCTGGCTTGGCTTCCAGAGGGGAAATCATGGGGTGGAGTGGGGTGGAGGGAAGAGCAGGTGGAGGGAAGAGCAGGGTGGAAATAAGAGCAGGGTGGAGGGAAGGGCAAGGTGGAGGGAAGGGCAAGGTGGAGGGAAGAGGATGGTGGAGGGAANAGGATGGTGGAGGGAAGAGCAGGTGGAGGGAAGAGCAGGGTGGAAATAAGAGCAGGGTGGAGGGAAGGGCAAGGTGGAGGGAAGAGGATGGTGGAGGGAAGAGCAGGGGGTACCCAGGAGGCCAGCAGTGCCTGTGCATGGGCTAGGTGACACTTTGGGGTGGCCTTGGTGGCTCTGCTGTGCTTCCCAACACCACTAGGTGCCTCCCGGCCTTTGCACTGCTGGGAGAGCTCAGGGCTGGCACAAGCAGCGCCCGCCGAGCCTGAGGCTGCTCACAGAACCCCGGCGCTGGGTCACCCAAGGGGGGCGCTGCTTTCTGTGCCATTTTAGAGGTGGGTTTGCTTTTCTTAGAGCTGAGGTTGGCAGCGTTCGACTGTAAGGTGGGGAAAGGTGGAGCTGGTTGAGGCAGTGCTGCCAGGGAGTGGGGAAGGACCCTCTGCCTGGGGGTGTTCATGGACACACAGGAATATTTATTTATCTGCTGTAAACCCCCTACCATTCTGGGCGTCCCTGCTGAGCTCAGGACCATCTGACTCTGGCACTGCTGTGGCACTGCCCGTGGCTGCCAGCGGAGCTGATGTGCTTCAGGTGATCTCCTGTTTGCTCAGTTTGTTCCTGGCTCAGAGGGATTAGCCTGGGGGATGACAAAAATATAATCATGGTGAGGTTTAGGGGAGCTGGGGGAGTATCTTCCTGCTCTCAGTCACTGTGAAAGGAGCAGGTTGAGGTTGTGGGTCAGCAGGAGGTTTGGGGCAGGACTGAAGAGAATCCCTGACCAGGCCAGGATGCTCAGTGGTGGCTCTGGATGTGGGCAGAGAGAAGAGGAATGGTAGATCTTGTCCAATGTTGTGCCCCTCCACCCCCTGGTGCCAGTGGTGCCCTCACCTGAGAGTTCCACTCAGCTTTTTGGCTGCTGAATGGCCAGGACCAAACTGCTTTTCCCCAGCATAAAGATGACTCTGGCTCTGTGACAGAAACATTTTACAAATCTTATTCTATCTTTTTATTGCTGTTTCCCCCCCACAAACATAATTTGTCCTGGGTACAGCACGTACTGCCCAGCCCCTAACGCTGAAACTCCAGGAGGTGGCACAGAGTTTAACATGTTCAGATCTTTCCCCCTCCACTTTTTTGGTGCTCCAGCCAGTTTTTTTGACAGCTATCCAGTTTTATTAGTGCAAAACCCCAAATCCCTCCTCCTTTGGCTCACAAACAACCTACTGATTGATGCCTGGGAGCAGAATCTCTTCCTCTGTGTGTGTGTGTGTGTGTGTGTGTGTGTGTGTGTGTGTGTGTGTGTGTGCTGGGCCCTGTGTGAGTCCAGCTCAGAAGAAAAGGAAAACAGAGATTTGGAAATGTCTGGGACTTCTAAGGGGATAAAAATAATATTTGAAAAATAAATGAATTGGAAAGCCTCTTGCTACAACTTGCTGCCTTACCTTTGGCCTGCAGGGTTTCCTTGGTTCCAGCTTGGGAGAAATAGGATGCAGATAAGGAAATCAGTAGGACCTGAGTCAGAAAGCACTTTAAAATCAACCAGGCACCTCCTGACTTCTGTGAAATGCATCTTAAAGTGCCATTTTCAGGCCCTGAAATACAACTGAAAAAAGCTTAGTCTGTTGGGCTTTGCCATTTTTCTTTTTGAAGAGTGAATGTTACTTGTTCTCCCTTTGCAAAACGTTCCATTTCCTTAAATTTGGAGACTGGAGACTTTTCAAACTTTATTATTCGACTTGAGGCATTTTCCAGAAGACCATTAATTTCACACAAAGTGTTGCTCCTGCTGAAACTCAGCCCCATTTATAATCCCTTTATTTGAGCACTCCAAATTGCCAGTCACTTTTAAATAGCGATATTAGTCTCAGGCTTTCTACTTGTATTTATTGCTTTGATGAAAGAGATGGTGACAAGAGTGGAAAATGAGTGGAGGCAGAGGAGAGAAATGGGAGAAATTAAGGGAAGGAGGTGGAAAAGGGAACAAAGAAATCGATTAAATGCTTTTTTTCTGGCGTATCTTTCCCAAGAACGATCGTGTTTCTCTGGAAAACATCCCCTTGATTGGATGTGTTAATATTTAATTAGTTGCTGATCATTAAGTGCTCGTTGTGGTTGCTGATTTGGACAGGGAAATGCTGTTTGTGGTGGTGCTGGTGACAGTCCTGCTGCTGAGAGCAGAAGTAGGTTAACAGGGCAGGTATTTCTGTGCCTCACCCCTAATCCTCCTTGCCCCCAGACTTCAAGGAAACCTCTTGCTGCCTCTTCTCAGGAGGGTGCAAAGGCCCCAGGAATGTCCAAAAGTCCCAGGAAGAGTCTGTGAAGCAGTAAATCCTCAGTGAAGGGCTCGGCCTTCCTGCCCCACCGTAACATTTGTTGGTGTGAACTGCTGGAAACTCATTTTCATCCTTTGGGCATGTGATCCAAAGCCTCAGGATCTGAAATATTGCAGTCACCATGGCTACCAGTGACTTATCTGAGGGAGTTTGACTTTTGTTTTGATTTTAAGTGTCTTAATTGTAGTTTAAAAATCAGAATCTAAATGTGTTTTTTACTTAGGCATGAAACTAAAGGCATTAAATGATTTGCATTATTAAAATATCTATAATGCTGCCTGTCAGAGATTCTTAAAGAAGGCCCTTAATATTCATACCTTATGTTCTAAATAAAGTTCCTCTCCAGCTTTCTGGTAGTTCTGCTTCTCTCACCACAAAAAATTCCTTGCAGGTGCCTGAGTGGCTGTTTTGCAATCCCAGAGCTTTTGTTTAGCCATGGAAAAGCTGTGCCAGTCCATGCCTTGATGGATGTGAACACACACGCATGTTTTCTGCTGGTTTTGCTCCTTCCTGTGTTGTCCCTCAGCCCTTCCCCGCAGGGTCCCACCTTGGAGCTCGTGTTTGTGGGAGAGTTTGGCTCTTGGAAGTTTGCCCTGCTTGGGAATCCTGCCAAACCCCCTCCAGTTTGTCCTGGATGAAAAATGACCAAGCACCACCTGCCCCAAAAAGTGGGAAAACGTTGGGATGCTGAGCTGGGGTGAGGAGCACCAAACTGTCCCTCCCTGCAAGCAGAGCCGTGTCCCACAAGGAGAGGAAGAACCCGACAGACAGTTGTGTAGCCAAAGGTTTTTCCTCCTTCATTCAATCACTGAAATGTTCCAATCTGTCCTGCTCTAATTCTCTCCACTTGTGCAGTGGTTGCAAACATGCTGAAATATGAACTCATGCTCGGTAAGCCTTTAATTCCAGCTTTGATGTTTTTAATCATCGGCACAGATTTGGTAAAAATGATTCATTAGCCTGAAAAGCATCTCGGGTTACACGTGATGAGTGGGGGAGGCAGCGGCAGGGCCTGCTTGGGTGTTCTGGGGATGTTCTTGGGGATGTTCTTTGTGCCTGGGCTGGTTCTTAGAATCACAGAATCACAGAATGAGCTGGGTTGGAAGAGACCTCTGAGATCCTCAAGGCCAATCCTTGATCCAACCCCACTGGGATCACCACTGTGATCACTCCGTGCCATGGGCTGGTGATCACAGTGGGGTTGGATCAAGACATGGTGGATTCTCACTCAGTGCCACATCCAGTGTCATCTTAAGAGTAAAATGAATTCTTGAAGTGTGGCTCTTCCCACCTCCCAGCCCCTGAGCTGCAGAGGCCTCTTGGGATGCCTTTCTGGTCAGAAATGAGCCCTCCCTGCTCTCAGGGCTGTGGTTGGTGTGCTCGGGGCGAGGGTGAGCACGTGGAGAGCTCCAGCATGAGGTGCCCCAGCAGGAGATTTCTGGGCCTGTTTGCCTTCCTTGCCCTCTGTCTGCCTGAACCACTCCCTCAGCCCCTGCTGGAACATCTCCATGACCTGCCTGTGTGTGGGGTTTGGGTTCTGGGTTGGTTCTCCCCACCCCACCCCGTGCTGAGCTCTATCTGCAGTGACCAGAGAGGATTGAAGGCAATCTGGCTTCAGAGCAGCGGCTTGGAGGCAAATCCTCAATCCCATTACTCATTCCCTGGCAGTCCCCGGGTGGAACTCAGGTCCCAGGGATGTTCTCAGTGGAACTCAGATCCCAGGGATGTTACCAGTGGGAACTCAGATCCCGGGGATGTTCTCAGTGTGGAACTCATCTCAGGGAAATTCTCAGTGTGGAACTCAAGTCCCAGGGATGTTCTCAGGTCCTGGGATGTTCAGTGTGGAACTGAGTCCCAGAGATTATTCTCAGGGGCCCTGAGGCTGCTGCCCAAAGACATCCCCTTTGGAATCCTGCTGAATTCCAACTGCAGGGTGTGCAGTGGCTGCAGTTCTGTGGATATAAAGATCCCTTTCATGCTGCAGCTGTTTCCATGTGGAGAGTGGGATTTCTGTTCCTGCAAAGCCACCTTTATACCAGGATATTCCCATCAGAGGCCCCTGTGGTGCAAACCTGCTGGGATCGCTGTGGGTGTGATGTTTGTGGTTTACACTTTGCCAGTGGATACATTTGGGTGCAGCCACAACCTGAGCCTGCTCCAAACTCCGTGTGCCCGTGCCCTGGCCCTGCCCGGGGCCACCGTGGCCACAGAAACCCCAGCAAAGCCCCGTGGCGGGGCAAGGACCTCACTCAGGACAAAGAAGACCAACCCGGGAGAATTCCAGCAGCTCTCCAGCCCTGCCTCCCTCGGGAAGGGAAGGGGGAAGGAGTGAAAGAAGCACTTTGTTGGGTGATGAAAGGCTTTTATCCCCGAGGCACGTTCCGAGGTGCCAGGAGGAGGTGACTCTTCCCAACTTTTGTCTTCAAGGCTGTTTCTGCTGTAACAAGTTGTTGAGCAACAAGTACAAGTCCTGTGGAGATCTCAGCTGAGATAGGGGCAGCCTCACAAAGGCACATGTTCAAGGCTTCCTTTTGTGCTTGTTTGTTTAATTAATTTTTTCCCCTCTCTGTCATCCAGCTGCTGCTCCTCTCCCTCCGTTCCCAAGGAGTGGAAGCCAAGGCTGAGCTCCGCGCTCCTTCCCCTGCCCTGCCCGTGCCTTATCACACAGCCCTTTTGTCCACCCGCACTGCAAACACGGCTTGTTGCTGTTCTCTCACCTCTGCTCCTCACGCTTTGTTTTCCCTAAATCCCTCACTTGATTTCTCCTGCTTTGTGTGGGGTTTGTTTTGTTTCCAGTTTATGTTGTTAATTTAAATTCCTTTTGGTTTTTTTTTCCCAGGCTGAAGGAAACTGGGCATTATCAAATGCTTCTCTTTTGGTTCGCTTTTTCCCCCCTTCAGAATGTTGTGTAATCATCGGATCCTTTTATTCTGTATCTGTAAATAGACAAAGGAACCAGTACAGGGAGTTTTTCCTGGAGTAGCTGTTCACAATTACCTATTGAAACGAATCTCACATGCAAACACGTTTATTCCACACAGATGTGTGAACCCACCCCTCCTTTTCTTTAAACTTGCACTCTGGTTATTCACAACGCCTGTAAAAGTTAATTGAGGAAGAGGGAAAAGGGGAATATTCGTGCAGGTAAAGCTTGTTGTTTGAACCCGCGCTGGGAGGGCTGTGGATGCAGTGACAGCATTCCTGGAGGGATAAATGCTAAGGCTGAGAAAAGGACTATTTGAAACCAGTATTAAAAAAAGCACTGAAGGAAATTCCCATGAAAAGACTTTGGCAGGAGGTCGAGTCTAATGAAGTCACAGTGAACTGTGAATTGCCATTCCCAGATGAACCTCTGGATCTGTCCATGTGGATTTTACTTGTCCAGCCTGGAGCAGAGTGGGTTTGTCAGGTTGTCCAGAGGGAACAGCATTTCCTTGCTGGTGGTGGATGTTTCCTCCTTTCCCCTCCAGCAAATCAAAGTTCCAGAGAGGAGAGTGAAAGGAGTTTGACATGATGAGTATCCATGATGAGTATCCATGTGCTGCTCCCTCCAGTCTCTTCCCTCTTTCCCCATGGGAAGATCCAGAGTGGACGGACATTTCTTGGCTCACAGAATATGGATAAAGGTCTTGTCAACAACTGCATTTTGCTAATCCTTTTTATCCCAGCTCCATACTCTGTTCTAGGCCCGCTGAGTTCAGGGCAGGGGTTTCAGACCTGTGCTACCAGAAGCACAGCAGACCCTTATCAGCCATCCCAGCCGGATCTCCTGGATTCTGAGGCACATTCCCAAGCCTGGGGAGTTGGAATCAGCCTGCCCAGGTCTGCTCTCTGCACCCAGCAGGCTCCAGAGGCGCTGCAGGCACAGGGTCCCGGCTCTGATGAGCATCCCAGACTTCCCCTCCTCGCCTCCCTTAAAGCTTCCAGGAAATTGCAGTCCCATAAGTGAGGCAGGGAGCAAGCCCTGGCCATTGTTCCTTATTGTTAGAGGGTTGTTTACAGCCCCTTTTTGTTCTCCCATCGCGCTGACTCTGCCCTGAACTTGCCGGCTGGTTTGGTCCATGGTGGCATCTGGGAGTGTGTTGGTCGGGAGCTCTGAGGGAGGGTGGGAGCAAATTTGGGATGACACAGCCAAGATCTGAGGGAACAAATTTAAGATTAGACAGCTGAGCTCTGAGAGGCACAGGGAACCTGCAGCTCTTTCTGGAGGTGTTTCCAGAGGAGCCCAGGGATTCTGGAGCTGTTTCCAGAGGAGCCCAGAGCATCCAGCAGCCTCTTCCCCTCGTGCAGAGCTCCTGCTGCCTCTGAACGAGACGTTCCCACTGACAAGTGCATCTGAGGCCAAGCCAGGCTGGGGATGATGCTCCATGTGCTGGGGAACATGTGGGAAAAGCAGGGAAATATTTGTGCTGGGAGGGGCCTGTTGACAGCAGTTGATGTTGTTTAGAGCAGCCAGTGCTGTGTAATATTTTGCTTTTGCTCTTCTCCTGAGGATCAGGCAGAAGGGAAGGAGCAAACCAGGCTGGCAGCAGATGCAGCAGCTGCAGAAAGGGAAGGTGGTGAGAAGAAGGAGCAGCTGTGACTCAGTGTGGTGGTTAAGTTGAGGTCAGGGTGGGCTCAACGTGGGGACACTGAGGTGCCTCGGGGGTTGTGGCCCCACAGGAGGCTGGGGTGGTCCCCAGAGCCCTTGTGTGCTGCAGGGGTGGGGTGTCAGCAGTGCCAAAGTGTCACTCAAAGAGCTGGAAGTCTGTTTTGCGTTGGGAGGAGGGAATGCAGTCTGAGGTGCTGATGTCATGATGTTCTGTGTGGCTGCTGAGCTGGGAATTTGCCTTCCAACTGGTTCCTGTTAGAGTGTCTCCCCCAGCAATGGGTAGGTAATACCACATGCTGTTTTAATTCACCCCAGCCTGTCTCTCTTGTTCTGTTTTTAGCATGGCTGACAAGAGCAGCACCCTGAAGTGCACGTTCTCTGCTCCTGGCCACAGCACCACTCTGCTGCAGGGACTGGCCTCGCTCCGAGCTCAGGCTCAGCTGCTTGATGTCATCCTCACTATAAATAATGAAGTGTTTCAGGTTCATAAAGTTGTCTTGGCTGCCTGCAGTGACTATTTCAGGTGAGAATCTGATAGGGAAGCAGGCATTTTTACCTTTCCCACTGGTTGCCTTGTGCTCCCCCACCCCAACCTTCCCAGCACATCCCAGAACTCCTGCCCCACAGAACCCTCTGGAGGTTTGGGTTGCCCCAGGGATTCCCTGCAGGCAGGTGGAGGTTCAGGATCACTCCCTCTGCACACACATGAGCTTTGTTCACCTACAGCTGCTGGGCCAAGGCTCGAGTTCAAAGCCAGGTCTGGAACCCACTTGGGCAGGTGTTGGAGGTGTTTTGCCCTGGAGCTGCCTGAGCTGATTCCGAGGGGAGGGCTCCAAAATGACTCACCCAGAGAAGGAGATGCCTGCTGTGAACACACCCCTGTTCTGAACCACCCCTGATGGTCTGCAGTGCTCAGGGCTCAGGGGCTGGGAGCACCCAGGGCTGTGTGTGACCCTCCCAGGCCCTGGGAGACACAGGAGCTTCGTCCCACCTTATGTGGGTGGAAAACTGAAGCCCTGAGATGAGTTTTTGCAGCCAAATTAATGCAGAGTGAGCCAATTGCAGAGCAGGGAATTCAGCCCTAACTGAAAATATGTGTTTGTCCATCTTGCCTCTGTCACAGAATCCTTGAGGTTGGGAAAGAGCTCCAAGGTCATCAAGCCCACCCTGTGCCCGATGCCCACCCTGTCCCCCAGCCCAGAGCACTCAGTGCCACATCCAGTCATTCCTTTGGCACCTTCAGGGCTGGGCACTCCAAACCTCCCTGGGCAGCCCCTTCCAATGCCTGACCACCCTTTCTAGGAGGAAATTCCTCCTGATGTCCAACCTGACTATCCCTTGTTCCCTGGGAGCAGAGCCTGATACCCCCCATTTCCCCCCTCCTGTCAGGGGGTTGTGGAGAGCAAGAAGGTGCTCCCTGAGCCTCCTTTTCTCCAGGCTGAGCCCCCCCAGCTCCCTCATCCCTCCTCACATGACTGACTCTCTCTATCAGGCTCCTCTGTGATGTCTGTGGCTCGGAATGACTCTGAACTGGGCATCTTTCTGGGCAGCCCCAGCAGTGTGAGGAGTGGGATGTGCTGGAGGCTCTGGGGGTGGGGAAGGCTCAGAACCTTGGGGGGCTCGAGCTGGGTGTCCTTCCAGACTGCAGGAGGGGTGGGCAGGGCTGGGCAGTGGGGTTTGCACCCCTTGTCCTGCAGGGCCCTTCCAGATCCCTTGACCTGCCCTTCCCTTCCAGGCTGGTTTGCTGAGCAGGCAAACAAGAGCAAGGGACTTCCCTGTCCCTTGGCATCCCTCTGGTGTCCCTGTGCCCATCTCTTCAGCTGCTCTGCTGGTGTCTGTGTTGTGTTCACACACATTTTCTAGGCAGTTCCCATCTCTCTCCCTTTGGTAACATAAACCTTCCAAGCTTATCACTCTCCCAGACAGGCACACAATTAATCCTAGGGCTGCTCTTCCCCCAAAGGCCAATGGCACTGTTTATTCCACTCTGCAGGGTTCAGGGCCACTGCCAAGGTGTTTGCACTGTCAAAATATAATTGCTGAGTGGGTTTCTGGTTGTAACTTCTGTGGTGCTCAGGAAGGTTGTCCTGGGGAACAATGGCAGAATAATCCAGCTTTTGAAAACACTCTGGTTTTTCTGCAGAAAGGGGGAGGGAAGAAGAGTGAAGTAGAGGCATTTATATAATCAGCATTTTAGAACCATAGCACTTTTTAAGGGAGTTGCATTCTAGTGGCTGATTTGCCTTCAGCATGGCAACAATAATGCTTTTCTTGCCCTGTGCATGTTCAGCTCCCACAGGAGCACGCACGTGTCCGTGTGTCCTCTGGGGAGAGGGCTCAGGGCTGGGACGTGGGAGATGGGGGGATTTGGGCAGAGTGCTCTCATCTGCTGCATGCAGAATAATTGGGAACAGCATTCCTGGTCACTGGGCTACAGAGAGCTGATTTCATATGCAGATATTTCCTTCTTTAGGTCATTCAGGATTCCTTGGGTTTATGCTGGATGGCAGCAGGTTTTCCAGCCTGGTTTGGACAGGAAACTTGGAGCTCCTGTCTTTTGACAGTGTTCCCAAGATACTCCTTTATTCCTGTGTTGATGCAGGGTCTGTTCAGCATTTTTTCTGCCTGACTTGCACCTTGGAGTCAGTGCAGCTCCCCAGGCAGCTCTGATGACACCACGGATTTACCTTCCTGATGGAAAAGATGGAAAAACCAGTCCCCAACGTGCAGTTTTAAGGTGTTTTGTACCACAGCCTTGCTGGGATGTGTGTGCGGCGCCAGGGACCGGTGACACCCCGTGTCACAGCTCTGCCACCCACCTGCCCTGCCCCTGCCTCCCCCAGAACTGCTCTGTGAATGCCCCAGGGGGGAAACCTTTGCCCCTGGGCCCCCCATACCCGACCAAACCCTCTGGAGTGGGGTGTGAATGGCTACACCCTGCAATGTGCAGCTCCATCCCCATCACACCCCCCGGGGCTGCTCTGCCAGGGCGGTTTGCAGGCGTGGAATGTGCTTCCTGTGGAATTTAGGAGCCTCCCAAGGAGGTGATCCAGGCCCTAATCTCTCTGTGGCCTGGTCCAGTGATGTTCTTGCAGCTGTGCTGTGGCTGAGCCTCTCCTTCTGTGGGTTGGGTGGGTTGCTCTCAGCCCCCTGCTGTTGTCCTGCAACATGACAGAGCTGCGGGAGGGGCTGCAGCTCCTCGTTTTTGAGGTGTTGGGAAGGAGCCTTGCAGGGGAGGTTCTGTTGGGTGGCCAAAGCTGTTCATAAGACGTGGTGCACCTGCAATATTTACCCCACTGAGAGTTCCCTGCGATGGGATAACAGATCTGTGCCTAAAGGCTGTGCTGCTGCTGAGCTCTGGGGACCACTGACCTCCTCACACAAGTGTCTTCCCTCCCTGTGCTCCCAAATCCTGCAGACCTAAACCCTTCAGGGCACACTCCCAGTCTCTGTTGCTGCAGATCCCGGGGGATCCTTTGTTGTGGAATGTCATGGATTCATGATACTCATTCATGTCCCTGCCCTGGGAGCTCTGCCTCTTCTGGCAGCTTGTCCTGTGCTCTGCTCTTACTCCTGCACCCACTGGGATTGGGAAACTCCTCTGATTTGGAATATTCCTCCTCAGTGCACTGCAAGCCCTTCATAAATCCTTGCACACCAATTTCTCCTGCCTCACAGAGATTTAGCCTTGATTTATTCCCCTCCTTACCCATCATCTCTAAAAGAACTGTGTGGCAGATTTGGCTTTAGTTTTAGCTGGGTCTCAGTTCAGCAGGCCCAGAGAGCCTGCATAGATTAGAGGGGACAAACATCACCTGACTTAAGCAATAAGTCAAATCAAATAAAATCCTGGACTGATACATAATTTATTTAAAAGGGGGTGTTCTTTATAGAATCATAGAATCAGTTGGGTTGGAAGAGACCTCTGAGAACTTCAAGTCCAACCCTTGATCCAACCCCACTGTGATCACCAGCCCATGGCACTCAGTGCCACATCCAGTGTCATCTGAAACACCTCCAGGGATGGGGAATCCACCCCCTCTCTGGGCAGCCCATTCCAATGCCTGAGCACTCTTTCTGTAGAGAATTTCTTTCTGATATCCAGCCTAACCCTCCCCTGGCAGAGCTTTGTTTGTGTTCTGGACCTGCAGGGCCATGTTCACAGGAGGGATGAGGGAGGCCAGCCAGGACGTGATCGAGCTCAAGGGAGTGTCAGCAAAGGGCCTCAAGCACATCATCGACTTCGCCTACAGCGCTGAGGTGACCCTGGACCTTGACTGCATCCAGGACGTGCTGGGAGCCGCCGTCTTCCTGCAGATGGTGCCCGTGGTGGAGCTGTGCGAGGAGTTCCTCAAGTCAGCCATGAGCGTGGAGACGTGCCTCAACATCGGGCACATGGCCACCACCTTCAGCCTGTCCTCCCTGAAGGAATCCGTGGACGCCTTCACCTTCCACCACTTCCTGCAGATCTCGGAGGAGGAGGATTTCCTGCACCTGCCCCTGGAGCGCTTGGTGTTCTTCCTGCAGAGCAACAAACTCAAGAGCTGCCGCGAGATCGACCTGTTCCGCGCCGCGGTGCGCTGGCTGCAGCACGACCCCGCGCGCCGCGCCAGCGCCAGCCGCGTCCTCTGCCACATCCGCTTCCCGCTCATGAAGTCCTCGGAGCTGGTGGACAGCGTGCAGACCCTGGACATCATGGTGGAGGACGTGCTGTGCCGCCAGTACCTGCTGGAGGCCTTCAACTACCAGATCCTGCCCTTCCGGCAGCACGAGATGCAGTCGCCGCGCACGGCCATCCGCTCTGACGTGCTGTCCCTCGTCACCTTTGGCGGCACCCCCTACACCGACAACGACCGCAGCGTCAGCGCCAAGGTGTACTGCCTGCCCGACCCTGGCGCGCGCCAGTTCAGGGAGCTGACGGACATGGAGGTGGGCGGCAGCCACTCCTGCGTGGCCGTGCTGGACAACTTCGTGTATGTGGTGGGCGGGCAGCACCTGCAGTACCGCAGCGGGGAGGGCGCCGTGGACGTGTCCTACCGCTACGACCCGCACCTCAACCAGTGGCTGCGCATCCAGGCCATGCAGGAGAGCAGGATCCAGTTCCAGCTCAACGTTCTGCATGGCATGGTGTACGCCACGGGCGGCAGGAACCGCTCGGGCAGCTTGGCCTCCGTGGAGAAGTACAGCCCCAAGAGCAACGAGTGGAGCTACGTGTGCTCCCTGAAGCGCAGGACGTGGGGCCACGCCGGGGCCACCGTGGGGGACAGGCTGTACATCTCGGGGGGGTATGGCATCTCCGTGGAGGACAAGAAAGCGCTGCACTGCTACGACCCCGCCACGGACCAGTGGGAGTTCAAGGCGCCCATGAACGAGCCCAGGGTGCTGCACGCCATGGTGAGTGCCAGCAGCAGGATTTATGCCCTGGGGGGCCGTATGGACCACGTGGATCGGTGCTTTGACGTCCTGGCCGTGGAGTATTACGTGCCAGAGGCCGACCAGTGGACCACGGTGAGCCCGATGCGCGCAGGGCAGTCGGAGGCCGGCTGCTGCCTGCTGGACAAGAAGATCTACATCGTGGGAGGCTACAACTGGCACCTCAACAATGTCACCAGCATCGTGCAGGTCTACAACACCGAGACTGATGAGTGGGAGAGGGACCTGCACTTCCCAGAGTCCTTTGCTGGGATAGCCTGTGCTCCTGTGATCCTCCCGCAGGTGACGAGCCGGAGGTGACTGGTGGGGTCACCTGGTGCTGGGTGTGCTCAGGATGCTCTGTGGGGTCACCTCGTGCTGAGTTGAGTGTGTCAGGATGGTCTGTGAGGTCACCTGGTGTTGGGTGTGCTCAGGATGGTCTCTGGGGTCACCTCATGCTGAGTGTGCTCAGGATGCTCTGTGGGATCACCTCGTGTTGAGTTGGGTGTGCTCAGGATGCTCTGTGGGATCACCTCGTGTTGAGTTGGGTGTGCTCAGGATGGTCTGTGGGGTCCTCTGGTGTTTGCAGTTGGGTGGGAGAGGGAAGGAGAAGACCTGGGTTCCCCCTCCATGCAGTCCGTCCTGCTCCTGTGGAGCTCTGGCCAGTGTGTCCCACCAGCAGCACTGCCAGCCAGGCAGACTGAGCAGATGTTCCACCTCTTCCCTCCCCTCTGCTCTTCTGCTGGGGGTGCATTTTGCCAACTTGTCATGTTTTTAACAGCATTCCACGCTGCAAACTTTGGCAGCTCAGGAGTAACTCAGCCCTGGGGTCTGTTTCAAAGAGATCAGGTGGAGGGTTTTTTATTATTAATACCTCAAAAAAGAAGGAAAAAAAGGTTATGTGTGTGGTTTTGTTGTTTTTTAGCAAACAAAAAGAACCCCCAAACCTCTGTGACACTCTGACCTCCAGAAGCAATAAAGGGACAGTGGGAGCTACAAGAGCTCAGGTGCTTGGATTAGGAAAGCATATTCCTGGTTTTTTCAGGGGTGGCTTTTCCCTTTTCCTTCCCTGGAAAGGGGAATTCTCCTCCCTGCTCCCCTCTGGCCTTCACTGCTCGGATCAGACTGCAAGTCCTCACCCCTCCAGATGCTCTGCCCAGAAATCCTCCCTTCACTGGGAGCCACAAGCCATGTTGATTACACACAACTAGGCAGGATTATTTGGGTTTATAACTGCCAAAACCTTGGCTGCCCTGGCAATAAGAGCTCTGCAGTCTGGGCTGACCCACCGAGCCAAGAGCTCCTGCAGAGACCTCCACCCCTCTGGTCTCACCAACAAACCTTCATCCAAACCCTTCCTGGGGGAAGGAGGTGGGTGCTACTCAGTCACCAGCTTGAAGGTTTTCTTCCTTGCCCTGGAAATAAGATCCTTGGCATCACCAGGTGATGGGAGTCCAAGTGGAACAGGGTTTTGTTGTTGTGGTGGGATTTTAAATTAAGAGATTCATTCAAGATGACTCCTCCATCTCTGCAAAGTACTGTTACTTCCTGAACTTCCCTTTGCTCCAAGCCATTTTTCCTATTTAATTTGATTAATGAATTGAAAGGTTCTCCTTTTATCAGGAGTTCTGTTTCATGGGCTTTGTTTTGTATCCCTGTCACTTCGAGGCTTCTTTTTAGAGAGACTCTTGCATTCTGCTGGGAAATAAATCCTGGGCTGTAACCTTTTAGTGACAACATGTGATGTCTGGTTTGCTGGTGAATCACTGAGAGCTTTGTGGAAAGCATGAACTCCACATCTCAGGGTCCCTGGCAGAGATTTTTCTGGAATGATGGAATGGAGGCACCCTTGGGTGCCACGTGGCGAGGGCACCTGGAACTCTGCCGTGGGAATTCTGGGTCAAATGATGCATCATTTCATCTGGTCCTGTGTGTTTGCTGGTTTGCCACTAATAAATGGGTGAAAAGTCCTCCTTGGTGTGTGGAGTTGTGAAGTCAGTGGCCATTTGGGCTCTCAGCAGTGAATTGACTCCTCTCTCTGGCCAGAAACACGAGGAAGGGGCTTGGCAGGGACAGGCAGGCTGAGAGAGGATGAGATGGAACTGGAGTCAAGGTTCAGAGTCACCAAGGAGTGGATTTGCTTTGTTCAGTGCTTCCATATGTGTATCCAAATGGTGCTTTCTCAGCCTGGGAACAAGTCAAGCCTTCCTGGTTTCCTGTTTGCAGGGCACAGACCTCTCATGGGTGTGTTGTGCCTTCATTGTGGCCTTCCTGCAGTGAAAGAGGGGAGGTTTGGGTTGGATTTTAGCACAAAATCCCTCCCTGGGAGGGTGGGCAGGCCCTGGCACAGGTTGGGCAGAGCAGCTCTGGCTGCCCCAGCCCTGGGAGTGTCCCAGGTCAGGCTTGAGCACCCTGGGACAGTGGGAGGTGTCCCTGGGGTGGAACTGGATGAGCTTTGATGTCCCTTCCATCCTATTCCATCCCATTATTTTACAATACTTCAATATCCCTCCCTAATTTATTTAAGTTTTCCCACCAAGGGGACTCCTGTGGCAGCAGGTGACACCCTGGGCATTCCCTGCTCTCTGGGATTTTTGGGATGGAGAGCCACGTGATGCCCACCCTTGGCATCTCCTCAGGAGGAATCCAAGGAATCCAATCCAAGGTAGGTGTGTGTGTGTGTGTTGGGGGTAAAGGGGAAAAGAGAAGAATCCGTGGAAAAAAAACAGAAAAGCATATTTGGTCTCACTTTTAAGGTCGACCACGTGAAAATAAATGTAACCTGAGTGTTGATTCCTGTTGGAATTCCCACCTGGGAGGACATACAGAGCCCTTCTGGGACTGTATTTAATAACTAGTTGGCACCCAGGCTGGGATCACATCCCTGTTCCCTGGCTCTGCAGAGCAGGAGCAGGGAAAGGATCTGGGAGTCTCTGGATCATGGTGCTCTTCATTACTGGAAGGTTCTTTTTATAGCAATGTAAATAATTATTTTTCATCAAGCCAGCTAGAAATATTCTGCCCAGTCTAAATTTATCAGGGCCTTAAAATACTTGTGGATAATAAATATTTGGGGTAATAAATTGTGTTTGAGCCCTGTGAGGGATGGATGGAGTTGTGGCTCTGGCCAAACCTCTCTGTTCCTCTGACAAGAAATGGGTTTGATTCTTCTGCTGATTCAACAACTTGAGAGCTGGAGGAGGGTCTGCCCATAAATATCAGTGAGATGGGAGAAAACCCTTCCCAGGATGCCCCGTGTCACAATTCCTTCTTGGGAACCAAAAGGGCAGAGGCTGCAGGTGTCACACAGAGGGTAATTTATTGTATTACAGCAAAAAAGGAGATGAAGAAGGGAAAAAGAAAGAAAGAAGAAAAAGATCTCTCAAACTCCAAGTTACACAATATGTATCTTAAATCTTACTCATGGTCAGTGTTCATAGATTTATGACAGTGTCTGTAAACTTTATTGGGTGTTACTGTCTCGACGTACTTTTGTTTCATGAGGAATTACCTACTCACATTCTATTCTTACAGCTTGCTGCCCTCAAATTTTTTCTTATTTTACTTTGTTTTAGTTATCTTACCAGTTTTCTCACAATTTTAATTATCTTTCCCTGTTCTCAGCCATACAAGGAGGTACCATCAGGCCTGGAGCTCAAAACTTTATAATTCAAAAAACTTTTATAAGTGCCCCACTTGGAGAACAAGTGGGCTGAGCTCCTCTTTTCCGAGAGAGAGAGAGAGCGAGAGAGCAAAGTTTGATTGCACTGAGTCATTTACTGGTCTCGGAGCAGCAATAACTGGGGGTAGAGGTGGTTTGGTACCTTTGGGAATATCCTGGAGCAGGTGGGGAGCAGGAGAAGCTGAGCCAGGGCCGGGTGGCCCCCCAGGGACCCCTGCAGGGCAGGGCTGGGCTGAGACAAAACTCCTATCAGGGCTGGGCTAAAAACAACTCCTGTTTTTCTGGGCCAGAAACTGCACTGGGCCCTCCAAAGGAAGACCTGGAGCTCTTGGCTGGGAATCTGCATCCCATTAATGGTGTCACTGACCCTTTTCCAGAGGGTCTGGCTGCTCCCAATCCCACTGTCACTTCTCCCTATCCAGGAATGTGGATAATTCCCCCAGACAAGGCCCAGCTCTGGAAGTGCAGCAGGAGTGGGAGGTTCCATCCCTTGGATTCACACGGAGTGAGGACACTCCCAGCAGCTCCCAAGCCCCTGGAGCTGCTGACTCCAAGTGCTGCTGTGGAACAAGCTGTGAGGGACCTGGAGAAGCCACATCAAACCCTGTCAGACATTTCCACTGCCACGTCTCTGATAAGGGCTGGAGTTGCTGAAACTCCACAAACTTTCAGGACATTTATCACAGGAGGGTTATTGGAGCCAGACGACTGTCAGGATAAATAAAACATGTTCCCCAGTGCAGCTCTAATTATGAGTTTTAGCCAGTTGTGTAATGTGCAGAACTTTATTTACAATCAGTCTTCCAGTTGCTTGCATCAATGACTGGGATTTCATCACTTGCGACTGAAGGACCAGGAGAAGTGGATAAATTCACAGTCTGGGGGTGTTGGCAGAGCTGCCTGGGCTGGCCTTGCCTTCCCAGGAGGGCTCAGCTCTCCTGGATTTCACCTGGGAGCACAGAAATCCCACCCAAGTATCTCCCCTGGGAGGGGTTTGCACAGAGGCAGCTTCGGTTCCACGCTGCATTTCCATGCTGAGTGGGCACAGCACCATCCCACGGCCTCCACAACTCTGGGTTTTCCTTCCAAGCTTGTCACTGAACCTCAGCAACGCTCACCTGGCACCTCCCAGTTTAGCATTTCAGCTCCAGGGAGTCTCATGGAGAAGTTTTAAAACGTGATTGTGGGGCAGGGACAATCTCAGCTGCTCCAAAACGTTCCATAAAAGGAACAGAAAATGTGCCTTCTGCGGGGAAACTGCTGCTGGTTCTGCTGTGCCCCCTCCAACAGCCTCGGGCTGAAAGGCAGAGGGTGAGGATGAAGAGGAGGGTGATGGTGGGGTCAGTTCCCACCACTGGGAGTGTCCCGGGTCAGGCTGGATAGAACTTGGAGCCACCTGGAACCGTGGGAGGTGTCCCATGGCCCTGATGGGCTTTCAGGTCTGTCCAACCCAAAGCATTCTGTGATTCTATGGAAGCAGAAAAGCTGTTGGAGCAAAGGTTTCTCAGGAGGTTTAATATGGAGAGAAATCACAGATCCTCAGCTCGGCCCCTGAGGCCTTGGTGTTTCACACCCAGGCCCCTGTAATTAGCTAGAACGAGTTCATGCGACTTCTTAAAAACTGCAAATCTTTATTTTCTGGGCTGCTTGTGCAGGCTGCCCGCCCGGCTGCCCCGCGCTGGACTCGCTGGAGCTGCAGCTCATTTAACTCTGGAGCGCCCAGAGCGGATTTATCCCGAAATATTCCCCTGTCTGCCCGTCCCAGTGAACTGCCAAGTGTTTCACACGTGCTCAGCTGATGTTTGCCATCAGTTGGCAATTAGGAGCTTTCAATGCAGCCTCTTTTTCCCCCTGGGGTCGTGTTTCAGCGTGAGCTGCTCCTCAGGGTGGCAGATTTTGCTCCTTGGCACCATTCGGGCTGGCACTGGGCGGCGGTGCCTCGAGGACAGAGGTTTACAACTGGATTTAGGAGGAATGTTTGGATTTCACTGAGGTTTGGAAGGGAGAAGTTTTGCCCCGAGGTGTGTCTGGACCGTAATTTTCACGCTCCAGGAGGGGAGGAAAAGTTCCCTCTGCCAGAAGTGTGTGCTGGGTGTTCCCTGGGGAGGAAATGGGAGCAGGTTTAACCCCTGGAGGGGCAGAGAGTTCTCTGTGTGCCTGTGCAGGGGAAAGGCAGGAAGGGAGAGGGACCCCATCAGGGCAACAGAGAAGAGCTTTAGATTGGATATTTGGGGAGAAATTCCACGCTGGGAGGGTGGGGAGGAACTGGGATGGATTTCCCAGAGCAGCTGTGGCTGCCCCAGCCCTGGGAGTGTCCCAGGCCAGGTTGGAGCCCCCTGGGACAGTGGGAGGTGTCCCTGCCCATGGCAGGGGTGTCACTGGGGGGGCTTTGGGGTCCTCCCAACTCAACCCCGCCTGGGATTCCACGATCCCTCCCGTGGTTGGTGTGGTACTGCCCGGGAAATGTGTCCCCCCTTGTCCCATGGGTGACCCTGCCCCTGAACCAGCAGCACAGCAGGTCTCACTGCAGGGCAGACCCTCCCCTTTCCACGGGCAAAACCAAGTTGGTAAATTCCTTCCAGGACACCAACTGGGCTCGAGTGAGTGGCTCTGACTCTGCTGCTCCCGGAGGGGCCGGGAGGGACTTGGTGGAAATGCCCTTTTCTCGGGGCACCTGCAGAGCCTCGAGGTTTGGGGGCAGCTCAGGGCCCCCTCCCGTGCCCCCCTTCCCTCCCAGAGGTGGCACCGGGGCTGCCCCTGCACAGCTTGTTCATCTGGGTGTGAATGCCGCGGGGGGGTTGGGCAGAGGGGGCAGCTCCTCCCAGAGGCCACAGAGCCAGGGGAGCTGCAGTGGCTGCTCAGACCCTGCTGGGCCACCGCCCCAAGGGATGTCCCAGTCCCTGTCCCTGTCCTAGTCCCTGTCCCTGTCCCTCTGCTCAGACCCTGCTGGGCCACCGCCCCAAGGGATGTCCCAGTCCCTGTCCCTGTCCCAATCTCTGTCCCTGTCCCTCTGCTCAGACCCTGCTGAGCCACCACCCCAAGGGATGCTCTTGTCCCAGTCCCAGGGATGGGGACAGGGATGGAATGGCACGGGACAGGGCTGGCACCGCGCTGTGACAGGGACAGGGATGGCACAGGGATGGGATGGCACAGTTCAGGGCTGGCACAGGACAGAGGTGGCACGGGGCTGTGACAGGGACCGGGATATGACAGGGCCGTGCCCGCGCCTCGTGCCCGCGCCTCGTGCCCGCGCACGCGCCTTCCTCTCCTTCCC
>VWZD01012431.1:124203-159314 GCA_013396695.1 Sakesphorus luctuosus
GCTCGGCCGCAGCATCCTCCGGGCAGCGGCACCTGCGGCGTGGGGAGGCCCCGGCCCACCCGGCCCGGGCCCCGCCGGAGGGTCGGGCAGCGCCATCGCCGAGCGGCGAGGGAGGACCCGGCTCCTTCTGCGGGGGCATCACCTGGGGACAGGCCCGGCCCTGAGGAAGGTCCCGGGTGGGTGGGCTCCGGACAGGCCCCGGCGCGGAGGGGATGGATCTCTGCGCCTCGGAGGGGTCCGGGACAGGCAGCCCGGGCTGAGGGGGATCCAGAGCCTTCATCCCGCTCTGGGGGGTCCCCAGCTCCTCACTCTGCTCTGGGGGGTCCCGGATCCATCACCCCAGGCTGAGCAGCTGTGCTGGTTCCGTGTTCAGAGCCCGAGGTGGTCCCGGTTCCTCCCCGCGGGACAGACCGGAGTGAGTTGGGGGTCCTGCCCTTTGGGGGGTGGGCAGGAGCCCCCCGGGCGCTGCCGGGCTCGGTGCCGCCGGTGCCGCTCCTGTTACGCTCCGGTTGTAGGTGCGAGTGCTGCTCTTGGGACCCTCCCCGGCCTGGGATGTCCCTGCAAAGCCCATCGGCAGAAATTCCCGGCGTAAGGAACGCGCTTCCCAGGCCCGAGATGCCTTTCCTGGGGCACATTCGGAGATGTCGGAGCTGTTCGTGCCGCTCTTGTCTCACCTGCTCGTGTCAACATTTTGGCGTTCACTGTTTAAAGAACATTCGCGGTGCCGTTTGTGGCCGAAGCTTTGCAGGAACGCAGGGCTGGATTTGTCGTAGAATGTTTCCCTCTAGTCCTCTGTGTCAGGAGAGAGTAAATATTTGTTCTGAATTGGTTCTGCTGCTGGCGGGGTATGAGGGGAAGGCACCTGGCTCTGTCCCCTCCTGAGCAGAGCTGTGTTCACCTGGGTTTGGGGTTTCCCAGAGGATGCTCTTGGAGTTCCTGTCGGAGTTGGTTGGGAGCAGAGTGAGGGTGATTTGGAGATGCTTTGGGTGACTGGAGGCCTCTCGTTTCTCCCACCTGGCACACCTGTGTGTGCCTCAGTGTCCTGGGATTCTGCCTTTGGTGCTCAGGCCTTGCTGCCCCTCCAGAGCTGTTCCCCAGAGGGTGCTTAGCTGTCCTTAACTCACACATTTGGCATTCACCTGCTGCAGGATAACTCAGAGTCTGAGCTCAGTCCCTCCCGAAGCCGAGTGCTCCTGACCCAGGCTTTGCACATGGAAACCCATCACACTTTCAAGAACCTGGTTTTGAGGAAAGAACCCAAGATGAATAACTTTTCTAGGGATTCTGGGTACTGAAGTGATGGAAACACTGACCAAAGAGCTGAGTAAAATGTCTCCTTTGTAGACTTTTTCTTCTAAATTCCATGATTTCATTGGGTTTAAGCTGCAGCATGGAAGCACAAAGGGGTTAAGCACAACTTTGCTGTTTGCTCTCCTTTGGCACCGAGCACTTTGCTGTCAGGCTGAAAACGCCTCACTCAGTTGGTGGAAGTGGCCCAAAATCTCTGTTGCCTTTTCATTATTAGCAATTGTCTTTTTGCAATGTTTACCATCGTGTCTGGGTTATTGTTGGTTACTGGTCAGAGCAGAGGCAGAAATTCGCTGTTCCTCCATCTCCCGTGCCTGCACACGCTGTTTCTGAGCTCCCTTTGGCTTGGTCACCTTCCCCCTGTTTATCCTGCGGGCTCCATGTGGGATTTGGAAGTCGCGATCCACCTTTCCCTCCCCGGACAAAGCAGAGCGCGATACTGACCCCTCCTTTATTGCCCTCACCACCCGGCTGGGGGAAAACCAAACCCCAATTCCTGGGAAAAACAAACAGCTTTGCTTTGCCAAGGCCGCCCCTGGTCCGGGGAGCCCCCAGTGGGGTCTCTCAGCCGGCCCGGGGGGTTTGTGGGGGGTTTGTGGGGGGTTCGTGGCGTTGCGGCCGCTCCGGTCGGCGCAGCCCGAGCGGGGGCGGGTTGGGGGTCGGTGCTGGATTGGATTGTCCTGGGAGTGGGACCTCGGGGTTTGTCACCCAGAGCTGCCTGCCAGGCCCACGGGAACCAAGTGGGGAGAAGGGAAGAGGAGAGGGGGAGCGAGGGTTGTTTTTCCCTCCGTGACATCGACTCCTGGGCTTTGTTTGTGGTTCCGCTCGTTTCTTTTCTGTGGCGCTTGGAATTTGAGGACTGCGCTGATTCCTGGGCTTGTTTACCGGGGTTTCCTCTCCGTTCCTGGTGTAGCTCAGCCGGGTGATGCTCGATGCATCTATTTACTTCTCCAAGGCTGTTGCTGCCCTTTCCAGCTGTAATTAACAAACCATTAACGTGCAGCCAAGGCAGAGAGTGCCCGAGTTCTTCAACATGTGGCTCTTGAAATGCTAAAAAAATCAGATTTTTAAAGACAACTTGTGACCTGCATTTGAGGGTGATTCTTATTCAGTTGGAGATTTTTGCAGCTTTCCAGGATTGTTATTTTTAATATCCATAGTTAAAGGCACTTAATTTTGAGGGCTTTCAGCCGGAGCTGTGTTTGAGCTCCCTCTGATGGGCCTTGTGGTCTTACCTTGGAAGATAAAAAGCCCCCCCAAACTCCACGAAGCTGCCAGTGGGTCTGTCTGTCCCCCCTGCCCTGGAATGGACACAGCAAATCAAACCCAGGTTAATAGGGATGTTTGGGAACGTTGTGCAAAACCCCAGTGCCCTTTGCTGGTGCATCTTTAGTGTTACCCAAAGTTGTGAGTTCTTGTGAGTTCTTGAAACCTGTGGGAAGTCAAAAGGTGGTGTTTATATTTTAAACCTGGGGAATTTTAATACAAAATCTGAGTTTAATTTTTCCAGGTGGAATCTGTTGTAATGGCATAGGTGGCCATTTGACTGAAGTGGAATTAGATTAAAATGAAGTGAAATGCTGTGGTTTGTGTTTGTGTGTGTGTAAAACACACACCCCTGCAACGAAATTTGTACTCACACATGAGCCAGTTACTCATTTACTGTTCCTGCTGGCTGAGGGAGAGATCAAAATATCTCTTTGTACATCCCCAGCTCATCATTCCATGGACAGAATATGCAAACCAGTATTTAAAAGCTTAGTTAAATCAGGGATGCTAATCTGCTTTGAAAAATGAGACCCACTAATGATGATGATGATGATACAGAGCCACAGTGGGTCCTGATGTCTCCAGCAGGTTTTTATGAAATAATTTGATAAAAAAAGAATTTCATGACAACAAAATGGTATTTTTGAACGTCTGAGAGATATTAAAGAAATGCATCAGGATCAGGACTGAGCCCTCCAAGCACAGAGATTGGTGCTTTCAGTTGGAAATGAAATCAAGAGGGAGTTTCTAATCAGAAATGTTGATTTTTTTAAGCTCTGGGTGGTGTTTTTTAACTGTCCCAGGTGCAGGATTTGGACATTTCCAGACCCAGAGGGAAGTTGTTTGGGCTTCATCTGGGATTGTTCCCTGAGGTCTCTGATGAGTCTGAGAATCACTGAGGTTGGAAAAGAACTCAAGACCGCAGAGCCCACCCTGTGCCCGATGCNTGAGAATCACTGAGGTTGGAAAAGACACTCAAGACCGCAGAGCCCACCCTGTGCCCGATGCCCACCCTGTCCTCCAGCCCCTGGAGCCCACCCTGTGCCCGATGCCCACCTTGTCCCCCAGCCCAGAGCTCTGAGTACCACGGCCAGTCCTGCCTTGGGCACCTCCAGGGTGGGCACTCCAACCCTGCCTGGGCAGCCCCTGCCAGGGCCTGACCACCCTTCCCATGAGGAGATTCCTCCTGCTGTGCCCCCTGCCCTGCCCTGGCTCAGCCTGAGGCTGTGCCCTCTCCTGGGTTGACATCCTGTCAACAGCAACAACAACTCAGAACCAAACCCGTTGGTTTCCGACCCGCCAAAGGTGCTCCACGTGCCACAACCACACGATGGGCATCACCCACCGTTTGCCAAGCACAGTCTGGGGGGGAACAACACTGAGGGTGCTGAGAATGGCACCTGCAGCGTCCTGGATTCTTTGGCAGAAGGGTGGGCACTCAGGGGGGGCAGTGCCAGGCAGGGGTGAGCGATGTCTGTTCTGGTGCCGCCCTCTCTGGCTGAGCTGTCCAGGGTAAACGGCGAGCCAGCCCTGACATGCCATGCTGGGCACTCCAGAGTGAGCAGGGCAAGGGTTTCTTTGGCAAACCCAGGCAGGTCTGGGGGGGTTTGTTTGGGTTTTTTTTAAGGACACAGTGCCTTTTTTTGTGATTCTCCCCTGACTCCCACCTGTGGCAGCTGCTGCAGCTCCGGGCACAGAGTCCCTCTGGGTGGAAATGTGTGGAGTTCAGAGCTGAAGGGGTCTGTGGGCACGGGGGGTGATGGTCCAGCCCCTGCCTGGGGCAGAGCTGAGGGGGTGTCTGTGGGCACGGGGGGTGACGGCACAGCCCCTGGCTGGGCTTGGCTGGGCCTCAGGGCAGCTGCGTGTGCTGCTGCTTTTAGATCCCTCATTTGCATTTATAGAAGGGGCTCATTTAGGAAGAACCTCCTGGTTCTCAAGGTGATGCACAGTCAGTTCTTCCAACTCTCTGGGGGTGGTTTGGGGTTTTCCCTCAAAAGAAGCAGAGCTGGGCTGGGCCCGTGGTCAGCAGCCTGCAAAGGTTTTGGTGCAGATACTGATTTTCTGGGGTTTCTGGTCACAAACTGGATGTTGTATGTTGATGTGGCTGAGCAGCTCAGCCCTCCCGTGGGAGGCAAAGGTGTCACAGACCATCAGGGCACAGGGGACTGGGGCTGTGTTAATAACCTGAGTTATGTGCTGGTGTCAGCAGGGCAGGGGTGAGCAAGTGATCCTGAGCATCACAGCACAAAGGGGTGCAACAGGAACTGCTCCTCAAAGCACTTTTCAAGAATATTTGGTACTGAAAAATGATTTTAGTAGTGACGTGGCCTGGGGCCAAATTATCTTCAGGACCCATTAGAGGGAATGGAAAAAACTGTTCTTCATAGCACAAAAATAAAAGGAAGGGGAAACCCCCAAGGGCTGGAAAGCCCAGAACATGATGGTGTGAGGACAAACCATTTTTAGCTGCAGTTTGGGTTGCAGTCACATGACTTATTTAAATTTTTTATCACATAAACTGCATTTTTATTCTTCTAACCACCTTGCATTACCTGTGCTGGTTTGGGAACAAAGCTAATTTCACTGTGCTGTTCATCAAACTGCTCCTTCCTGTGCCAACCGTTTGTTCTTGATTTGATAATCAATGTACCAATGGCATTGATTTTAGTTAGAAAGCATTTAGTGCCCTTGAGGAGTGCCCAGGCCCTGGCTCTGCTGAGGCAGCAGCTCTGGACACCTTCCAGAGGGGGCTTTGAGCCCTGGGGTGGCCACGTGGGGGATAACAGGGTGGGCTACACTAAATCAGACTGGTGGGTGTGGATGTTCTGAGGTGACTTTAACCCAGGGAATACCCTGCTGTGATTAGATGTGTAAGTTTTCTGTAAGGAATTCCTGCCTGTGAGGGTGGGCAGGGCCTGACACAGGTTGGGCAGAGAAGCTGTGGCTGCCCCAGCCCTGGGAGTGTCCCAGGCCAGGCTGGGGCAACCTGGGACAGTGGGAGGTGTCCCTGCACATGGCAAGGGGTTGGAACTTGATCGTCACTAAGGTCTCTTCCAACCCAAACCATCCTGTGAGGTGGATGCTGCACTTGGGAGTCTTTATCGGCTCATTTGCTAACCCAGGATCTCTGACAGTGCCCAGGACTTCACGTTGAAAATGTTGCTTTGGTTTGTTTTCCTCAACTCCCCTTGGGTTCAGCTGGAGGGGATTCCCAGCAATGGGGTCTCCATGAGGGTCTCCATCAGAGCTTACTGAGCCAGGGCAGCCTTTGCCAACCCACCTTCAGCAACCAGGGGTGTTCTGGCACCATCTCCCTGGCACCTTTGGAATTACCAAGTTGTAACCAAGTGTTGATAATAGTCTTGTTTTGCAAATTATTTCTCAGAGACTGAAAATTCTTGCCCTTGTAGCAGAACAATCCTCTGCACTAAACCACCACCACACACCCACAAAGAATGGCTCTTCAGTGATGAAGTGGAGGAGGATGAAGTGCTGCAGTTCTGGCTGCACTGACAGTTCTCCAGCACTTTGCAATCCTGGGCTAGAAGTCTATGTTTTACAGGCAGCTTTTCTTTAAGTGTGTTTTGCTTTCTTGCCTGGTCTATCACTTTTCCTGATGATTGGGGGAATATCCTCAGTGCTGTCCCTGTGGTTGCTGGGGTGAGATGTGTTAACAGCAGACTGCAGTGCTGTCAGATGAGTTTTCACTTCATTCTGATACCCAGCTATTACTGTTTATGTGAGCATTGTTTTCCTTGGACGGCCGAGGTCTCAGAGGGGAGGGAATCAGAGCTGATAGTGCAGACTCTGGATTTGCTGGTGATCCCTCCCCACTCACTGCTGACACCCCGGGGCCTCCCAGCCCTGGGGCAGGAGCAGCTTGGGAGGCTGGGCAGGAGATTTTCCCAGCTCTGCAGTTTTTGAAGTGATATTTCAACATCCACAAGCTGGATTAAAGGACTCAAAAACCTCAGTGGAAGAAGGGAAGACAGGGATTGTTTCCTCGAGTGACTTCTCACCTTTCTCCTCCGTGCAGAGCCTTGGTGTGGGTGGGATTGCTGGCCCCCAGTCACAGCCACTGGTTGCAGTGGGGTTAGTGGGCCAGGATTGGCCTCCCTGCAGGCTTTTAATCCCAGTACCACCAGACCCTGTGCGCCCTCCCCAGCATTTCTCCACTAGTGAGGGAAGAGGGCTATAGAATATCTTACTTAATATTTGTTTAATATCTTAAATATTACACAAGTTTCCACCAGCCAGCTCTGGTTCAAATGCCTTATTGACCTTCTCCTTGTAATTAGATTTTCCTCCTGTGCAGGGAGATGATTGTGCTCATCGAGCCTTTTGCATTCGAAGAATTTGGGCTCTGATGGCAGAGATTTCTGCTACCTGGAGGATTGGCTGATGCCTCCTCTTGAAAGCTGCAGTTTCCTGGAGCTGGTGGCCACTCTCAGTGCAGGTTTAGGTGCTGCCTGAGCACTGGCAAACCCCAGGAGTGCAAACATGCCCTGCTTGGCTCCCAGTTTACGAAACTTGTAGGGTTACATAACTGAATTTTCATTCTTTAGCTAAAAATAAAAAATGGAACATAAAAGCTATTTTTATCTTGCTTAATGAGGGCATCTCTGCCTTTATTTCAGCTTTTCTGAGGCATTTCAATAGGAGGAATGGTGATGGTTTAGGAACTTTTTATTGAAGCTGGGTGTTGGTTTTGGGTGTTGGTTTTGCTTCGTTGTCCATCACCCAGCAAAGAGCCACATTGCCTGCTCAGTGTGAATATTTTCCTTAAAACTGCATTGTTAGCTAATAATGACCATAAACCAAACAGCTTTGGAGTGCCAAACTACATCCAACTACAGCAAAGAGAATTGTTTGCGTCCCAGATCTCCAGTCTCAGCTGAGTTCAGGCCCCAGTGCCCCGTGCCTGTTGCTCTGAGCTCTCCCAGCACCCCCAGCTCCCTGTGCTGGAGCCTGGCAGAGGAGCTCCCTGCCACCAAGGCAGGGTGGCTCTTGCCGAGCTGCCACGGGCTGGGGTTGGTGTTTGACAGCAGTGCAGGCAGGGCTGGTGCCTGTTGGAGCTGGGCTTGGCTCCCTGCCCGGAGATAGAGCACAACTCGGAAGAATAGGCACTATTTTAAGGCTCCAGTTTGCTGTATCCTGTTTTTACTTGCTACTCAGTTGTGACTGTTAAGTTTGAAACAGTAAACCTTTGTTCACCAGAAATAGCAAAGTGTTTTCAAACACGGAGTCACAGCCTGTGCATTAAATTTTGATCTTTACAATTATTGCTTTATGTATTGATTCAAATCCTGCCAGGGGTGTTGGTACTGGTCCTTTGCCCTCCACCCTCAAATAGTTCATATTAATTCTTTCCTGGGAGAAAGTTAAAGGCAGTTAATGTGTAAGGAAGTGTCCCTGCTCAAAGTTTAGAATAAAACAGAAAATAAACAACCCAGAAATAAATAATAAAACATAATGACAGCATTCAGTGCTGTTGCTGCCTTCCTCCACCCCTCCTCTTGCTCTGCAAAAATTCAGCATTCCCCTTTGTTTTCTTTGGGTCCACAACTCAAAGGCTTTGGGATTTGAGCACGGTGTGGACTTGGGGTGGTTTGTAACTATTCAGTGTGTGCTGGGGGGTGAGATCTCTCCACTTTCACAGGAATTCTCGGAGCCATCTGGGGGGAGAGGGCTGGGCCCGTGTGTGGTTTTTATAACCCTCTTTCCTCACGATTTTATAGCTGAGGCATCAGGGGAGTTGCAGCTCCTGAAGGGGAATCTAATGGGGCCTTGGAATTTGTAGATGACTCATAACAGGACAAAACAATCCAGTTAAGTGATTTGAGGTCTTAAATAATCTCTTCAACAGGAAGGTGAAGAAAACATGAACTCATGAGTAATAATTGGCTCTCTTGGAGTGCTAAAAGTGCAGCGCTGGCGGGTTGGCCGAGCCTCAGGTGGTTCCTGCTCGGGCTCTGCTGATCAATACCCAGCTCAGCCCTTGCCAGGGAGGTGCACTGGACTGGACCACAGTGCTCTTAGCAGAGTGTTGCTGTGCTGCAGGTGGGAGTTGCTGTGACTCGGGGGTGACCCAGGGCTGGATCCTGAGCCCTTCCAGCTCAGCACATTCTGGTGTCCATGACCAGTTTACTCGGGGTTGGTCAGTGCTGGTGTTGCACCTCAGCCCTGAGGGCAGGGCTGGCCCAGCTCTTTGGGTTGGCTGTTTGTCCCATCCTCTGCTCCATGAGCCTCCCAGGTGGCCGAGGTGGCTTTGGTGGGGAGGGCCCCAGGCTGGTGCCTCCCCCTTCCCTGCTCCACGGACATGCTCCCTGCAGGAATTCCATGGCTTTAGCCAGTCCCAGGCCTTCCTTCCTTCCATCAGCGTGGAGACTGGGGCTGAGAACTTACTCCATCAGCATCTTTCTCCTTGTCAAAGCACTGACTGTTCAGGTTTGCCTGATTTTGTAGAGGCTTTTCTGCAGCTGCAGGGCCTCCTGCAGGTGTTGCAGCCTCTGAGACCTCGGGATTTCCCTGGTAAGCCGCTGGAACTGCGGGACACAAGCAGTGCTATCAGGTAACCTTTAACTAATCAGATTTATAAAGTCTCCAGTCAGCTGCCTTACTGTCCCCTCACCTCTGACTGGCAGTTTGCATTGCTCTGATGATGAAGGGCCCTTCTGCAGATTCCCAGTTTGTTTTTCCTGGCATCTGGAGAGAGGAGAGAGCTCCTGTTCCATTCCCAGCTCTGCCTCCGTGGGGTGGAAGAGGCGGATCCTGCGCCCCCCTCTCCCCTTCAGCACCAGTGCTGGGGCACTCCCAGCCTGCAGCAGGATCCCTTTGCTTCTGCTCCTGGAGTATGTCACCTCCCGTTTGGGTGTTGATTTGTGAAGTTTTTGAGCAAGTTTGGGTGTTTCAGCACGTTGGGCAAACCTCCAATCCTTGAGCAGTGTGGTGAAAATCAGGAGCAGGGCTGGCCTTGTGAGGAAGGAGTTGCTTGTGAAGTGTTCCAGAGTGGCAGAAAAAAAGCTGTTGCTCTTTTGTGTCTGCTAAATTCCAATATATTACAACAGCTTCCTTAAAAAAAGAAGCAAAAGTGCTTTTTTTTTTGGCCTTTTCCTGGATTTTTGTTCTTCCTGGCTGTCTTTGGCTGGCCCCAGAGTTCTGTTTGTGTCGTGACAAGGCGATGGGATAATGGAACAAAGTGACTGAAACGACAGTGGTGGTGATGGAGGAGTAAACAATGATGTAGCAGTTCTGGGCTGGGTTCACATCCAGTTCATACCATATGTCTGGAGTTTTTCGGGGTAATTTTCACTTAGTTTGTAGTAGACATTTGGCTTCCTGTTCTGGCTGGTTGTCCCTTTCCTGCAGTATCCATTGCTCCAGGACACCGAGGGGAGCCCAGAAAGGATTGGCAGAGGCAACAAGGGAAACTTTTGCTCGGCCTGTCCCTAGCCAGTGTCCAAATCCTCACTTCATGACAATAAAAATACCCTGAGATTTCAAACCCCACCCCAGCATTGTGAACCATTTGGTGGGAGCTGCTGCTGGAAGCTCTGCTGGCCCAGGGGAGCCAGGCCAGCAGCTGCCATCAGTGTGCATTAGACCTTTCCTCTCAGCTTCAGCCTTCATTTCCTCTACCCTCCTTCCTGGGAGGAACAGCTGTGCTCTTGGAGCCTCTGCTGCTCTTGGAGCACGCCTTGGAACTGCAGGAAATCAGTTCTTCAGCAATCTGGCCTGCTGGAGCTTCTCCCTGAGTGTGACAGAGGGAGAGAGGAGCAAGGGGCTCCCCGTGTTTGTCCCTGGTCCCTGAGGCTGGGGATGGTGTGAAGGAGCTGCCCCTGCCCCTGCCCCTGCTGGGCCGCAGCCCCTGCCCTGTTGCCAGGAATGGCTGATTGTTCAGGAATTACAGCCCAGTGTCACTTGTACCAGTTCACCCAGCGCTGCCTTGGGGAGGAACTGGGATTCCAGAGCTGCCTTTTTTCTCTCCCAGCAAACTGCTCCCCTCTGGAATTCCAGGTGTTTTTATCTGCCCCTGTTGGGTGTGATTTATCCAAGAACTTGCCCTGTGGCTTCCTGGTGTTGTAGCTTTGGCTGTGTGTCAGGCAGAGGTGCATTAAATGCTCTGAAAGACACTGTGGGTTTACACCATAGGGACGATTTCCCCCATCTCAGGGCATTTTCTGCACTGAGGATAAATTCCTGTATTCAGAGTTCTGCAGGTGCTGATGTTATTACATTGCATCATGTTAATTTTTAATTACATGGAAAATAAAAGGCTAAAATTGCAGATCCATCCCTTCAGCCACCTACCCAACTGTTAGATAATGTGTGGGGAAGTTTTCATCAGCAAAATAAAAATAATGGAAGTATTTCTAATTATTGGCAATAAATGCTCAAACCCATGACAAAGCTGTAATGACAATCAGTGTTCACTTACCAGCTGCAGTCAGGCTGTAAAAGCACTATATGGATTAAAAAGTCAGGCATTCCAGAAGCCTTTACTCATCTCCTCTCTGTGAGCAGGGGGGTATCTTTAATTAATTTATCACATATCCCCTCTCCCCCAGGGAGACCCAGCCCTGTTCAGCACACACAGAAATGATGCTGAGGCTCTGCAATATCTTCATTTATCCCCATTTTCCTGGATTGCTCCAGTCCTTGGAGCACCACACAATGATGGGGAGAATGAAACCCTCAGGGAAGGGGGTGAGGAGTGTGAGGAGCTCCAGAACAGTCTTGACAATGTCCCTCTGGTGGGATTATCCTCATTTTACAGGAGGTGGAAACAGGGAAATGGCAGAACCTGCTGGTTTGGGTGCCCAGTTTGCCCCCTGGGCCTGGGGGGGATCCCTGGGTTGGGTTCTAGAACTGCATCCTCTGCTTGTGGAACTTGTTCTCTGCTTGTAACTTTGTGTCTCCTCAGTTTTTATTGTAATTTTAATCCCATCTTTAATAAGGTTGTGTCTGAGTCTGGTGATGTGGAGCTGAAAACCTGCTGTAATTAATGGCATTGTGGCCACCACTGAAATGTTCTTTTCCTTGGCTTTCTGGGGTTCTCTCTTGCTGATTTATGAGTCTTTCCTTCTTTAATTAAATCAATTTAATTTTCATGCAGGGTGGTTTAATAGAAGGGCAGTTATTTTAATGCATGTTAATTATAGGAATTGTTTGAGTAGCAAGTGCCCAGTGTTTAAAATCCAAATTTTAACATGAATTTTGGAATATTAACAGAAAAGGGTTCATTTGAGGGGAGAGAGGAGCCAAACTCTTGGTGGTCAGAGTTGTTAATAGTCTGATAGTTTTTGGCAACTTAAAGGACTTGGTTAATTGCCAGTTAAAGGGTTAATGAGGTGAGTGGTGGCTGCATTGCCACTAAATCTGAGTGCAACCCCTGCAAATCATCAAGTTGATGTTCAGGTCTCTCTCTTTTTAAGACTCTATTTGCTTTTCTTATCACCGTGAGGGTTGTGAATGGGAAGAAATGTCCCTTTGAAGGGAACAGCTCGCTGGGATTGCCGCGGTCAGTGCCTTGTCTGGAGGGTTTGTTTGCCCTGGTGTTTGGTTTCAGGCTGGAGAGGGAGCCCAGGCCCCAGTCTGGGAGGCTCCTGGGCAGTGTCTCTGCCCTGTCACAGCCAAACTCAGGGCTCAGAGCAGTCCCAACCCAGTTACAAACCCCTGACGAGCTGAGTGGGCCTTTCTGTGTGAGCTCCTGCCCGGGGGTGCTCCAGGTGAGAAACTCCGGCCGTGTCCAACGGGGAAACTTTGAACTGATTAGAACGGCAGGATTTGCCTTTAATGCAGCCTCTAAAACTTGCAGTTAATCCTTTCAACAGCACTTAATTCCCAATTAAGCTTTAATAATACTTTTCTAATTTTAATCTGCACTCGTTTTGCTGCTCATTAGGGCTCCATGTGCTGAAGAGAAGGAGTTTGGAAGGGAAAAGGTAAAGCTTTGTAAGAAAGGTTTGGTGTGGAAAGTGCAAGGCAGCAGCAAAGGGCTGTTATCGTGGGATCTGCTTCCTGCAGTCATCACTTATCTGGGGCTCCATCAAACGGACACTCCACCCTTTGATTATGGTTATGGGATCCAGTTGTGTGTGTTAAACCAGCATTTTAAAACAGACCTTGCTGGTGGAGTTGTGGCCAAAACTGGCCAGTTTTCCAGTTCAGGTCTGTCCACAGGTTCATAATTGGCCCAGGATTCTTTTGTGAAGAATTTCTTGAAGTTGAAGCTTCCTTTGGTTCCCATCTGCATGTTCTGGACACGTAGGAAGTCTGTAGGAAAACTGGATTTGTATTCAGGGTTGTGTTTCTTTATTATTTTTTTTAATTGTATAACTTGAATCTCGCCCTAGAAACACATTTGTGTGTCCAGCAAATGTTAACCCAAAGGGAAAAGTTGAGGCAGTTACATAAATGTTCACATAAAGTATTTGATTCTTAATGATTAAATTGGATTTTAAAGAAAACATGAAGACTTTGAGTAAGACAAATGCTGGTGGAGGGAAAATTACAGATTCAGTTTGGATCTGTCGTTTGGGAAACATTTTTTCTGAACAAGAAAGCCAAGCAGAAATAAAGTGGTTTAACAAGCAAAAGCTGTTTCCTTACCAAAAGCTTTCCTGAGAAAGAGCTGGAATATTTAGCAATATTTTCAGCTGTCAAGGAGCTGTTTCTTGGCCACATAGTACAGAAATGGAAAAGCTGTAATGTAGAGTCACTGAGTTCTCGTGGTTCAAGAAATTAATAAATCTGGAGAACACAAAGTCATTCCTTATCTCCCTTCACTGTCTGGATTCACCCAGAGTCCAAGCTGCACTAATTGAATCCAAACCCAGGAGATAATGGGGGAGTTGTCATGAGGCTTGTTAACATTTGGAGAGTAATCTGAATTTTTCTATTAAGAAAAGGCTTCTTGTTGTTGCTTTCTTTGAAAATCAAACCCCTCTTAAGACCTAATCCCCAAACCCCAGTTGTGCAGGGTATTGATCCACCTCCCAGGGTGGTTGGAGAGGAAAATGGAGGGTCATTTTTGTCACAGTGTCTGTTTTTGTAGGGTGGGAGACAGAGAAGCTGTGACTGTCCCAGCCCTGGGAGTGCCCAAGGCCAGGCTGGAGCACCTGGGACAGTGGGGGGGGGTCCCTGCCCATGGCAGGGGTGGCACTGGGTGGGCTCTGAGGTCCTTCCCACCCAACCCATTGCTGGACTCTGATTTTCAGTGCTGCTTTTCTCTGTGCACAGGGCCCTTCACTCTGAGCCTCCCGAGGCTCCTCAAAGCACCACAGGGAAATCTGCAGCTCTTCCCCCTTGGGGAGAAACCAAAACACGCCCTGATTTTCCTCCAGATTCCCCCTTGGAGGGACAGTGAGGTCAGAAGAGTTACAAATGCTTTTCCCCAGCTCCAAAGCCAGAGGGTTGAGCTGCTCAGGCCTTGATCTTCCCAGATTGGAAGTGGCAGCTGTTGATGGGCTCCCATAAAGGCTGCGGGCCGGGGGCTCCTGGGGGCAGGGGCTGAGCAGGGGAGCAGCCCCAGCCCCAGCCTGGGGGCAGGATGGATGAGAGCAATGAGCAGCAGGCCCTGCCCTGGGGCTGGCACAGAACTCCCAGTGTTTAGGGAAGGGAACATTGCTGAAATTAATGGGCCAGCAGAGCCATTGAACAGGCTCCTTCCAGCTCTGCATCTCCTGTGCTCCCTCATTTCCATGGTGAAAGACAAAGGGTCGTGACCTGCCTGTGCTGGGGTGCTTTGAGGTGGGGATGGGCTGGGGAAAGCCAAAATCTTAGAGAAACATCAAGCTGACCCCTCCTCCCCTGGTGCCTTCAGTAGGTTCCTTAAAGGAAACCAACACCTGTTGAAATAGTTACTTCAATGTTTGGCCCAGCTCCCAAACAAGCATTTTTTTTAACAACAAAAACATATGTAGGGGCCAGGGAAACAGCACAGCTAGTTCTGATATTGTGCTTTTTGTGCTCTGCAGCTCCCAGTTGGAGGGGCTGTGACTCATGAAGTGATTCCAGCACAGTCTTTCTCTGTTTGCATGGCAAAAATTGCACAAGAAAGCAAGAGGGGCCTTTCCTGCTCATGAGATGGGAATATTGCTGGAATATTTGGTAGGATTTGGGGCTGGGGATTATCTGCCCCTTTGAGAAGGAAAAACCCATCAGCCACTTAGTGACTGGTGTGTTGCCTGAGTAGTTGAGGCTTTTGAGGGCTCCTGGTCAAAGGTTGGACAGGATGGTTTGGGATGTCTTTGGTGTGTGGAGAGGTTCCATCTGCACAAGGCATCTCGTGAGCTGGAGGCCAGTTTGGTCCCTCAGCTGAGGCCAAGGTTGGAACTGTCTGTGGAGCTCCACGTTGGGCGCTCCCAGGGACAGTTCTGGGAATAAAAGGTGGCGGAGTTTTCTAGGGATAGTTTAAGTGTTGTCCTCAGGGTGATCCTGGATTCTCCTCCTCAGTTCAGGGACTGCTTTAATAGAATATTCCTCCCTGGGAGGGTGGGCAGGCCCTGGCACAGGTTGGGCAGAGCAGCTGTGGCTGCCCCAGCCCTGGGAGTGTCCCAGGCCAGGCTGGATGTCCCAACCCTGGGACAGTGGGAGGGGTCCCTGCCCAGGGCAGGGGGGGCACTCCATGCCCTTTAAGGTCCTTCCAACCCAAACCATTCTGAGTTCTGGGCTGATGGAATCAGGCTGGTCCCTCTCTCTGTCCTGTCAACATTAGGGAATTGAATGAGGAATTAGTTTAAATCTTGGTGCTGGTGAACTAAAAAAATTGAGGAAAAAAAAGATTAATCAAGATTATAGATTTCACTAATGAGATTTTAGCCAGTCTAGTCTTGTGAAAGAAGTGACAGTGAAAGTAAGTTGGTGTTTGAGTAGAAAAGAAGGAGTTTCTCTCTTGCACATTTTTGCAAACCAGAAGTGCCTACAGCTGTGGGCCAATTCCCTGGAATGTTTCAGTGGAGAGGTGTCTTTCAGGACTGGTACCTGTGATTCTGTGAAACTGTGCAGTCCATCACCTTCACTTTCATTCTTTTCTGTCCAATAAGGAATTCTCAGTGGTTTGTTTTTCCTTTGGTTGATGGGATTTTCTTTGCAAGCCTCTGCCTTTCCTTTGCCGCCCTGTCTCTGCCCTTTCTCCAGGGCTTTTCCTGGAGCAGGAGAGCAGAGCAGTGTGGAGGAGGTTGCCATTCCCTGGGATTCACAGTTGAATCCGTGCTGTTTGTGGATGGTTTCCATTCCCAGCCATCACAGACGTGTCAGGTCGTGTTAGTTGAAACAGCTCAAAGTCTTTTCCTCCTTTTCTTTCAGCTGCAGCTGCAGAAAACCCAATATTTGCAACTGGGACAGAGCCGTGGCCAGTACTATGGGGGGTCTCTGCCAAATGTGAACCAGATTGGGAACAGTGCCATGGATCTCCCCTTCCAGGTGAGTCCAGGGGGGTTCTCTGGGTTTGGGGAGTGAGTCCATGCCTGGATGTTGGTGTCTCCAGTGCTGGTTTAAAGAGTTCTGCTCCTCTGGAAGGGGGTTGGGATGTGTGGGTGTTTTTGCCTTGCACATGTTGTGTTAAATGTTGGTTCTGTCCCTGGTTGTGTTGCTTTTGGGACAGGAATACTCAGAGTGGTGCAATTCCTTTGTCAGGGAACGTTCATGGGGTGGGGATTTTTTGTGCAGTACCAAATTCCTGATGAAACCTGTGAAGATGCTGCAAATCCAGAGCCAAAGGGAAGAAGATGAAGGTGTTGTGGAAACTGTTGGGGAAGGTGGTGGGGTGTGTGTCCTGTGGGAATAATTCTGGGAGAGAGGAAAGGGAATGGGACACAAAGTGGTACCAGAATAGTCACTTTTTTGGGCTGGATGAGAAGGAAATACAGGGATATCCTGGCTGTGACTCCAGAGGTGATTCACCATCAACAGAAAATCAGCATTTTAGGTGAATGCTTTGCTGTTTGAAGCATGTTTGGACAGAAGGTGTTGTATATGGACAGGATCAGGTGATGGGGCCTTTGAGGACTCTGGTTTCTATAGTTAGTTGATTTAGGGTGCTCTAAATAATTAACATTCCTGCCTTAGTTTTCCTTTTTTGAGCAGTAGCAATTACATGTATCTCCCAAGGATGTGGCAAGAAGGCAGTTTTGCAGTTGGTGATTTTCTCATGAAGGCTGGTTAATAAACATGGAGAAACTATTGCTGAGCTCCTCTGAGTGCCTGTTGAAATAGGTGGAGAGAGCTGAATTTGGGCAGGTTAAAAGCTTGAACCTCATGCAAGAGGAGAGGCAAAAGTATTTCCATCCTTTAGGGAATACAGAGCAGAGTTTGGAGTGGATTGGAGTCCTCAGTGTTGCTCCACCACCTCTGGTCTCTCCAACGTTTTAGCTTCTTGTTAAGGAAGTTCAGAGTTCCTGTTCCTTTTAAGCAATAGTATTTCAGTATTTCTGTGCTGGTGGTTATTGCATAGACTGTTTTACTCCTGAAGCCAACAGAGTGCTTGGAAGGGAATATTCCCAAATTATGAATGACTGGAGGAGGATGATGCAGAAACAAACCAGCCCTAAACTCCAGGGGTTTGTGTGTTTTTTCACACACACACATAGAAAACCCCCAAACTGTTGTTGTTACAGCCAACAGATGGTGAGAAGCACCAAAACAGCCCGATGTGTCTGTGTCAGGAGGGAATTCTTTCCAGGTTTTTCCCATGGGATAGTGTGGTGCCACCGGTGCAGGGCCGGTGTGGCTGCGTGTGCCAAGGGCATCGGTGCCATCCTAGTGTCTGAGCATCCTGGTGTGTCTGGGCATCCTGGTGTGTCTGGGCATCCTGGTGTGTCTGGGCATCCTGGTGTCTGAGCATCTTGGTTCTTTGATTTGCAGCCCAACGGAGCTCTGGCAGAACCCTTTGGAGCAGTTCCTGTCTCTTTGGTAAACAAGTATTTAGGTTTGTGCAAATACGTATTTAGGACTGGTCCCGTTTGCCCAGGTGGATACGTATTTCAGCACAGCCCCACCTGCTCTGCTATGCACCCCTCCAGCTCCTCAGGGGGGCTGCCCTGGCACCCCACACAGGTTTTGCCATGCATCCCACTTCGGAACGTGCATCAGAATTCCTGTACAGCCTCCCTGGACTTGCTGCCCTGTGGTTCCCTGGGGTTCCTGGGGACTCGGGGCAGGCAGTGGGTATCGAGCACTGTCTTGGCCTGTGGTTTCAGCAGCCTCTCAGCATGTGCATGTTGAACTCCGTGGGGAATGAGTTCCCAAATCCTGCTTGGCACCAGGAGGCACTGAAAAACGAGCTGTCACAGGTCCCACTCCTCCTTTTCCCCCTCATCCCCCTTGCTTGGGTTTATTCCTGAAGCCTTGATAAATCTTAAAAGGACACTTGTAGAGCTCAGAGCTTTTTCCTTCCTGTCTGTATTTAGCTGCTTTTTTAGTAGTTTGTGGGGTTTTGGGTCTGGTCTCAAATCCTTTAATGTTTTTCAGGGAAGGGAAACACTTCTTCATTTTCCTCAAAAAAAGTCCATGCTCAAATCTGTTATTTTTCTTTTAAATCCCATTTTTTGTCAGGAGTGGGGATTTTAATCAAGACACGTTGTCCTGGTGTTTGGCCCAGAGGAAGTTTTGTGGGAAGGTTTCTGAGAGAAGCCAGACTTGTTGGAGGTGACATCCAGAAGTGTTTTCTGTTTCCCTAAGCCGGGGATTCACTTGGGATCTTTGTTCCTGGAAAGCCAGAGAACACCATTGCCCCAAATTCCTCTCTCTGTCAGCTCTGGCTGGGATGTGCTCCATGTTTATTGCTGCACTTCAGTGAGGGTTTTGGTATGTTTTTAATATTGAAGTTGCACCAAACAAAGGCAAAACATAAAATATAACTATTTTTCCATTCTACTTTTTGTGTCCCCTGCATTGTCTTCCTTTTGAATTCCAGGTGAGCTTTGCATTCCCTGTGCTTTGGGCTGGCTGCTCCTTTTTTAGCAGTACCACTGACAAGGAAATTGCTTTTCCTGTTGACCTTCCAAGCACGTATTTGCAAATGCTGCTGCCTTTTGGGCTTGAATGGCCGTGACAACAGCGCAAGCAGGAGTTGGAGACCTTTGGTTGGGTTGGAATTACGAATATTCCCAGTTCTGTGTGGAGACAGAACCAGATTGTTGTTGGGTGTTTGCAGCAGGGATTAAACCACTGTGTTTTACTTTAAATTACTTAAAATTGAGATTCTATGTGAGACTTCTCAGACTGAGAAAGTGAAGCAAACCCCTCTGATCTCTGTGCTCCTTTTTAGCCCCACGTTGGCTTAAATATCCTGCTGGATATAGTGTGGGCCTTGAAATGAAAAAATAAACATCCCAAGCACTCTGCATCCATTTATATTAACACAGGCTGTGTGTGCAGAGGGGTGAGGAGACCAGTATTTGCTGAACAGAAAAGAGTTTAAAAGAGTAGGAAGACTCGTTAAGAAGTTATTACAAACAAAGCTTTTAAAAATAAATGCAAAGCTTTTTCGAAAGAATCATTTCAACAGCCAAAGCTGACACTTGGAGAAAGAAAAACAGAAAAGGCTGAATGTGGGAGCCAGATGGTTCCATGGCTTGGCAGACAGGACAGTGCATTTGCCACGTGCAGCACCTGAATGGAGGAGGAAATTTTGGATTTCCAAACAGATGGTGTTGAGGGACTCGGCAAAGCTGTTCACATTGGCAGGGAGTGGAAAACTGGGGAGGTTTTTTTTACCCCAGAGACCCATAAATTGCTGGTGGAGTATGAATGGAGATTGACCCTTCGGTACTTCCTTTGTCCCCCCCAGGTATACACTGGGAAGGGCTTTTGAAAATGTGGGAGTTTCCCAGTTTAGCCTGGGAATTCATCTTCCCTGTCCTTTCTCTGCCATCCTCATCCTCCTCAGCGCTGATAAGAGTCCAGGTGGGACCCTCCCACCAGGGGGGAGCTGCCAGTCACCCCGAAAACATCAGAGGCCGTAACTTTTTCTAGACAGAGGAGGAAAGAAACTGCTTTTCTTTTTCTTGTCATTCTCTCAGTGTCCCCTTTAAACAATTCTGAAGGGAGGGGTGAGAGGGGGCCCTGAGAGAAGGTTCCGGGGCGCTGGCCCCGCCGCGCGTCCCCTCCTGCATCTCCCGCCTGGGGGCTGCAGCTCTGGGGCCGCAGCTCTGGTTGTCGGCATGTTCCCTCTGGATGCATCTTGCATGCTGCACCCAGGGCATGTGGGCACGGCTGGCAGCTCCCTGCCACGCTCACACCCGCCTTGTAGGGCTGCAGAGGGCACTACTGGGCCCCTCTGGGAGAGACGGCCTTGGCCTCTGCTTCCCCAGGCTGCGGAGAAAACGGTGCAGGAAAGACTGACGTGGTTACCCTTGCCCACATCTTACACCAGTGTGAGTCCTTAGAGCATCACAGCCCTGCACACACCCCGAGGAGGTTCTGGGCAGGTTGTGTGTGGGATTTCCCGGTCCTGACTTGCTGTGTCTCCCTCAGACTCCTTTCCAGTCGTCGGGGTTGGACACGAGCAGGACGACCCGGCACCATGGGCTGGTGGACAGAGTGTACCGGGACAGGAACCGCCTGGGCTCGCCACACCGCCGGCCGCTCTCCGTGGACAAGCATGGAAGGCAGATATCCTTTGGGGCAGGGCTTTCACCAGCAGCACTGCTTCGGGGCTCACAGCTCCTCCTTCCTCCCCTCCTCACCTGGGCTGGTCGCTTCCCACCTCTGCCCGTGTCCCTGTGTCTCCACTCCTGGGCTGTGAGTACCTGTAAAGGAAGCACCTGCCTTTCCCTGTTTCCTCAGCTCTGAGTGGGGATAGCACTGCCTGTGATGCTGAGAGGGATTGGCATCTTTGCTGGGTTGGTGACACCCAGCAGGGCCTCCCTGTGGGCAAATCCTGCCCCACGAGTTCAGTGGCCTCCTAGGATGGAGTTACTGATGTCATTCCCTGGACTTGGGCACTGTCCCACGGGATATCCCTGTCTGTGAGCTGGAGAGATGTGGATTTGATGGATGGAGCACTCTGTGGGTGAGGAATTGGCTGGATGGCTGCACTCCAGGAGTTGCAGTCGGTGGCTCAGTGGGGACCAGCAGTGAGTGGCATCCTCAGGGCTGTTTAGTTTCCTTGGTGGTGACATGGGCAGTGGGACCGACTGCACCCTCAGCAAGTTACTAGCTTTGTGTGACAACAGCATGGATCATCTACTTTCAACCCAAACCATTCCATGATACTGTGAAAAGTCAAGGCTGTTGGGGAAACAGTTTCCCTTCAGAACTGAGGAAATCCAGCCCAGGATAATTCCCTGCAGTTTGTTGTGCATTTTACTGCAGGTTGATTCATCCATTTGGCATTTGCCAAGCCATGTTTCTTCCTGCCATTTGTGAACATCAATTAGCTGATTATTTCTGACTGGCTTAAAATGTGCTACCATCAGATTGGCTTGATGGGGCTGAAGGGGCTGTGGGAATGGGGAGTGCAGCGCTGGTGGCTGCTCAGGGAGGAGTTAAAAAATCTGCAGGAAAGGAGGATGGTTGCCTTTGTTGCTCAAATATCCCCACCCTCCAGATTTTGCTTTGAGTGTCCTTTTAAAGTTCCCCACAGGGTGTCTGCTTGCTTTTCTCCTGTAAGCTTGGTGCCCCTGAGAGGGTAATGGGAGATATTCTCAGGAAAAGCTTTCCCACAGGCCCCCTGCCCCAGTGGCAGTGGCGTTGTGTCCCTTGACTGTGCCACGTGGACAGCTGTCCCTACGGAACTGTCTACCTGTCGCCGCCGTCGGACACGAGCTGGAGAAGGTAAGGTTGGTGCCACCTCCCATGTGTGTCTGCACTGCCCTCTGTCCCTGCCACCCTCCCAGCTGCACAAACACCTCCACCATTCCCCGCAGCACTTGGCCATGGGGGCAGTTGTTGTGCCTTGCTGAGTTCAGGGGTGGAGCTTTCCTTCTGTTAGGCCCATTCTTTTGGATGGCTCACTTTAAACTCACGGTGTGTCAGCAAGTGTGGTCTTTGCCAAGGTAAATCCTGCCAGTTATTCCAAGGCATAGCCCCACTTTGTTGAGTTGTGTCTTGTTGGCTTGCATCCCCAAAGGAGGGATGTTCACCATAAGATGGGGTGTGTTGGCCATGGAGATTCCCATCTCCACAGTGTTCCTGCATCCTGAACCAGCACTTTCCCTCCCTCCCAAACAGGGAGACTTGTTTTTCAAACACTGCCGTAACCAAAGTGTGTGTAAACAGCTTTCAGCTCCAAAAGGGCATTATTTGATCACATCTAATCTTAACAAAACAGACAAAATTCTTTTCTAAGGGGGCAATCCAAATTATCCTGTATTCCTCTCAATCCCATTATTGAAACAATGGCCCTTCAAACTTGAACTGATTTGTCCTGTAAATTGATTGTTTCATGAGGAAACTGTGCCTGGTATGTGCCATATATTGGCTTTTGGATTTTAATGTGGAGTGTTCAGGTTTTACTGGGTTGGTTGCACCAATCTGAGATTAAAATTCTTTTATTTAGAGAAGCTGACAATAAAAATATTCTGGGTTTTGCTTTCTGTCAGGACAAATTCCGATTCTGCCTTGCACCAGAGCACCATGACTCCAGCTCAGCAGGAATCCTTTTCTGGAGGGTCACAGGACATGCAGCAGAAAAGAGGTAAACAGAGAAAAATGGGTGCAAATATTTCTTAACATTCCAAGCACTGCCCTTCCCATGATCTGCAGGTGGATTGGGCTTCATCTGCTTGTAAAATACAGGTCTGATGCCTCCTGGATCCAGGACACAGGAATGGGAGTGCAGGATCAGATTTACTGGGTGCTGAAATCCAGTAAAAACGGTACAAAACTAAGAGAGAACGTTTTCCTGAGCCCCACATTCTGCTACTCTGAGGCCTTGCCCTGGGGAGGAGTAATTTGGGCTGATGGGACTCTGGTGTTGAGTGCTCTGAGTGCTGCCAGAGGTTTGTAGCAACTCCCAGTCCAGTCAGGGCTGCAGTACTGGGAGGAAGGAGCAAGACTTCATGCAGTTTGTGTTTATGGGCTTGGGATCCCCAGGGAACATCCCCTCAGAGGCAGCACTTCCAGCCAGCCCTGGGAACATTTCCCACAGTTCTGGTGCCCTCTGCTGGGCCTCCTGCCTGCTCGGCCCAGGAGGAATTGGGCATCCCAGAGGGCTTCTCCAGCCTTAACCATTCCAGGAGTCTGAAAGACTCCAGAGTCTGTGTAGGGAAGTTGAGTCCTTTGGGGAGTGCCCAACACAGCACTCTGCACTGTAGCACTTCCATGTGCTCCTGGAGCTGGAAAACGTTGGGAAATGGCCCCCTGGACAGGATTCCATAAATACGGGTTTGGAGCCATCAGTGTGAAGTGTTTGTTGGTTCATCTCTCTCTCTGAGCTTCTTCTGGTGGTTTTTCGCTCCTCACAGTTGATTGTGTGGACAAAGAAATGGCCTTGGAATGTGGAGCAGGAACAGCTTTGTGGTGTTTGTGTATCCCAGGGGAGATGGGTTGGATTTTCCCCACTGGAACTGTCCCCTTGGCTGCCCTTTGGATGTACCAGGGGGAAATCCTTGTGCAGTGTGCAGGAAGCCCAGTCCCAAATACACTCTTCCATTTAACCCCATGGAATCCGTTTAGTTCCATTTGGATCTTCAGTCTTAGCAGACCGAGAGGCCCGAAGTTTTGGAGTATTATTTGGATGGGTTATTTTTAACTGATAATGTCTCATTGATTAATTAGGGAATTAAATACAATTTTAGTCTTTTCTGCTTTCTAGTGTCTGTTTTTTAATGGAGTGTGACTTTCAAACTCATTGATAATTTTAACTGAAGATTTTACAAATGGTTAAATTTCCAATCTGAAAATGTCTTACTGAGAAGCTGAATATTCCTGATGATTAATTATGTGACTCCTTTTGTTCTCCTTTTTCCAGTTTTGCTGCTGACTGTCCCTGGGATGGAGGAGAGCACCTCAGAGCCAGACAAGGCCCTCTCTAAGCAAGGCTGGGACACTAAAAAGGTGGGAATTGCACACTTGAGAGTGCAGAGATTTCATTTTCTAAACATGCTGAGGGAAATGAATGCTTTAAATATTGTCTCCATAACAAACTGCTTGAAGAGATTAGAGATTAAACACTGTGGTTAGAAGCAAATCATAAACATCAGGCCAGAAAGAAATTGTGTGTGTGCAGGCACATGCTTGATTTTATCAGAAAATCTTTAACTTTGAGATTTGTTGGCCCAATAAAGCAAAAAAGTGATAAATACCTTTTAAGAGCTTCACAAAGCTCCTGTGCAGAATACTCTTCTATAGAAATATATTAAACTTCCCAATTAAAGTACATCCTGAACATGAATTTCTGTCAGTATCTTTGGCTCTAAAACTCTCTTCCTTCTATTTTAGACTGGGTCATCAAGACCTAAATCATGTGAAGTTCCAGGAATCAAGTAAGTTTTGAGCAATTATTTTTAAGAGCACTGAGCTCCTTTAAGAAAGAACATTTGTATTTTGAACATCCTCTTGCTTTGCATTTCTTGGAAAGCCCTTAAAATGGGCAAGAACCTGTGGGAGCTGCTGATCAAAACACAATATTGAGTTTTGCATTAAAAAAAAAAATATTTTGTACAGCTCTGCCCAGGCTGAAATTTCAATTGAAATGGTTTTTTGTTGTTGTTTTTTTCCCTGATGCAGCATCTTCCCATCAGCTGACCAGGAGAACACTACAGCCCTGATCCCTGCCACGCACAACACGGGGGGCTCCCTGCCAGACCTGACCAACATCCACTTCCCCTCCCCTCTGCCCACGCCCCTGGACCCCGAGGAATCCACATTCCCAGCCCTGAGCAGCTCCAACAGCACCGGCAACCTCGCTGCCAACCTGACCCACCTGGGCATCAGCACTGCCAGTCAGGGTGAGCTCACAGCCCCCACTGCCCTTGGCACTGCAGCTTCGGGCTGAAATCACAGCATTGCTGTTGGTTCTTTGCACTTCAGGGTCCGCTGACTTTTCCTTGTAAGCAGGTTTGATGTGGACAAAGAAGGTGACAAAGCTGTGTTTAGTCACAGGGCATTCCTCTCACATTCTTGGTTCCCAAATCTGCTTTTTTGGGTTGTTTGGAGGTGTTGATTTCTTCTTGTTTGTGTGTGGGCTTTTGGTGGTGCTTCTTTTTTTGTTTGTTTGGGGTTTTTGTTTGGGTTTTTTGGGAGGATTTAAAACTTTTTTATTTATAAGACCTCAGGAGTCCCTCTGTTATAATTCATTGAACCCCAACAGTGTTATGGCAACACCTTCAGCAGCCCTTTTGTTTTCCTGCCTTTAAAATGGCATTTTTTAATGTGAGGATTCTCTTGGAGAGAGAACATTGTTGGCTTCACCTGAGGCAAACCTTCTCCTCTGAGCCCTTAGGAATAATGTGGAGCCTTTCCAAGGTGTGCAGCTTGAGGTTTGAAGGCACCCTGAATATTCAGGGCTCTGGGAAATCACACCAGCTGACCCTGAGTTATGTTTGTTGGGGTTGTTGGACTTTGGCAATGTGGATAATTTGATTTTTAAGATCCACAAACAAATGTTATTTGCCATGTTGGCAATTTGGGATAGTCACAGTGATGATCATTCCAGGAGTTGTTGACTTTACAGGCAAACAGCCTAAACACCAGTTTATTATTTGTATTTTAAAAACAATTTCACTGGTTTATACTTCAACGATTGTGAAGAGGGCTGAGTTTTTTTACTGTTGGTGGCAGCTGCAGTCTGTTGATTCCTAGAATAGAACTGAGGCATTGTGTCCAAAAATTCAAGTTGATTTCCTGTGCTGGGCAGGATTCCCTTTCCGACTTGACAATGCTCTCCTATACTGGGAAAAGGAAATTATTGCAATCAGGTTAATGACTGAGCAGGTAAGTTGGAGGGTGAAGCAAGGAGAGGATTTAACCATTTGAGGACAGAGTGGATTTCAGCATCCTTGGACAAGTTTTGGTCTCAGAAGTGGCTGTTTCAGGGATGGGCTGTCACTCAAATAGAAATCAGGAATTAGGCCAGACTGGGTCACTCATTTTTGATGTACCCATATTTAGCAAAGTAAATGGTGTAAAACCAAACTGCTAAGCCTGTAATTGCTTTGAAAACATTTCCTGCTCCATCAAATACATAACAAATTAAAGATACACTCATTGATGCTCCTCCTGGAGATCATTCCACAGTTCAGTCACTGCCACAGTCAGTGCTCAGTGCTTTTCAAACCCATTGCCCCAAACTTCCCTTGCTGCTGTTTGGCAGAAAAACCTCAGTGGGGTCTTTTGCACCCACCCCATGCCCTGCACAGGCACGTCCTGGGCAGCCCTGGCAGGGGCTGGGGCAGCAAACCCCTCCCCAGGCTGCACAGAACTGCCCCTGGTGCTGCTGGAGGTGTGGGCTCTGTGACACTGAGCTGCTCCTGCACACACAGCCAGGACCTGCAGAGCTGCAGCCACTCTGCCTGCTGGCCCCTTGGCAGCCTGGGCTTCCTGGCTCCCTGGCAGCCTGCCTGCAGGCCCTGAGACTATGCCAAGAGCTGGGAGCTCTTGGGCTCCCTGGATGCTCCTTCCTGGCAGCTCCAGGGGAGCAGCTCACCCGCTCCACTGTCCTGGAATCGCTTCCCAGGGTGATTGGGTTGCTCTGGGCTGAGGCAGAAAATAAGGGGGGGTTTCTAAACTCCCAGATCTTTGTCTTGATTTGAACAAAATTACCATATTTGAGGTGTTTATCACTACCCCCTGTGAGTTGTGGCTCTTGGGAGTGTGATGGATATTTCCTGCACTGTGCCATGAAAAATGGAGCTGTTCCTGCACAACCAGTTTTTCTTCTGCTTTTTCCATTAAAGATGTGTTTGCTTTTACAATACCTCAAGTGCCCTCTGATTAGTGAGGCTGCATGATCTGTTCTCTTCCTGCCAGAGTGTGAGCCTGTGCAAACAGAGCAGACCCTGCTCCTCCTGGGCTCGGGGTGTGCAGGTGTGGGAGGACCATCCCTGTCGAACCTGGAGCCGCCGGGGCCGCTCTGCCTCTGCCAGCTCCGGGTCATCTGTGCACCAACCTGGGCCTGGGTCCTGTCCAGGGCAAACCACAGGCATCTTCCTCTCATCCTGATGCTCTCCAGCCTGGCCAAATTAATTACAGATCTCCTGACAAGCTCCAGGCTGATTGGCTGGGGTGGTGTATGGAGGGGTTGACCCCTTAGGCAGTTTGTTATTCATTGTTGAGGTGATTCCCTTTGGTCTGAGTGTCACTGAGCTTTTGTAGTTGAGGTGATTCCCTCTGGTACAGTGTCACTGAGCTGTTGTCAAGGTGATTCCCTCTGGTACAGTGTCACTGAGCTGTTGTAGTTGAGGTGATTCCCTCTGCTACAGTGTCACTGGGCTGTTACCAAGGTGATTCCCTCTGGTACCTTCTGGCTCAGTGTCACTGAGCTGTTACTAAGGTGATTCCCTCTGGTACCCTCTGCCACGGTGTCACTGGGCTGTTCTCAGGGTGATTCCCTCTGGTACCCTCTGCCACGGTGTCACTGGGCTGTTCTCAGGGTGATTCCCTCTGGTACCCTCTGGCACAGTGTCACTGGGCTGTTCTGTGCCCTCATCTCAGCTGTTCTGTGCCCGTTCCCGGCAGGAATGACGACGTCTCCGGCCCCTTCCCAGCAGCACCGCCAGCCCACCGTGAGCCCCCTGTCCCTGAGCACGGACTCCAGGCGGCCACAGTCCCAGCAGATGTCCCCCACGCTGTCCCCCCTGTCACCAATCACTCAGGTAGGACCTCAGGGGACGGTTCCACTTGGTTCAGTCACAGATTTTCATTGTTTTACTCTTGCAGAGGCTCAAACTGATGGAGGGGGGTTACATGGGATATTGGGGGAAAATTCCTGGCTGTGTGGGTGGGTGGGGAGGCCCTGGAGTGGAATTCCCAGAGCAGCTGTGGCTGCTCCATCCCTAGGAGTGTCCAAAGCCAGGTTGGAGCACCCTGGGACAGTGGGAGGTGTCCCTGCCCATGGCAGGGGTGGCACTGGGTGGGCTCTGAGGTCCCTTCCCACCCAAACCATCCTGGGATTCTGTAACGTTGTTGTCCCAAAGTAGCTTGTGAAACTTGAGAGACATTTCTCTTAACTCCTGAGAGAATCTCAACTTTTTAAATTGATCTTGTGTGACTCTGTGGCTGCCCAGGTTCGTGATTTGTGAGCTCAAGTTTCAAACTGGGCTTTGAAATATTTCATTACTGTACCCTGGAGGTGTTGCTGAGTCTTTTGAGCTGTAGAATTACAGAATCACAGGATGGTTTGGGTTGGAAGGGACCTTAAAGCTCATCCAGTTTCACCCCCTGCCATTGTCAGGGACACCTTGCCTTAGACCAGGTTCTTGCCTGTTTCTAAACCTTCAAAAGTCCCATTTCTCAAGTGCAAATGAGGCTGATTTGCTTCTCTCGCTGTGAAAGTTGATGCGCTTTGAAGGGGCGTTCGCTGCCGGCGTGGCTGACTCTGCTCCTTCTCTCCCAGGCTGTGGCTATGGATGCATTATCCCTGGAGCAGCAGCTTCCCCCATACCCCTTTTTCACCCAGACCAGTTCCCAGCAGCAGCAGCAGGCCCCCGTGGCCAGCTCCCTGCCCCAGAACCCACCCCTGCTGCAGCGAGGCCCTCAGCTGCCCCCTCTGTCCGTCACGGTACCTTCCACCATCCCTCAGTCGCCTCCCGGGAGCCAGAGCCAGCCCTCCATGGGGATAGACATCAACTCGGTAAGTGTGGCAGCAGCTCTTTCTGTGGGTCAGCCTGGAATGGGGCAGTGCAGCCTCAGGGACCAGCCTGGGCAGCTCAGATTGTCCTCATCCCGTGACAACCATCGTTTCAGGCAGAGTTTGAACCAAACTTGGAATGGGTTTAGTTGAATCCACGTTGAGGTGGTTTCTAGAGGAAAATTGGGGGTTAATGTGCTCTCAGGGTGGCCACATTTACATCAAATGTTGTCCCTCACACCTCCAGGTTGGGTTAGACCAGTGCAAATATATCGGCATTTATCTCCTACCTTGCTGGGCTGTTGCTTTGTGGGATTCTCAGGGTGTTCAGTGTTCACCCAACGCATTGTGACACAGACTAGGGGGGCTCACAGATCCTGGAGAAAAAAACCTGCCAACAAGCCTTTTCCAATCAAAATAACCTTTGGAAAACGCATTTTCCAAAAGTTACCGAGAACTGGGTATTTTCTACACTCTCTCCATTTAGAACTCTTTTATTTTAAAGAATTTTAGAGTTACCTTCCAAACTGGGATTTGTGGGATTTGTGGCTGCCCTCAGTGCCCAGAAGACACAGAGTGTCCACAGAGTGAGGATTTATGGACAGATCCCTTTTCTTGCTCATTTTAACATGGTCTTTATGAAATGTTCTATCTCAGCAGCTGAAAATCCTGAATGCAGAGCAGGATCAGGGGCTCAAGGAGGGGGAGGAGGGAGGGGTGTCCCAGCTCCTCCAGCTCCTCCTGCTGCCCCATGGAGGGTCCTGGTTGGCCAACCTGTGGTGTCCTGGCAGTGCTGCAGTGACAGGAATTGGTTTGGGAATGAGAAGAAATCATTGTTTGTTGTGGGTTTCCTTTGTGGGTGAAGTTTTTAGCAGTTTGTGCTGATAAATTCTCCTTGAGAGCAGCTGCTTTTCTTTCAGGACTGGAAGGGGAAGGGGAAGGACAATCCAGCTCTGGAAAGGATTCCACACCACTCCAAATATGTCCCAGTGTTCTGATTCTAATCCTCATGTAGTACCAGCACAGACAATTCTGATTTCATCCTTTGCTTTCTGTGTTGCTTTCCTCATCCCAAACCTCTTTATGACCTTAACCTTTAGGGTACTGTGCTTATCTTTTAAAGCAACTGAAGTAACTCCTAAACAAACAAATTTCAGGGTAGTTTATCAAAAGGCTGAGCTGTCACAGCCTCACTGGCAACTTCTACCCAGCTTTTGTAGAGCAGAGTTGCAGCTGCTCTGCAGTTTGGGTGGCTGCTGGCAGTGTGTGAGTGACACTGCAAAGCAGAAAGAGATTTTCTAGACGTTTACAGTTTGGTGTCAAAACCATTGGCAGTGCAGTGTTTTCCCACACTGCAGAACAGCTGATTAAAGTCTCTGGATTGCAAGTTTTCCTCAATCATCTGTAATTTCTAAGGAAGTAGAATGAGAAGGGCTGTGCTAATGAGTACAACATTATTTAAATGCCATTAATATTATTAATTTGTTCAAAGCCAGGCTTCTAAGTGATGGGAAAAAAGGTAAATCTTTGAAAATGTGTTCTCAAGACACCAGAGAATGGTGTAAAATCACTGAATATAAAGCTGCAAAGCAGAGTGTGAACCCCCAGCCAGGCCTGTTCCCCTGCTGGGGTGCAGGGGGGTTAGGGGGGCTCCCACCCTGCAGGGTCACACCCAGGGGTGGCACACAGGTTTGTCCCCAGCTCCTCAATCCTCACCACACACCCAGGGTTGGGGCAGAGCAGTGTAAACACAGCTGTGGCAGTTGCACTGAAGAAGAAATGACACTCTTCTTGAATTATTCCCAGCTCTCAAGACTTCCTTGCCCTAAATCCTTAGCTGACCTGATTTTTTATTATTATTCTTACTATTTTAATTGAGCATAACTGAGAACAAGGAGGAAATACTCCCTGGCTGTTCTTGCCCAGCAGCACTTCCCTGTGCTCAGACACACCCTGAGCCCTGGGGCATCCTCCGCAGGAGTTCCTGCCTTGCTGCCCAGCGCGGGGGATGTTCCTCCCAGCAGACTGTGCCGAGGGCTGTGCCGGTGCCGCTGCCCTCACTGTTCGCTGCCCTCACTGTTCACTCTGTGTCGTTCTGTAGGCCTCCCTCCAGCAGTACCGCAGTAATGCTGGCTCCCCAGCCAACCAGTCTCCCACCTCTCCTGTCTCCAATCAAGGCTTCTCTCCTGGCAGCTCCCCTCAAGTAAGGGACTCTGTGCTTCCACAGGCCTTGCTGCTCGTGTGTCTCTGCATCCCTGCCCGCAGCTGTCTCACTGTCCCCCCGTGTGCCTCATGCATCACTGACACCTCATCCTGCCTGCACTCCCGCTCAGGGCCACAGATTCCACTGGTGCCTGTTTGTTGGACAGAGCTGCTCTTTGGACACTGGTTGGGCATTTCTGTGGGGTATTCCATGTCTCCCTACAACTCCCTGAAGGGATGTTGTACCCGGGGCGGGGGTTGATCTCTTCTCCCACACAACCAACAGTAGGACAAGAGGGCACAGCTCAAGCTCTGCCAGGGGAGGGTTAGGTTAGATATGAGAGAAATTGTTTACAGAGAGAGTGGTCAGACATTGGAATGGGCTGCCCAGAGAGGGAGTGGATTCTCCATCACTGGAGGTGTTTAAGATGAGACTGGACGTGGCACTGAGTGAGAATCCACCATGTCTTGATCCACTCTGTGCCCTGGGCTGGTGGTCCCAGTGGGGTTGGATCAAGGGTTGGCCTTGATGATCTCAGAGGTCTCTTCCAACCCAGTTCATCCTATGATTCTGTGGACTGAACCTCCAGGTAGAATCCTTTCAATTCCCAGTATCACTGGGAGCTGATGGGTAAGGTTGGGAGGGCAGAGGCCAAATCTATTTAGATCAGGCCCTTTTTTATGTAGGAACACTGTGAAAGAAAACACTGGAGGAAATGCTCTTAAAATGAGCAGCTGGCAAGGAGTGGGTTACCAACACTCTCTCTTGCCTGCCTGGTTTTCCTTCCTCTGTGTGTATCCTCTCACATATCTGTGTGTCCTGCATGGAAGTCACAGCTTGGGGGTGTCTGTGATGCTCTGAAGGGGGATTTTTACCTGCCAACAGCAAGAAATTAAACCCAAGCAGACTTTGGGGGTGCCCCAGTGTCAGAAAATGCCTTTTCAGTCAAGAAATAGGCTGATGGAGCTCAATAGCTCCAGTTGACTGCCCTGTAGGATCCCACCTGCAGAAACAAGGTGCAGGGAGTTCTTCCAGAGCCCCACAAGAGCCTGAAAATCCATTTTCTCTCCATCCTTTAATGTTGAAGGCTGTAAGGAGGATCCTTTCTAAATCAGTGCTGCCCCTTCATGGTGCCAGAGCAGAAGCTCCATCTCATGAGCCAGGCTCAGGTCACTGGCAAGCTCGGACCTGGATCCCAGTGTCAGGACTGGCTGGATTTCCTTAACCCTGGTTTAATTGCTCCTTAGCCTCTCTCTCCTCCTCCTGTGAGTTCTGCTGTGTCCTGTGTGTGGCTCCAAACCCCACAAGTGCCTCTCAGGCTGCCCCACAGGGCAGAGCTGTTGCCATTCCTGCTGCAAACTCTCAGTTCTCATATGGGCAGCACAGGAAGGTTTTTTTTGTGCTGATTTTCTTTCCCCTTTGACTTTTCAATAACTGTTGTCTTGGTTTTGTCCACAAATTTGTTGCCACTGGTCAGAGTGCAGCAAGTGGGGCACACACTGGGCTGTAATTTTTCCTGCTGGGCCTGTTTTATCTCTAAAATCTTCCTTATGTTTTGGTATTTTCAAGTGAGACACCACAACTCTTGAGTGGAAGGAAGAGGATTTATTAGCACTGCTCACTGTAGTATTGGCCTCTCAGATACCCACAGGAGTCTTTATTTTTACTACATTAAAACCAAGATGACTTTGGTGTCTCCGGCAGTGACCCAGAAGCTGCTGGTGCTGGTCAGAAATATGGAATGTGGAGAGAAACAAAGGGGGAAGAACAGTTTGGAGGGAAGGTTGGGGTTGGTTGTGATGGGGGAGAGGGAGGGCAGAGCCCTTCCAACAGGAGAACATTCCCATAGTGGAACACCTGGTGTTCCTTCCTCTGTGTGTCTGCTCACACATCCACATGTCCTGTATGGAAGTTGGGGCATGCCTGTGATCCTCTGAAAGGGGATTTTTATCTGCCAGCAGCAAGAAATTTAAGCCAAGCAGACTTTGGGGCTGCCCCAGTGCCAGGGAAGGATGGCACAAGTGGGATGATCAGTAGGTGTGACCAGGCAGGTGTCTCCCAGTGCTTCTCTTTCTGTGGGCTCAACTCTTCCAGTGTGATGAGGAGTTTGATTTCCATCACCCACAGTTCATTCACCAGAGGCTCTTCCTCATCTTTCCACCTCTGCCAGTCCTTCGCTGCAGTGTTCCACCCTGTGTGTGTCCAGGCAGGGATTGGGAGGCTGTGCCTGCAGCCCCAGCTCCGTGTTTGCATGGCTTCCCACCCCCTTGGTCACTCCTGCTCTGCTGCCCTGCTCTCACTCCTGCCATCCTGCTCCAGTTAGATACAAACCTGCCTGGAGTAGTGGCTCCAGCCTGGAGGACCTGGTAGGTATTTGGAGGTGGAGAACTCCAGCCAGGGGTTGGTGCTGAGGTTGGTTTTCCCTGCACTCACCACATCCTTAACCCCAGAAGATCCCCTGCTGACAAAACACTCCCTGGTGTTTGCAAGATGTTCTTCCTGGGGTTGTTGCTGAATTGTTCTGAGGTTATGAGGTGTGGAAGCAAAGACATTTCCAGTGGCTTTCCCTTGGGAATTGCAGTGCCTGCAGCTGTGCTACCCAGCACACTCCACCCGAGGAACAGAGGCCGTGGTTGGTGGGACTCACTGCCCCACAAACAGATCCTGCTCTCCTGGTGCTTGTTTGTCACGTCCCCCAAAGTTTGTAGGATGGGAACTGTGCTTGGGGAAACGTGGTGATTGTGGGGTTTGCCCTAAAAGCTTCTGTGAAAGGAAAGGACTGGAGTTAAAGGGGAAAACAGCACAATCCTCTTGGGAGCTCTGGAGTAGCAGTTGGATTCCTAGTGCTGCTTTTGCTTCCTGTCCAGTCTGTGACATCCCAAAATTCAAACTTGTCCTTAGAAATGGTTGTAAACCGTAGGTTGGATGCTCTTTAGGTTGGATTTGATGAGCTCAGAGGTCTTTTCCAACCTAATGGATTCTGGGATCACACAGTGCTGATGCTGTTCTTGCCCCTCTGCCTGGGAATTGTTTCCCATCATAGAGTCAAGCTTGGCTAGTCCTGCTCCCTTTGCTTGAGCCAGTTGTGACTCCAGGTTTTTCAGGAGTGGCAGATGGAGCAGGTTGGATCATGTGGAGTTGGAACAGTTGATCAAAGCATGACAGGGCAGCAAACAAGGGGTTGGTGGTTCAAACCCCCACATTTTTCTTTGGGTTGATTAAAGTGGTGCTTTGCTTTTTCTCTTAGCAGCTGCCACGTGGCTCTTGTGATGTTTGATCCCTTTGGATGTTTGATCCCTTCCTCACTGCCCTCCAGCAGTAGTTTTGAGAACCAGATGATCAGCTGGAAACCTTATTCCAATTGGAACCATTTCCCATTTTTACCTGCCTCTATGGTTGTTGTGTGGTCTGGCTGGGACAGATCGTAAATATCCAGGAAAGTGTATCCAAAATCTCTTCTCCAAGTGCATCCAAACCATCCCCACATCCTCACACGTGGCAGGAGCTTCCCAGGGATGTTCTGGGATCTAGCAGGATCTTCTGAGCCCAGAGCTGGAGTTCCAGCCACGTTCCCTCACGGAGTCTTTGCTGTGAATTCCTGCCCTGGTGCCGCATTTATCCCAAATCATCCCTAAAATGTGAGGGTCTGGCTGAAGGTGGGAAGGTTTTTTGCTTTAAAAGGAATTTATTGGTGCTTCTTTCCCTCATGGAGGGGTAATTGCGTTCTTTTTTGAGTTCCTTTTTTAATCCAAGGTATTTTTAATTGATAAATATTTTGTCACTTTTAGAACAATTGATGAATTCTGGGTCACTTTTAGAATAATTGATAAATTCTTGGTCACCTTTAAATTAATTGATAAATTTTTTGTCACCTTTAGAACAATTGATAAATTCTTGGTCACCTTTAGAATCATTGATGAGTTCTGGGTCACCTTTAGAACAATTGATGAATTCTTGGTCACAGTTGATAAATTCTTGGTAATTTTTAGAGTCATTGATGAATTCTTGGTCACCTTTAGAACAGTTGATGAATTCTGGTCACTTTTAGAACAATTGGTGAATTCTGGGTCACATCTCATGTAATTGCTGAATTCTTGGTCACCTTTGGAACAGCTGATAACTGATGGAGAACACCTGATAAGATAACCCCTTGTGTGGTGCAGGAGGGGACAGTGCCTTAGCAATGCTGAGAAATTCCCCCTGGAATTCCTGCTGCTCCCAAGGCTCCCTGCCCTGCTCCCTCAGCTGACCCTGAACCATTGGTTGTGCCACTGCAGTGCCAGCCCAGCCCCCCCTGGTGCCCTCACTGGGGTCCCTTCCCCTCAGTCCCAGAGCTGACTCTCTCCCTGCCCGTTGTGTGTCCGTGCCCTGCATTTGCCATGTTGTCTGTACCACGGGAGGATCCGGGGTTCTGTGCCCGTCCCCGTCCCCATGCCTGTTCCAGTGCCCGTCCCTATGCCCATTCCCATCCCCACCCCTGTGCCCATCCCCATGCCCATCCCCATCCCTGTCCCCATCCCCGTGACCGTCCCTATGCCCATCCCCATCCCCGTGACCGTCCCTATGCCCATTCCCATCCCCACCCCTGTGCCCATC
>VWZD01012431.1:159736-196766 GCA_013396695.1 Sakesphorus luctuosus
GTGTGGTTTGGTGCCCCCTTCTCCCTCCCCACACCCCTTGGAGCAGCGGGGCTTTGGGAACCTGTTCTGGCAGCCTGAGCGCTGGAAGGAGCAGTGAAATCAGGGCAAATGAAACGAAATGAAAATAAATAATGAAAATAAAATTAATTTAGAGTACAATAAAATCAATTAAATTTAGATTAAAATAAAATAAAAATAAAATATGAAATTAAATTAGAGTTAAATAAAATCAATTAAATTAAGATAAAAATAAAANAATAAAATTATTAATATAATTAAATTAAAATTAACTCCACACAAATAATTAACAAATCAAAGTAATTAAATTGAAATTTAAAAAAATTAACAAATTAATAACCCATCAAAATATTTCAAAATTTAAAAAAAAGAGTTTGAAAACACAAAAATCAGTTTTAAAGAGGATAAAAAGAAATTTTTTAAATAATAAAAATCAGGTTGAAAAATAATGAAAATTGATTAAAAAGAAAATATTTAAAATAAATAAATAAAATTAAAAATGGCAAAAATCTATTTTAAAAACAAGAATAAATTTTAAAAATCGTGAAAATTAATTAAAAGACACTAAAAATGTTAACTTAAAATAATGAAGCTACCTTACAAATCAAAGGTAATTAGAAGAACTCATTAAAGCTCCCCTTTGTGGCTGTAGCTGCAGCTGGAAAGGGCTCACCAACTTTGACTCTGGAATTTGCAGATGAGCCTTTCCTGGGACTGTGGATTCATTAATTGTGGAGTAACGAAGGCTGAGCTGTGCTCCCAGAGGGAATGGGAATCCCAGGGATCGCCTTCAGCTGCTCCCTTTGGTCTGTGCTCCCCAGCTGGCTCTTCCCTTCCCTCCCTCCTGGAGCTGGGCAGGACACACTGGGGAGAGACAGACTGGAGACAGTCCTGGACAGGGCACACTGGGGAGAGACAGACTGGGGACAGTCCTGGGCAGGGCACACTGGGGACAGTCCCTGGACAGGGCACACTGGGGACATCTTTGGGCAGGGCACACTGGGGAGAGACAGACTGGGGACAGTCCCTGGGCAGGACACACTGGGGAGAAACAGAATGGGGACAGCCCTGGGCAGGACACACTGGGGACATCTCTGGGCAGGGCACACGTCCCAGACAGCCCCTGGGCAGGACACACTGGGGACAGCCCCTGCAAACACCTCCTCTCTGGAGCCAGGAAAGCCACAGCTGGCTGTGTTGCCTGTCCCTCCCTGTGTCCCGTGCTCTGTGAGTTGTGTGGCCGTGGTTCCTAGGGCTGGAGTCACCCCTTCTCTGTGCCTCGCCCTGCAGCTGGAGCAGTTCAACATGATCGAGAATGCCATCAGCTCCAACAGCCTCTACAGCCCCTGCTCCACCCTCAACTACTCCCAGGCTGCCATGATGGGACTGACTGGCAGCCATGGCAGCCTCCAGGACTCACAGCAGCTCAACTACTCCAGCCATGGGAACATCCCCAACATCATCCTGACAGGTGAGGATGGGCAGGGAATGCCATCCTGCCACAGCCACTACTGCACTGATTGTCCTGTGGACTTGTCCTTCCTCTGAATTCCCTGGATCCTCCTCCACAGTGAGGAGCAGCTGAGAGAGCTGAACTCCTCCCTCTCTGCTTGGCCTGAGCTGGCCAGCAAAGGGTTTTAGTGTCACATATGGTGGTGAATCTGGTCACAGTTGGATTCTGGAAACAATCCCTGCACAGGGATACAGAGAGTAGTGTGGCTCAGTCCATGCTGCAGCCTGGGATTGCTGTTTGCAGTCATGGAAATTAAAATTCTTCCTCCTAAACCCAAGGGAAAAAAAAGAAGCACCAAACATTGAAACAGGAATTTTCCTTTGTGTTTGGTTGTTCTGATGGTTTGGGGAAGCTGTGATGAACCTGTTCCTCCTCTAGTTGGGAGGATGTTCCTCATCAGAGCTTCATTGTTAGGTCAGGGTGGATGTTCCTTATCTATCTGAGCTTCATTGTTAGGTCAGGGTGGATGTTCGCTGAGTTTCACTGTTAGGTCAGGAAATTATTCCAGGTGTTTTGGGGCTGTTCTCTGACTTGTTTGCCAGGTGGGTGTGTAGCTGTGGATCCCTGGTGACCCTGTCCCCTCTCCTCCCTACAGTGACAGGAGAATCTCCCCCCAGCTTATCAAAAGAACTGACCAGCTCCTTGGCAGGTGTGGGTGACGTCAGCTTCGACACAGATTCCCAGTTCCCTCTGGACGAACTCAAAATTGACCCTTTGACGCTGGATGGACTGCACATGCTCAACGACCCCGACATGGTCCTCACCGACCCCGCCACAGAGGACACGTTCCGGATGGACCGGCTGTGAGGGGCTGCCGGGGCCGAGGTGTGCCCGCTGTGCCCGCCGCGCCCGCCCTGTCCTGCCATAGCGCTTGTGGTTCTGCGCTTGCCGCGCTGCAGCCCCGCCCCGGCCCCGCCGCTCGCTGCCCTTCATCAGAGAGGAGCTGCCGTCACCCTGCCCTGCCCACGGCCCTCCTGCCCCTCCAGCGTTCCACGTGGCACTGTTGGTGTCTCCTTGCTGTGGCAACACCAAGGTTTGGTGTAGGGTGAGGAGTTACCAGCCTTTCCCTGCTCACAGCCCTCCTTTCCCCCACCAGAGCTCCACATGGCACTGTCGATGTCTCCGTGCGCTAGAGAAGGGGTTTGAGCAGGTGAGGAACCTCCAGAGGTTGTGGCAACACCAGGGTTTGGTGCAGGGTGAGGAGCTGCCATCAGCACCAGGGTTTGGTGCAGGGTGAGGAGCTGCCATCAGCACCAGGGTTTGTTTGGTGCAGGGTGAGCTGGGGAGGGGCAGCCCCACTGTGCCCCCTCCCCTCTCCACAAAGCCCTGCAGTGCCACCCCAGGGGTTGTCACTGTGCTTTGGAACACTCCTTTGTCGGGTAAAGGCTCCTTCCTTCCTTCCCCCCACGTGTTTGCCCCCAGGTGTGTGCCCACCCCTGTGCCCACCCCTGTGCCCCCCTGCCTTGGCAACCCCACGGCCACGGTGGCAAATCCCCCTGTCAACACTATTTTCCAAGCTTTTTTGTTTTGCTTTTTTTTAAATATATATGTAATATATACATTTCTATATATGTCTGCATATATAGAGAGCATTTCTGAGCACACAAAAAAGTACTATAATTCATTACTTGATTAGCACAGAGGAAGGATCAGAGCATTTTAAAGCAGCTACAAAATTAGAGGAGACTAACCTGCATCAGTCTAATTTTACTCTGTGAGAGATTCCTGGGCAACAGGAAGGGCATTTCCATAGCAATGCCAGGCTTGTAGAATCATGATGACTTATTTTTTATTTTTTATTCATTACTTATTCTGTTACTTATTTATGATTCTTTTTGTTGTTGTTGTTTCTTTTTTTTATTTAAATATTTGGATATTAGGAAAGTAGCTAAACTACATACAGCCAATTGAAGCACTCTACATAATACTTGTACAGTACATCCTTTTGTGGTTTTATTCCAGAAATATATTATATATATTATATATATAGGTATTTTTAAACTAACTGGAATTTTAAACAGATGTTGAGCAGAAATAAGAAAGCTTAAGGCAAGTTTTAATGTTTTCCTTTGGAACAGGCAAAATAGGGTGGCAGGAACTCAGATATTCCTTCTTTCACCCAGGGGAAAAATCTCTTGCTCCACAGTGACCAGGACTGAATCCTTCAGAAGGCTGAGGTTCTGTTCAATTAAATTGACTATTTCTGGTAGTCCTTGTGAATATTCTGTGCTGCAGCATTAAAAAATCCCACCCAAGGCCCCCATTGCCTGGGAATTGGTGGTTTCACTGCACTGTCCTGGCTGGACTGGGGGTGATTCCCAGATTTCTGTGCTTGGGTCTCATCAGAAATGGATTTAAGGATGAATTAGGAGCCCTGGGGCTGATGGTCCCTGCAGGGCACTGGTGGGATCTGCCCAGGGACAGGATCTCCCAGCACAGGAGCCTCCTCTTCACAAGTCAGGAATTAACATTATTTTGAGTTTTATTAACATATTAAAAGCATAATAGCCCGAGGGTGGGTTGGGCCTGGAGAGGGAAGCCCTTCCAGGCAGGAGGGGCTGAGCAGCCTGTCCCCCATTTCAGTCCCATTCCAGACCAGGTTTGGTTTGTTCATCCCCGTCTGCATCACCTGGAGTTGCTTTTTACCTAAAATCCCATCCCTTTCTGAGCTCTTGGAGGCAAACCCCAACCCCTCAAGCAAAACCAAACCCAACCCCTCAGCATTCCACCCACCCCACTCCCTGCAGGAAGGTTTCCAAGTTTCCAGCAAAGGCAGGAGCTGGGTTACACCCCAGTTAATGAGTTACCCTTCAATTAACAAGTTCTGCCTGTCCTTAATGAGTTATACTAGGTTTCTGTGTGCTTCCAGAAATCCTGGGCTGCTGTGCCATGGTCCTGCCAGGACCTGCTCGGGACCCCTCGGCCCCTGGGGCTTCTGCTCCCCTTCTGTGCCATTCCCTGACCATTTGCACTAAAAAGGTGGTTTTCCCCTTGCATCTCTTGGCTTTCCTGTGTGGTTTTGCTCCCTCCCTATGCACTCCAGAGGTTTTCCTGCGTCCCTGAAAACATCCTGGGATTTTTGGCAGGATTTAAGCCCCATGTGAACTCCTTGGTTCAGATCTCTAAAGCTTTTCCAGTTTAAGGAGGAGATGAAGGAGGACACCTGGAAAAACCCAGGAGGAATTGGGGCACAGGTGACTGGAGCCCTTTGCTGAGGGCTCCCTGCAGCTCCCCTGGCTCCGTGCTGGGATCTCTGTGTTGCTCTCCCATGGGAATGACTCTCCTGCATGTGCACATTGTCTGTGATCTGTTTTTTCATAGCCAGAGTCACTCCAGAGTGAAGCAGCAGAGCAGGAGCTGAGATTCCTCACAGGGAGCTCTGGAGCTCCCACTCTGTCCTGCTTTTTTAACTCCCTGTGTACAAAACAGCTCTTGTTTCTTAGACTTGTAAGTAGACATTGATAATGGCCTTAATTTCCAGCTAACACGTTTTGGATGCAACTGGCAGAATGAGGGACCATCTGGCTGAGAGAAACCTAGCCTTTATTCCCTTTGTATGGGGCTCTGGGAGAGGGAAGGAGCAGGTGGGAGTGTTGGATGTGACAGGGTGGGTTTGATCCCTTGTGGCCCAGGTTGGGGCAGGTGAGAAGCTGCTTTTCATCCCAGTGCTTGGAGGTCTGGGGAGGGAATTCCAGCAGCTCCTGCTTTTCCCTTCCCCAAGGAAACCTTCCCCTCCAAAGGTTTCCTGATGCATCACGTGGGAGGATTTTCCACCCTTCTCCCCTTGATATTCCTGTTTCCTGTGGCCTCAGGCTGGTCTGGAGCAAACTCAGAGTGTTGAGGTGTCAGATGTAAACGTGGAGCAGATCCCAAGTGTTGCAGAGCAAATAATGGGGTTTGATCTCCAATTCAGCAGTTCTGTGTGTGTGAGGGCCCCTTCCCAGCAGGCACTGGTGGGAGCAGGAGCAGCAGAAAGGGAAGAAAACCATCCCTTGGCAAAAAAAAAAAAAGGAGAAAATAGTGTTATTGCTATTATTGCTAAGTTTGAGTTAAATGCTGTTGAAACTGTCTGGGGTCTCAAAGGGTGACTGTCCAAACATACCTGCTGAGTGAGCCCCACCCTCCCTACATGTGTTTTTATATCTATATAAATATATATATATAAATTAATTAAAAAATTCCCAAGCTAGACTGTTGCATTTGCCAATACAATGGGGAATAACAGGAATAAACCTTGGGCATATCAGAAACTGTGATTTCTCCTTTTGCAGAGGCAGCCCCAGCCCTGGAGCTTTGGTCTGCATGCCAGGGAGCCCCTGCCTGCCTGTGCCCCCTGCCCTGTGCCCCCTGCCCACCTGTGCCCCCTGCCCTGGCACACGGGCTTTGAGTTGGTTTAAAAGAGGGGGAAAAGGTTTCCAGAAAGAGGCTGCAAAGAAATCGATGATTTTTTATATGTTTTATGACCTTTTTTGAAACTTAGTGGATTGGATGGATAAATTTTGAAGAAGTGTTGCCCAGAACACTCGTGGGTGAGCCTCGAGCTCAGAGCAGGTTGGATGTGATGGTCCTGCAGGTTCTTTCTGGCCTTGATTCAGTGATTCTTTCCCAGCCTTAACTTGGTGATCCTTTTCCAGCCATGAATTGATGATTCATTTCCAACACTGNGGAAAAAAAACCATCCCGTGAAAAAAAAAAAAAAAGGAGAAAATAGTGTTATTGCTATTATTGATAAGTTTGAGTTAAATGCTGTTGAAACTGTCTGGTGTCTCAAAGGGTGACTGTCCAAACATCCCTGCTGAGTGAGCCCCACCCTCCCTACATGTGTTTTTATATCTATATAAATATATATATATAAATTAATTAAAAAATTCCCAAGCTAGACTGTTGCATTTGCCAATACAATGGGGAATAACAGGAATAAACCTTGGGCATATCAGAAACTGTGATTTCTCCTTTTGCAGAGGCAGCCCCAGCCCTGGAGCTTTGGTCTGCATGCCAGGGAGCCCCTGCCTGCCTGTGCCCCCTGCCCTGTGCCCCCTGCCCACCTGTGCCCCCTGCCCTGGCACACGGGCTTTGAGTTGGTTTAAAAGAGGGGGAAAAGGTTTCCAGAAAGAGGCTGCAAAGAAATCGATGATTTTTTATATGTTTTATGACCTTTTTTGAAACTTAGTGGATTGGATGGATAAATTTTGAAGAAGTGTTGCCCAGAACACTCGTGGGTGAGCCTCGAGCTCAGAGCAGGTTGGATGTGATGGTCCTGCAGGTTCTTTCTGGCCTTGATTCAGTGATTCTTTCCCAGCCTTAACTTGGTGATCCTTTTCCAGCCATGAATTGATGATTCATTTCCAACACTGACTTGGTGATTCTTTTCCAGCCTTGACTTGATCATCCTTTTCCAACCTGGATTTGGTGATCCTTTTCCAGCCCTGACTTGGTAATTCTTTTCCTGCCCTGACTTGGTGATTCTTTTCCAGTGTGGATTTGGTGATCCTTTTCCAACCCCAGTTCAGTCCTTTTCTCTCACCCCTGACTTGGTGACCCCAAAACCTGCCCTGACTTTACCTCAAACTGGCCCCGATAACCCCAAACCCCTGAACTTCCCTCCAAAACAAGCAGCCTGCATTTCTGTAGAAACCATACCCAAGGCTGGAGCTGTGCCCCTTGGGGACTGCCCTGTGGGCACGGGGCAGGCAGAGAGGCCCCTCTTCCCCCCCGGCCCTGCCCCACCTGTGCTTGGCGGGAGGGCCCCAAACAAACCAGCGTGGTTATTCCTGGGAGCAGCGCCCGCCCCCCGTCACTGTGATGGCAAAGTGGGAGCGCAGGAAGCGTCTGTCACGTGTGTCTGTCCTTTTTACAAAACAGCAAAAACCCTCAAAAAAACCCCCTGACCCCTTAGAATTAACTTTGTAGTGTTCCTGTTCTTTGTATTTTGAGTTGCATCTTATTTATACAGCGCAGTTGTGGCATGGATTGCATGTCGGTTTTCTATGCGGGCACCACGACATTCTGACTGTGTATTATAAACCATTTTTACCTTTTTAAACAGAAAAAAAAACCAAACAAAAAAAACCAACCCCAAGAAACCATTGTGTGGAATTTCTATACTGCAAAGCCAAACACTACATTGGTCCTCTCCTCATTGGTGTTATTTATTTCCCGGGGCGGGCGGGTGGGGGCGTGGCCTGCATTGCCTTATGTGGGCTTTGACCAATTTTATCAAAATAAAGGCCTGAAGGGGTAAAATCCAGTGGCTGTTTTCTTCAGTGGGTGGAGCAGAGGGAGAGGATCAGCACCAGGGGCTGGCTGGGGGTGGTGGTGCTGCAGGTGGTGAGGGGACTGCTCTAGGCAGGGATACAGTCTGAGGGGTCCTGGAATATCCCCAGGTGGAAGGACCCCCAGGATCATCAGTCCCAACTCCTGGCCCTGCACACACCCCCCAACAATCCCCTGGGCACAGGAGAGCTGGGGTTGGGAGGGACCTCTGGAGATGCCCCAGTCCCACCTCTGCCCAGGCAGAGTCAGCTGGAGCAGGGACACATCCAGGTGGGTTGGATGTCTCCAGAGAGGAGACTCCACACCCTCCCTGGGCAGCCGTTCCAGGCTCTGCCACCTCCAGGGGAAGAAGTTCTTCCTCATATGTTGAGGTGGAACTTCCACCCTGTCCCTGCGACTGTTGTCCAAAGGCCCCTGGAGCTCTGGCATGAATATTCCTGACATGAGCAGCAGCATGGTGGGAAGAGGAATTCCCTGGACACATCCCCAGTGATGGTCAGTGCTGAGAACTGTCTTTGAGGCATCTGGACAGCAGGTATTGATCCTGAGAGTTATTCTGGGGAGGAATTGGGACTTTCAGCTCCTTCTGACCATATCAGAGCCCCATCCCCTGTGGCAGGGGAAGGGTTGGCTTTATTCACTTCCACCCTGCAGTGTTTCTGACTGGCAGCTCAACCCAACCCAGTGGAGGGTCTTGAGTTTGGCGAACTCCAAATTTCCTGCATTTCCAGGCTATAAAAATGCTGCTCTGTGAGAGCAAAACTTTTATTGAAACAATTTGGGGGGGATTTCACCCATTTGTGCAAACCTCTGCTCAGCTGCAGCCTGGGGGGCACGGGACCTGCACAGGAGTTAAACCAGTACCCGTACCAGTTATACTAATAACAGGAGTTATTTGTTGTGTTTTTTATGGATAAAGTGGAAAACTGCCATTGGCTTTCAGTGTTCGCAGCCAGAACTGGTGTGAAAACACAGCTCAGCTCCATGTGTGTCCTTTCCACCCTGAAGGGTCTCTTACACATTTGCAAGGGAAGAGTTTCACAAGAGCAACAAGAACACACACATGACCAAGGAGGAATCTCGTATTTATTATCCAACATTCCAGACCAAAGACACTCTCCTTAAAGTGCTTTTTTATTATTTTTTTTTAAATGAGCAACTTGTACTGAGGCTGCTCCCCATGTCCTTCCCACACTGGGGCTGGGTTTGCTTTGCAGCAGGTCTTGAAAAGGAAAACAACATTCCCATCTGACAGCCTTCGAGCAGGGAAGAGATTCCTGGGAATCATCCACGCTACACTTGCTCCAACAATTCCAGCTGCTACAAGGGAAGAGCTTCCAGCAGCAGGTCTGGTCTTTTCCCGTGGTGTTTCCAGCTGCTCAGGCTTGTGGTGACACTCAGAGTGTCACTGCCCTTCCCAGAGGGTTCTGGCAGCAGGGGAAGGAGGTTGCCATGGAGGGGCACGCGGTGCTGGGAGGGCGCAGGGACACTGTGGCAATTCCTGGGATGCCATTCCGGGGTGGGAGCGGCTTGGGAAGGGGCATGGGCTGGGCTCAGTCCTGCTGCACTCGGAACGTCTCGTAGTCCTCGGGGATGGTGTCTGGGCAGGGGGACAGGAAGCAAACAGAGATCAGGAGGAGAAGCAGAAGCAGCTCCTGGTTGGGGTGGGATCTCATCCCAGTGTGTCCCGGGACAAAGGAGCAGCCAAGTGGCCCCAGGACCCACCATTGCAGCGATAGCGCAGGTTGGACCAGATGATGTTCTCCTGGGAGAAGCAGAAGACCCCGAGGCGTCCTCCCCTCATGGTGGTGTCCAGGACAACTCCTGTGTCTGCCACAACTTCAGGGCCTTCATAGAAACGAGCTCTGAAGGAGAAGAAGGCCATGACCAGGAGGCTTCTCTGGCCAATCCCTGGGCATGTCCAAGGGCCCACTCACAGCCAAGACCTGAACCTCTGTGACATCAATGGCTTTTGTGCCTCTCAAACAAATTCTGCTTATTCGTGTCTCAGGAATGCAATTTTCAGATCTCAGTTCTCAAAGGGATCTCAAATTTCAGAATTGTTGCGTTTTGACTCTCTGAGAGGGATTCACCTTTTATAATATGAAGTGGTTGACTGCCAGCCACAAATTCATGGGCCAAGCAGGAGCTTGCCACTGGCAAGGTGTGTCTGGGGTTTGATCAACACCAAACAACACCTTGGCACTACCAATTCTCCCCACAGAGGGCTTTGCATTTTGTGAATCCTGCCCATGGCTGCAGCCAATCCTCCTCACCTCAGGGAGTGACAGGGCAGGGGTCACCTGCTTCCAACTGGGCTAGCTGGAGGTGTCCCTGCCAGGGCTAGAATGACTTTGAGGTCCCTCGCAACCCACACCATGCTGGAATTCCATGAGTTGTCCCTCCTGGAGATGCTGAGGGCAGGGGGACAGCCCCTCACCTGATGTACCCGACCTGTGGCCGGTGCTGCAGGAACCAACGGTAGGAGGTCTTGTCCTTCCAGCCTGAATTCCGAGGGTCCTTCCAGAGCAGCTTCACCTGGTCTGTGGTGTCCCCCGTGTGCCACAGGGAGTTCCTCAGGTACTCCCCAGGGCCTGTCTTGGACTTCACTGCCTGGGGTGGGGCAGAAAAGGATCAGAGGGTGGATTGTGGATAAAGGACTGAGTGGCTGCAGCTGCTTGTCCTGCCATGTGTGACAATGACACGAATCCCCCCAGAAATGTTTTCCTGTGGTTTCCTTGCCTTCAGCTGAATCCCAGGCTCGGCCACAGCTCGGAAGGGGTTTGCCTGCCAGTAGGTCTGTTCCATCTGCTTCCACATGACCACGTAGAAGCTGGAGCTGTCCTGGTAGCCGAAGATGAACCCTGCGTAGTCATCGTCCGTGGCTGTGTTGACGTGGAAGGTGCCCTCAAAGTCCACTCCATTGAACGCTGTGTAACCTGCCATGGTGGGGACAGACCCTCTGTGTGCCAAGGCAAAACCTTCATCCATTTTTTTTGTGGGTTCAGATCAGGGGATGGATTTGGCTTGGTGTAACCTGAGGGTTTCTTTACTACAGGGAGAATTTCTCTCCCCAGGAGGGGGATGGAGTCATGGCTGAAAGAGCTGTCAAAGCTGCACTGAGGGATCATTTTCCACCAGGACAAAGGTAATTCCTCACCTACAGCCAGGCCAGGGTCGCTGTTCATGGTCTGGACGATTTCCATGCCCTGAGGAAGAGCAATGTTGACTCCTTAGTGCAGTTCCAACTCCCCCTTGTTCAGTGATCAGGGATTTGGGAATTGTTGGGTGGCACCACAAACCCTGCAGAGCCTTCCCAGGCAAACAGTGCTCCAGCTGCTGCCAGCTGTGTTGGAGCACTCCCCTACCTGGTTGAGGACGATCCAGTTGGGGTCAATCTGAGCATCCCCCTCGGGGTCCAGCACCACGGTCTGGAAGGCTCTGAAGTCCGTGAGTGTCACCTGGGCGTTCTCGGGGCACACGTCGATGCGGTCGATCACCATGTCCCTGTCAAAGTCGTCCTCGCACAGGTTGCCCACACCGTCCCCTGGCAGCACAAGGGGAGGGCAAGGAGCTTTCCAGGGGCTCTCCTGCCCCTCCCACCCAGATTCTCTCGGCTCTGGAGGAGGTTCAGAGTGCTGGGACACTCTGAGGTGGCTGCAGAGAGACCCTGAGGCTTCTCATGCCATCAGGGAAACTTCAAACAGAGAAACCCTCAAACCACAGACACCACTGGAAGGGAACATTCCCCAGGTCTGATCCTGCTGTCGGGGCTGTGGAATCTGGAGCTGCCACAGGGCTGGCTCAGGGCAGAGATCTGAATCACTGTCGATCTCCAGAGCTCGGTGGAGCCACCAGAAGAACCCCCAGGCAGCTGCTGGACCCACCCTGTTACAGGGTCCCCTCACCATCAGAGTCCTCCTGGCCAGGGTTGGGCACCAGCCTGCAGTTGTCAGGGCCTGGGGGTTTCACATCTGGAACTCCATCATCGTCGTCATCGTCGTCGCACTCGTCGCCCAACCCGTCACCGTCCGTGTCCACCTGGGAGCTGTTGGGCACTGCTGGGCAGTTATCCCGGGAGTCCTGGTGCCCATCCCCGTCACTGTGGGCACAAGCACAGGGAAGGGTCACCCACTGAAGCCCTACCAGGAGCTGGGAGCCTCAGCAGGAGTTGCTGCTTTGAGCTTTAAGAAGCTTTGAAATATGAATTACTCCAAAAGACAGATCAGAAATATTCCTGCTGGAGAACTGAGACAACTCAGGGACTGCTCCAGACTTCCCCTGGCCACTTCTTTTGAGATCTGAAGAAAGTTCCACCTCTCTGACTCTCCATTTTTTAGCAGGCAAGGCCAAGCCAGGTTGGCACAGCCTTTTTTTTCCCTTCATGCCCAAGATTTCACTCAAATAAGTGTAATTTTTGCTGCAAGGTCTCACCTGTCCTGGTTGGTGTCACAGACATCTCCCACTAGATCGTGGTCAGTATCTTTCTGGTAAAAGAAAGGAAGAATAATTTAAATTTTCCGGATCAAGAGGAGGAAGAGGAAAGAGAGACACCAGAGAGGTTGCTGGCAGGGTGGGGGAGAGTTTCTGCCCTGATGGATTCCAGCAGAGCTGTGGCTGAACTCAGATGGACAGGGAAGAAAGGGAGATCCCAGAGTGCAAAACTTCTCTCTGCCCAACGTCTGAGCTCTAGGGGTGTGTGTTTGTGCTGCAGGATGGCAGCCACAATGTGCCAGGGGTGCCCTGGGTGGGTCACCAGGAGTGGGGACCTTGGCAGGTGACAGGCACTGTCTGAGGGAGAGGAGTGAGCCTGGAAGGTGAAAACTGGGAGGGTTCCATACCTGGTCTGGGTTGCTGAGGGTTGGGCAGCTGTCACAGGCATCTCCCACACCATCCCCATCCCCATCCCTCTGGTCAGGGTTGGGAACCTTCTTGCAGTTGTCCACTGTGTTTTTGATCCCTGGGAAACAGACAGAGGGGACCCATCAGGGCCAATATCCAGGGCAGGGGAACGTGTGTAATAAAGCAAAAAGTTAGGAATAGTTATCCCTTCCTTCTCATACACATTTTCTAATTAAAGTACTTTTAAATATAATAAGGGCTGAAGTGGTTATTGAGGAGTGTCCTCTTCTAGTTTTGGTAACACTGGTTTCCTTTAAACCAAGACATTAATTGGCCACTAGCATGGGGCATTAATTAGCATCCAGCATGGGGCTCAAACCCACAACCCTGGGAATGAGTCCCATGCTCTACCAACTGAGCTGGAGCACCACCTGTGAGAGACCCCCAAACCCTGCAGGACCCGAGCTGGGAGGACACTGGTGGGGCTGCCCCGGCAGTGGTCCCAGCCCAGCAGGAGCCCTGGCAGGTCTGGGTGAGGAGCTGCCCCTGCCCCAGGAGTGATGCCCAACCCAGCAGAGATGCCCTGGGAGGGTCCAGGTGAGTATCTGCCCCTGCCCCAGCAGTGATGCCCCACCCGCAGCCGCCCCCGCCGCTCTCACCGTCGCCGTCCATGTCATCGTCGCAGGCGTCGCCCTTTCCGTCGCCGTCGCTGTCCTTCTGGTCGTTGTTCTTCACCTGGCGACAGTTGTCGCAGGCGTCGCCGAAGTTGTCCCTGTCGGCGTTGCGCTGGTCGGCGTTGCGTGTGTACACGCAGTTGTCCTGCGGGGAGGGCACACTCTGGCACCGGCCCTGCTGCCCTCAGCCCTGCCCAGGGAGGGCAGAACCGCCCTGGGCAGCCCCAACCAGCTCAGTGACTGCTGGGAGGTGCCCAGTTCCCGGGGTATGAGAGCTCCTCAGGTCCCTTCGGGGTTGGGATGTTCTCTCCTCTCTGCGTGTTTTTAGAGTCTTCAGAGTCACAGAACAGGCCAATGGGAAGGGACCCACAGGGAGCACCAATCCAGCTCCTGGCACTGCCCAGGACACCCCAACAATCCCCCCTGTCCCTCAGAGTGCTGTCCAAACCCTCCTGGAGCTCTGGCAGCCTTGGGGCTGTGCCCACTGCCCTGGGGAGCCTGGTCAGTGCCCACCACCCTCTGGGGGAAGAGCCATCCCAACCCCCCTGGCACAGCTCCTGCTGTTCCCTGGGACCTGTCTCTGCTCACACAGAGCAGAGATCACTCCAGACTAAAAGCAAAAGGTCCCCCTGTGCCCTGGGGGTTCCCTAAATTCACATGAGAGGCGCTGCCGCTGTGCAGGACCTCTGGGTGCCCCAAGGTGTGGCAGAGCCCAAGCAGCAGAACCCAAACCTCAGTATTTGCAATCCCATCTCCATCGGCATCATCATCACAAGCATCTCCAATGCCATCCCTGTCCGCGTCCTCCTGCCCGGAGTTGGGCACAGTCATGCAGTTATCCTGCAAGGAGAGCACAAAGGAATGTCCCTCAGCTGAGTGCCAAGGGTCTCCCCAGCACCCGGGGGTGGGACTGGCAGGAATTCCCGAGGAATGTGCCCTCACCTTGCGGCACTTCTTGTCAGAGCAGCGCTGCTTCTCATCGGGGATGCCGTCGATGTCCGTGTCCTTCCCGCACACGTAGCCATTCCCTGCCCAGCCCACGAGGCACTGCAGGGCACCAGAGACACCACCTGAGGCTCAGGGATGTCCCCTGATGGCCACAACCCTCCAGAAGGGGAAGGTTTGCACAAGAACTGGCACCCAACAGTGTAAGTCCAGGTGTAAAATGCTCCGCAGGAAAAATACAAGAACCATTTCTGGTGTGATCCAGCTCAGATCCAAGGCCTCTGCTGGTCCCTGGGGCTGGGAAGGCAGAGGCAGCAGCAAAACTTGGCTCTGAGGTTGCTGAGCAGAGCTTGTCCCTGCTCAGCTCCGGGGAATGTTCCATGAACGACAGATTCGTAGCACTTGGAGCAAAAACAAACTCCCAACCAACCAGGAGAGGTCGGAGGTGCCAGGGGCGCTCCAGCTCTCCAGGAGCACTGGAGGAGCTGTGGCTGTGGTGGCTCAGGGAACAGGGAAGAGCTGGGATGTGCTGGGAAGGTCCTCCAGGAGAGGGCAGTGGCAGCACAGGGTGAGGGACCAGGGACGGGCAGACCCCTCTCACAGCGAGGACTGGGATCAGATCACAGTCACGGGGGAGGGTGGGATCAGATCCCAGTTGTGGGATTGGACCCGGCCCCAAATTTGGGGGTCTCAGACCAGACTTCAATCTCAGGAGGGTGGAATCAGACCCCAGCTGTGGCAGGGATGGACCCGACTCCAAATCTGGGGTGGGTCAGACCAGACCTCAATCCCAGGAGGATGGACCCGGCCCCAAGCTCAGGTGGTTAGACCAGACCCCAGACTTGGGGAGGTCAGACCAGCCCTCAGTGCCGGGCTGGTGGAATCAGCCCCATGTCACAGGGAGGTTGGGATCACCCCCAGCCCCAGGCAGGGGTACCAGCCCTCACCTGGCAGGACAGGGACCCGTCCCTCTCCACCACACACTCGGCCTTCTCGTGGCAGGGGCTGATCTCGCCGTTGGGGCACCGTCGTGCTGTCTGGCTGCGGCACCCGCTCACCTGGTCCCCCACAAAGCCAGGCTTGCAGGCCCCACACTTGTAGGAGCCCTGCAGGAGAAAGCAAGGAAGAAATAACTCCAACAGGAGTCCCGTCAAAGCTCTGCTGTGCCCCTTCCTCAGCCTCTGGATGGTCCCAGGGGACAGAGGCCCCAGCACCTGGGAAAGGACACCCATGAGGGAGATCCTTTAGCTCTGGAAGGGGCTCTGAGTTCTCCCTGGCCCCCTCCCCTTGCCTAGGTGCCCCCAGCCCTGCCAGCCTGGCTCAGCCCAGGTGCTCACCCGGGTGTTGATGCAGATGGAGTTGGGCACACAGTTGTTGGCCACGTCCGTCTCGCACTCGTTGATGTCGGTGCACACCTGCCCAGGAGGACCAAACACACCTGAACTTCCCTCCTGAGCAGCTCCCATGGCAGATCCCACAGTGTGGGCATCACCAGGTGCAGAAGCAAAGCCCTGGCACACCTTACTAGCCCAGGGCTAGTAAGTTTTCCTCCTGGCAAGCTTGACGCAGATGCCAGCAATGCTCCTGAGCCCAGGGAAGCTGTTCCTGCTCTCCAGGGATTTCAGCCTGGGAAAAGCACTGAACTCAGAGCTGCCAGAGGATGGAATGGGGTCCATGGAGCAGGAGGGTCCATGGCTGTGTCCTGGGACTGACCAGCAGCTCCAAACAACCCACCACTGAGTGGGGAAGGGGGTTCTTTGGAGCACACTAAGCCCAGGCTCTTGGGGTTTGACTTCAATATGTCTGGAGCTGCCAGGGAAGCTGGGAAGGGGTGGCAGCAGCTGCAGGAACTCTTCTGTGTCCCAGCAGGAAGGATGCCCACAGAATGTTCTGTGAGTCTTGGAGTGGAGGTGGCTTTGGGGCTGAGGTGTCAGGACATCCTGGGCACGTCTCTCCTCTCCCACCAATGCATGCAATCATGGAATCACACGCTTGGTTTGGGACCTTAAAGGGCAGGGACACCTCCCACTGGCCCAGGTGGCTCAGAGCTCCATCCTTGGGCACTCCCAGGAATGGGGCAGCCACAGCTTCCCTGGCCAACCACTGCCAGGTGCTCCCCACTCTCCAGTGAGGAACTTCCACCATGAGAAGCATCACCTTGTGTTTCCCTCCCATTTCTCGGAGATCTTTGGCTCACAGGGGCAGAGGGGAGGGAGTGACCAACTTCTGGAGGGCACAGAGGGGTTTCTGCCCTTACCTGCTTGTTGGCCCTGGCAAAGGCCATGCCCACGCCCTGGAGCAGCTGCCCAGTGAAGCCGGGCGGGCAGGGGTCGCAGCGGAAGCCGGGGCTGGTGTTAATGCACTGCACCTTCGGGAAGCAGGGGTTGGCATTGCACTGCAACATGGCAGAGGGGTCACCCCATGAGGGGCAGCTCCAGCTGGAGCAGCTCCAACTGGTGGCCTTTGAGCTCCAAAGCAAAGCTGCACAGTTTGTCAACTCCTAACTGGACTGGCAACAAACCCACCCTGGGCACAGGTTGGGGTGGGTGAGAACCAGAACCCCTTTCTGTGGCATTTTCTCTCCCCCAGGACCCTCTCCCCTTCCCACCCACACCCCCCAGGGGCATTGGGGCTGCTGTGCCCCCCACCCACACCCCCTAGGGACCCTGAGGCTGCTGTGCCCCCCCAGCAGGGGTTACCTCGTTGATGTCTGTGCAGTGGGTGCCATTGCCCGAGAGCCCCTCAGGGCAGGGCCCGCAGCGGAATCCGGTGCCCGTCTGGGTGCAGGGCACGCCTGGGAAGCAGGGGCTGGGCTGGCACCGGTTGAACTGGGTCACGGTGACCACCGGGCCTGTCACCTCAGGGTGGGGGTGCATGCCTGGGGGACAGGAGGGGCAGAGAGGGCACAGCTGGCAGCACCAGGGGGGACCAAAGGTGTCCCCGAGGTGCCCCTGAGGTGTCCCCAAGTCCGCATCCAGGATGTCCCTCCCTGCCCTTCCTTGCAGCGGTTTTGGAAATGGATGAAGGTCACAGAGTGGAAGGTCAGGTGGGAAGGGACCTTGAAGATCATCAGTGGACAGATCTCTGAGCTGAGCAGTGAAAAATAGCCAAGAAAGCACAAAAGTGACAGAATTGTGGGATGGTTTGGGTTGGAAGGACTCTAAGGACCATAAGTGGACAGATGTCTGAGCCGAGCAGATGAAAAAGAGACAAGAAAGGTCCGGGACTCACCACAGGCGTCGCACTCCATGACCGTGTTCTTCAGGAATGTTATCTCCTTGATCTGGAGGAGAACAGGAACCACCACTCAGTCTTTGCTCCCACACAGAGCCAGAGCCCCCGGGGCACCAAACAGTGTGTCTGGGGTGGCACAGCACCCACAGCCCCAGCACCCTCACCCCAAAGCTGCTGCCGCTGCTGCTGCACCTCCTGGGGGCTGGGGGGGTGGGTTGTGACTGATCCAGGGACCCCTCAAGAAAATTGATTTTATCCCTTCTCCATAAAATCATAAGGGGCTTTACTAATTTTTAATCAGACCTGTAGTAACTCTGTATTTTATATTAATTTTGATTTTAGCTTGTAGCCAAGTCTGTCAGTTCCCTTAACCACACAGAGCTTTAGACAAGGAGGAATTTAACCCTGGAGCTGCAGGAGGGGCTTGGAGAAATGAACCAAAACCTTGTTTAGAGGCTGAGCCGTAAGAAATAAATCAGAAAACCTGTCGGTTGAAGCTTGAACCTGGAACATTGTTAAGTTAAAAGGAAATACAGAGATAAGAAAGAGCTCAGAGCAGCCACTGGAGCTGTTCAGTACCCCCAAATATCTGCCTGACTTTGGGGAGGGTTTTCAGCTGTAACTCAGGATATAAACCTGGAGACACAAAAGTCTCGTTGAATACCTTTGGTAGAATTATCCCTCGTGTTCCCAGCACTGAATAAAAGGAATAATTTTGTTCTATTCAATAGGAGTTGGTTGTTTCTGAACTCATGGCCCTATGAAGGTGCTCCCTGGGCAGAGTTTCCACTTTTGGTGATGCTGTTCCATCCCAGGGGCAGGAAACACTTGACTGGAGTAAACAGAGACAAGTGTCTTGGAGAAAGGGAAATAAATCCGTGTGCTCTGCTCCAGGGAATGCTGAGCCAGCGGCTCTGGAGGGGAAAGGCAGGAGGAGGTTCCCTGAGAGCCATCCCTGTAGATCTGGGAATAACCTCTGTCTCTGCTTGGGCCATTCTTTGGCCATGAGGGTGTTTAGAATCTCTTCCTGCAATTCCCTCCAGACCTGCTCTGATCTCCTCTGGGCTCCTGTGGAACTTATTTCTACATGGAGCAGTTCCAGGGGGGGTGGGGTGGAGCTCAGGGAGGGTGGTGGGCACTGACCAGGCTCCCCAGGGCAGTGGGCACAGCCCCAAGGCTGCCAGAGCTCCAGGAGGGTTTGGATGACCCTCTCAGGGACAGGGGGGATTGTTGGGGTGTCTGTGCAGGGCCTGGGTTGGACTGATGGTCCTTGGGGGTCCCTTCCCACTGAGGATGTTCCAGGATTCTCCAGAAATCCTGTTCCATTATGGCTCTTTCTGTATTTGTAGGTGACATGTCAAGGACCAACTCCTTCAATAAAGAGGGTAAAGGGGTGGAAAAGGACCAAAGAAAACCAGGGGGAGCATGTCCAGAACTCCTGGACAACACTCTCAGGGTCAGGGGGGCATTGCTGGGGTGTCCTGACTTGGACTGGATGATCCTTGGGGGTCCCTCCCAGCTCAGGATGTTCTGATTCCATAATTCCTTCAGCACCAGGATCTTCTGTCACATGGGCAGAGTGGGGAGGTTGTTCCTTTGGTGAAGAACATGGGACAGGCTCAAGGCAGAGTGTCAGTCTCCAGGTGACTCTCCAGCACCTCAGAGAGCAATCCCAGAAGAATCCTTCCCTGGAAACCCTCCCTGGCTCTCCAGGACCAGCTTTTCCCTCCTGGGAACGTGATGTTTCCACAGTCAGGTCATTCCACTTGCCCAGAAGCTCCTCTGTGCAGCTCCCACATTCAGGAGAAGCTTCCACACTGTGATTCTCTTCCCTCCAGCATGTCCCGAGGTCATGGAATAATTCAGGCACAGATGGGGCTAACTCAGACCCCCCCTTGGAGGTGGGTGACAGACAGCAGAGAACTCAGGGCACTGCCAGTGGTTCCTCTGTGCCAAGGATCCTCCAGCCTTTTGCTCTGGAGGGTTTTAGAATCCATTCCTGAAATTCCCTCTGCTCTGGAGGAATCCATCTGACTCTGGAGAGCCAACCTGACCTTGCAGTGCTTTTCCTGCACCCTCCTTACCAACATCCCAGGCTGCTGGAGAAAGGAAAAGCAAGTTTTAAGCAAAAGAAGATGAAGAAATCCTGACCTGCCACCTTGTTTTTCCCAGTTGGAAAAGCAGCTTTGCCTCCAGAGGAGGAGCTCTTTGAGGGTGTCAAGAAAAAGGCCATGGACTGAAATAAAATCAAAAGTCCAAAAAAAAGGTGGCAAGAGGGAAAAGGCCAAACAGAAAAGCTGGAAGGGACCACTGGAAATCACAACTGGAGATGCCAGGAGCTGATTCCTGGTAAACAGAGGGTGTTGAGGCAGCAGCTGGAATGTGAGCGAGAACAAGCTTGGGTGGGTTGGAGGCTCCCTGGCACAGGAATCCTGGGATTCCCACAGGGAATTCAGGCAGAAAGGGACATTTCTCTGCTCTGCTGAGCACTAAACCACCATCTCCTCATTAAAAGCTCTCAGCACCCAAGAAGGTCCAAGCTCCTGGAGCCAGCCAGGCTTGGGATTGAAGAGGGAGGAGTGAATAAATACAGAGTTTGTTCGGAGCCCACAGCCCTTCCCCTTCCAGGCCCTGGTGGAGGCTGAAAAGGCTCCTCCATCCTCCAGGTTTGGCCTCTCCTCTGATTCCCTGAGCCCACAAACCCAGGGAAAAAGTGACTTATTTTTCCAGGGAAATGCAGTTCTATCTGAGCGTGTGTGTTCCTGTTTAAAGGTTCTCTGGGTTTTTCTGCAGACACAGCACTTGGAGTTCAAAGGAACCTTCAGGTTTTTCAAGTTGAGTTTTCAACTTGAGAGGTTTTTTTCACCTCAAGTTTTCCCAACCTGAAGGTTTTCCTTCACCTCCAACCTGAAGGTTTTTTTCCCCTGAAGTTTTTCCCACCTGAAGTTTCTCCCACCTTTATCTCAGTCACAGACCTGAGGGGACACCACACCTCGACTGTGGTTTGCAGCACAACCATCTACTGGTCCTTCCACACCAGGGACACCTCCCCAATTCCAGAGCTCCCAAGATCTGAGCATTCCAAGATCCCAAACCAGGAATCAGGTCCTTTCTCACCCACCTGCTGCTTCAGCAGCTCCCGAACCTCCACCAGCACACGGTTGGTTTCTCTCATCTCCTCCAGCATTTCTGGCCCAACTTCCCCTCCTGGCAAACCTCAAAGTGGTGGGAAAAGCACAGAAGAGCCTCAGTTGTGTTGTCCAACTGATATTAGTAACTTCACATCCAACATCCAGACTCCACACCAGCCTCTGCCAGCTCCCCAAAGGAGTTTTGCTGGAATTAGGAGAGACTTGGCTAATGATGGGTTGAATTTTGCTTTGGGAATGTGACCCCCAGCAGTGCCAGGGAGGGAGGACAGAGCCCTGGGAGCTGCTCCCCTGGCACAGGCCCTGCAGTTCACTCCTGGCTGCCAAGAGGAGGGAGTTGGTGACCCAGAGCTGTGCCAGCTGCTGGGAAGGGCTGCCCTGATGCCAACCCCTTGGCTGAGCCCCTGCCAGATGTGCTGCCCTTGCACCTGGGGGTGGCAAAGGGGCACATCTGCTGCGGCCTCACCTGTTCTCAGGGCACTGAGGGGTTTCTGGGCGAAGGCAGGTTCTTTCCTCTCAAAGTGCCTGGTGGGATCTTTGGGATACAAAGCACAGGAGACATTGCAAGCCCTGCCCAGGCTGTGCTGAGCACACACCCCACAAGGGCACCCCAATAGGGCTTTGCCCTCCCATCTGCTGCATCCCAAGGATGTGTGTCCCCCAGGGGTCTGTGTTGGGCCCAGCTTTGTTCAACATCTTTATCCATGATTTAGATGAGGGGATTGAGTCCATCAGCAGCAAATTTGCAGATGACACCAAGTCGGGAGGGAGTGTCGACCTGCTGGACAGGCAGGAGGGACCTGGAGAGGGACCTGGACAGGCTGGGGTTGGATCAAGTGTTGGACTTGATGATCTCAGAGGTCTCTTCCAACCCAACTGATTTCATGATTCTGTGATCCCAGCAAGTCCCATTCCATCCCAAGCCCTCTGAGATGAATTTAAAGTCCAGGCTGTGCTGGGGAATGAATGGATGGGTTGAGCTCATCATGTCTGGGGTGAGTCACTTCTAAGGGAAGTTGAAATGTTAAAAAACAATTGGACACAAAGTTCAGTTCAGGTTTCCTCCTGGAATCTCTGTCTTTCTCTCTCTGTCCAACTCCAGGGGTTGGACAACCTCATTTCTCAAGTTTTTTTTCCTGGCATTTCTCTGTTTTTTTCTTGATTTATCAACCTTCTGACATAAATCAGTGGAGAGAGAAACAGGAATGTGTCCTGCAAACAGCTCTGGGTGTGCAGGGAGAAATCAGCTGCAGTTTGGAGCACAGGGAGTGTTCCAGCTCCACTTCCAGGCCACTGATTCAGTAAAATCCCTCATTCTCACATGCCAAAGGAGCATGAAAACCTCCTGGGTCTTCCTTGCAAAAGGACTTGGGGAATATTTGCAACATCTCCAGCAGTTTTTGGTTTGGGAACTGCCTTGGAGGTGCCACAAACGTGTCATTCTTAGAAAGAAAGAATGAATTAAAGGCATGTTTCTTAATTGAGTTTGCACAAGATTCCTGCCTTCAAAAGGAGGGTTTGGCTCAGCTCTGCACTAAAGGCTTCTGTTTTTCCTGGGAAGAATTTTCCATCCCTGGTGGCAAGAGGGAATTTAAAAATCAAAGTTTGGGGGTTTAAAATGCAATTTCCCAGCAATGACTCCACCACTTTTTTTTTTTCCCCGGTTTTTCCATTGCTGGGGATCCTCCTCCAGGGATTTGTCCTGTGCCCACACCTGGAGTGTGGTGGGTCCCCCCAGAGCCTTCCTGAGTTGAGAATCCCCAAACAAACTGCCTGGAGGAGTGGAACTCCCCCCGTCCTGGAATTCAGGGCTTCCCTGAGCTCCCTGTGCACAAGGACAGAGAAAATCAAAGGATTCTGTGCCAGGACATTCTGTAGGATCTGCTTTTTAACTTCAATCTGTGCAATGCAGATTAATGCCAAGTGTGATGACAAAACCCAAAAAAACATCCAGAATAAATATTTTGTTTTTCTTTTAAAATCTTCACTGCTCAGGAGGAAAACTGGGGAGGGAAAACCTGAGCACTTACACTGTAAAGCTTCACATTCCCCATAAAATCCCCAAATACTGTGGAAGTTTTCCTCCCTCCTCACTCCCCTCTGTAACACACACATTTCAGGGCAGCTCAGAAACCCCCAAGCCCAGCAAACAAAAGTGCAAACACTCACCCATCCTTCTCTGCTGACACGAGGCCAGAGGACAGCAGAGGCAGAGCAGGAGGAGGGTGGCCAGAGCTGGGACCATCCTGGGATGTGGGAGCAGGAGCTGCTCCTGCTGCAAATCCAGGACCTGCAGGTTGGTCTCTGCTCCCCATCAGAGCCCGTGGTTGCTATTTATGAAGCCGCATTCCTTCCTTCCCCTGGAGTTCCCACTCGGATGCTGGATGAGGGTGGACGTCATTCCTGGCTGCTCCTCCACAGGGAGAGTAAACAATATGAGAAACTCATCAGCAGAGGAGGTTAATTTAGGTTTTTTTTAGTTTTTTTTGGGGGGTTTTTTAAAGACTAAAATAGGTCAGAAAATTCCAGAATGAAACAAATTCTTTTTGGGTTTTCCTCCTCGAGTTAGGGCAGGATCCCTTGTGGATTTTCCTGCTGGAGCTGCTCCCAAAAGCAGCAGAACTTCACAAGGGCATCAGAAAAAGGCTCTTTAAACTCCCCTCAAGGCAGTTTGATCCCTCACACCTGAGGGAGAGTTATTGGGGATGGTTTGGGAAGGTTTGGGAAGGGAAGGTTTGGGAAGGTTTGGGAAGGTTTGGTTTGGGAAGGTTTGGTTTGGGAAGGTTTCGGAAGGGAAGGTTTGGGAAGGTTTGGGAAGGTTTGGGAAGGGAAGGGCCAATGTCAAGGCTGGTCAGTGCAGGGCAAAGAAAATGTGGATGAACAGAAAGGATGTTTTGTGCCAACTGAGCAAAATGTCAGGACATAAAACCAGTAAAAACCTAATTTAAAAAAACACCCTTAAAATCAGACACCCAATAAAAGAGCTGCCTGGAAGTCCAGTCTCCAGGTAACCAGATCATTCTGTGTGCCTGAGTTTTCAGACCCCAAGCCCCACTGGTTTCCAGTTTGGGCACCAGTGGAACTGGTTTGTCACACACTGTCACCCCCAGCCAGACAGGGAGGGGTTTTGTGTTCCAGAGCTGCTCCCAAAGGCCATAGGGGTGGTCCTGCAGCCCCTGCACAGAGTTCAGCACCTCCCAGAGCCTCATTTTATCATCCTGGTACTCACATTCTATCGAAAAATCACTGTATTTTCTAATATGTCTATTATTTAACATACAAATTAACTCATTTAAGCCAGATCACCTTCTCTGGGATTTTTGCTGTGGGCTGAAGCAACTAAAATAATTGACATAAAAAAAGACTTAAGTCTCCTGCCCATTGAGGCATTTTCTGTATGTCCTGGGAACCCAAAGCCACTTCTCTTCAGGCTGCAGCACTTCCTGGGCTCAAAACACCCACCCAGAGACAAACTGGTTCCTCCAGAGCTGCTGGGACTGAGTAGGACACGGTGGCTCCACAGGCTGAGCTCATTCCCACCTTTGTTTTCCTTGGATTCCTTTTCTGCCTCTCTCAATTCAGACGTGGAACCCCTTAAATCAAATCACTCCTTCAAACACAGGAGCAGATCAGAAATGTTTGGTTATTTCTGTTTCAAAAGGACAAAATCAGGAGCTGATGTACTTGAACTTGATGGGGAAACACCTCCCTGATGGGTCAACACCATTTTTTAAAGCTTTAATGATCTAAAAAACAAAGTGAGGAGCAAACAGTGTTTGTTTGGGCTTCAACGTGAAGGTGTTTTTGCCTCTGGGCAGTGCCAGGTTCGTTACACCTTTTTCCCTGCCTGGAGTTGACATCACAAACGAAAGCAGGACACAAACAAACAACAAAAAGAGAAGCTCTTGCTGGTTTAAAGTTTAAATATTTTCCATCCCTGTGTTTTTTAAATGGTCTTTGCCAAGCGAAGGACAAAAGTCAGAAGAAGGAAAAAGTTATTTTTCAGCCTTGGAAGGTCAAGTTCTAAAAATAAGTGAAAAACATCTCCCACCCTGTGAGATGGGACATGGAGGATTCTGGGCAGGTTCTTAGAGGAGGAAATCAGATTGTGGAGAAGATGTAAGGAAAGATTTCCCAAAGCATCCCTTCCTTTTCCTCCCCATCCAGGTTAATGGCTCTTCACAAAGATTTGTCTTCCCTGTTCCCATCCCATCCCTGGAAGGGTCCAAGGCCAGGTTGGAGCAACCTGGGATGGTGGGAGGTGTCTCTGCCCATCGTGGAGTGGCACTGGATGGGCTTGGAGGTCCTTCCAACCCAACCCAACCCATCCCAGGATTCTGTGCCCTGGAGCTGAACCAATCCCAACCATTTCCATCCTCCTTTCAGGAGCAGATCCAGCAGAAGCCTCACAGAGCCACCAGAATGTCACAGCAGGTTCTTTGCAGTTCTGCTCCCTTTGGATGGTGCTGCCCAAGATGTGCCAACTCCCAGAGCACAGCCTGGGAAAAGCAGCAGAGGTTGGAGTTTGGGGCTTGTCCCACCTCCCGTTGAGCTCCCAGACAGAACCAACCCTGCTTTAGGTGTCTGCAGAACATCCTTTTCCAGCTTGATCATGTCCAAACACTCATCTCCTCTGTTGCTAAAACACCATCCCAACAAACAGGATTCCAAAGGATCCCCTCAGAGCTCCTTTCAGTGCTGAGGTGACAACACTGAGGTGACAACGTTGAGGTGTTAACTAAGAATTTAGGTGTTAACTAACCAGTGGCAAACAATAGCTAGCCCAGGTCCTTCAGGGCAGCCTCGTTGTGTGACAGAAACACCCAGAGTGAGGCAAATATTCCAAATAAATCCATCAGGAAGGGCCCCATCCACGGAATAATCCGTTCCAGGCTGTGGTTTGCTGCATGTTTGAGGAGTTACAGCCTGTTGCAGTCTGGGCTGTGTCTGGAGCTCCGAGTTCCTCCAGAAATCAAGGCAGCAAAACCTTTTATAAATAATTTTAGTGGTTTTTTTAATCTAATCAATGGCAAACTGCAGTGACAGGGAATCTGGATGTGGCCTCATTGTGCTCTTTGCTAAGTTTATTATTCACTCCTCTTGCTGTTTCCTTCCCTAATAATGGCATTGGACTCATGTCACTAAAACCTAAAATCAATTAAAATACAGTCACAGAACCTGCTGTGGCAGTGCCAGGACACTGGGCCACAACCATGTGACAACCTGGGGACAGGGACATTTCCCAGGAGGAGCCACTTCTGCCACCACAGACACTGAGACCTCCCTCCAGGTGAGATTAGAGCTCCAGCAGATCTCCCTTTCCTGCTTATTCCTCCCAAACTGTTAGAAATGGGATGGAGTTTGTACTTCCTGTGCATGAAGAGCTGAATTTCAAGGGAACATCTGGTTTTCACCCCAAATACTTCCTCGGAGTTTCATTCTTGGAATGCAACAAAACACAAACACAGTAAGGTCAGAGCACAAAAATAGCTGCAAAATCTTCCTGAGGAAAGGCCCAGAGATGCCTTCCAAAGTCTGAAGGAGGAATCCCACAGAAAAGACCCAAATTCAAATTAATTTATCCTCAGCTCCTACCCCACAACCAAAATTGCCACCAGACCCAAAAAGGGCTTTCTACAAACACAGCCAAGGCACATTTAGGAAGTTGTGGAGGTCTGGAAGTCACCAAACTCCCACCAGGATGGTCAGAGGGATGGAGCAGCTTCTGGGGGGGAAAGGCTGGGAAAGCTGGGATTGTCCAGCCTGAAGGAGAGAAGCTTTGGGGTGACCCCACCGTGGACTTGCAGGATCTGAAAGGGCTCCAGGAATGATGAGAGAGACCATTCCCAAGGGCCTGGAGGGACAGGAGAAGGGGAATGGCTTCAAACTGCCACAGAGCAGGGCTGGATGGGATACTGGGCAGGAATTCCTCCCTGGGAGGGTGGGGAGACACTGGAAAGTTGCCCAGAGAAGCTGTGGCTGCTCCATCCCTGGGAAGTGTCCAAGGCCAGGCTGGACCAACCTGGGACAGCAGGAGGTGTCCCTGCCCATTGCAGGGGTGGGACTGGATGATTTTTATGGTCCTTCCAACCCAAACCATCCTGGAATTCTGGGATTCTGTGAAATAAGGAGTGTCTGAGTGTGCAGTGAGAATAGGTGGGATCCAGAATTTCCACACTGGATGCAGAACTGGCTTGCAGCTCTCCAGGTGGGCTCCAGGGGGATTTGGTCACCTGTAGCTCCACCCAGGGAGTCTCCTCAGGGACAGTAGGACGTGAGATCAGTCACAGGGCCAGTGACAAAGCCACAACACAGGTCCCAAGTCCACCCAAAAACAGGGACACAAGATCACCCTGGACACTGTGCTTTGTTTCAAACAAGGTCCAGAACTTCCCAGTGGTTTGTTGAGTTCAGATCACCCACTTTCTGCCTCTACAAAGGTCAAACATTCCACACTCCTGAGTCCCCCACTGAAGACCTGACCCCTTCCAAAATGCCTGAGTGGTTGTGTCAGCACCATCCTGTCTGAGGAGAACTGAAGACACCTGGAACTCTTATGGCTTTCCCAAAACCCAGGGCAGAAGGCCAGTGGAAGGTCCCACCACCTCCACACCAGCCTGGTTCATGTCTCTGAGGGCTGGCAGAGGCAAATGGTGACAAAGCAGAGGTGCTGGACAGAGGTGGCACATTGGGATTGGGAAGAGATGTGTCCCATCCTGGTCATGCCCTCCTGCAGCTCCTGTGACAGCCTTACAGATGGGGATGGAAAGGCTGCCAGAGCTCCCTCTCCTCACCATTCTCCTCCTCTGGGGGTGGAAAGATCTCCAGAGCTGCCTCCCCTCCACCTCCTCCTCCTCCTCCTCTGGGGGCTGAAGGTTCTCCAGAACTGCTCCCATGTCGCAATCCCACCCCAGGAGGGTCGTTAAAGCCTCGCAGGAAACGTCGCGCATTTTTTCCTTTGCTATTCGTGCCCTTTTCTCTCAGGGACAATAAAGGTTCCCAGCGCTGGGTTGAAGCTCGTTTGCAACAACGAGCTCCTTCCTATCGCTCCAGGAGCCAGCAGGAGCCCAGACGTTGAGGAAACTGGGGATAATTAACTGGAATTGTACTGGGAAAAAGAAAAAAAAGAAGACTGAAGGCTGTTTTGACCCACTGATGGGATGGTTAAGCCATCAAGGGAATTCTTGTTCGGAGTGTCGTTGATGTTTAGAGGAAGAAGAAGGTTTTCCCTGTAAATGGAGTTTTGGCTCTGGGGTCCCCTTTTGGAGTTCGCTCCTAAAAAACCCCTCCCCGAGCCCTAATGACAATAACACAGATTCCCTCTGCACTAAAACTCTTCGGGATGGCAAAGCTCAAAAAGCAAAAGCTTTCCTAAGCAGCCTGGCTTTTCTTTCCCCCTAAATGATGTGTCTAATTGATCTCTGTGGTCAGGCCTCCTAATTCCGTGAGCCAGGGGGGCTCTGGGCAGGCTGTAAACAGGACTTGGCTCCTCAGCCGGGACTGGAAGTGCTCGAGGCTCTGAGCTCACACGTGTAGGTGGGCAGACAGCACGGCCACGCTTTAATAGCTCTGGGACCTCTCTCAGGGAGCACTGACTTGGCTTTGGACGTGCCCCAAGGCTTGTGGGCTCCGAAGGAACATCTGGCATCGCCCCTGGACAGGACAGGCAGAGCTCTGAGGAATCTCCCCACTGCTGTTGGCTGCACATGTTGGCTCAGCAGCTCCACAGAAAGGCACATCTTGGGTTATGAATGATGACATTTGTGTGTCACTCACACAGGAGTGACCCAGAGGGGGGTCTGGGGTCCTCACCCACACAGCAGTGACCCAGAGGGGAGTCTGAGCTCCTCAGACTGGCCACCAACTCGCACAGGCCTTGTGGCATCATCTTCAAAACAACATCAACACTTCCATTCTTCCTTTTGGTGGGGAAGACCCCCAAAACTTGACAATATTCCCACCTAATGCCACCAGGCCACTGACACCTCTGGGACAGAGAGTGCAGCCAAAGCCACAACAGAGGGCAGGCAGAAAGGGACCCATTTGGCTGGAGACTCCAGAGACAGCCTTGTTTTTCAGGGAGAGCCAAGGGATGGAGCCTCCATGCATGGAGACAGAGCTGGGCTTTCTGTGGGCGCAGCCCAGAGGAGCCACAGGGAAGGTCTGGGTGGCACAGCTCGTCTGGAGTGGTGAGTTCCCTTCCCCAGGAGCTCCAGCCACTGTGGCCAGACTGACCACAGAGCTGCCCTTTCCTGGGAATCTCAAGGGATCACTGGGAAAGGTTTTTATTGAGCAAACCTGCTGAGGCCTCCTGAACACACACAGCAAAAAGCTGTAGCTTTTAAATAAGTGTTGATTCAAGATCAATGCCAGTTCTGCTGACACTTCTCTCACTCTTTTGGCTGTTTGCCCCCTCCCCGTTGCCCTCTCCATGGTAATTTACAATTAAAAAAAACCCCCAAAAACCAAAACCCAAAAGGAAGATATCCAGGGGGATGGGACAGCTGGAAAGAAGCAGCCCCAGCCCCTGAGCAATCAGGTCTTTTCGGGACACTGAGGATCAAAGAGGTGCTGTGTAAAAAGGATCTTGGCAGCCAAGTGTTGGCAGCAGAGACCTTGTCCCTGCTGGAAATGAGATTTAACTTGTACAAAGAGGAAGAAAGGATCGATCCCACTGCAATAATCCACTGTCTCCAAACCCAACCCTTCAAAATGCCAAATAAAGGAGGGGGGGAATCAAGTACTAAATGCAATACTCTCTGTGTCATCTCAGAAGAGGCTACACACAGAAATTCAGTTTGAATATCAGTCATTTAACACTTGTGTGCAGAAATCTGGCTTTTTCTTATACAAGGGAAATGGGGGGGAAAAGCCTTTCTGAATGACAGTGAGAATTCTCCAGGGGAGGTGCTTTTTTCAGCTGCTGTGGAGTGAGGAGATTCATGGAGGGCACAAAGCACAGAGGGATAAAGGAGGCACCAGCAAATCCTCAGGGTTGTTCTCTAAAGTGTTCTTGTCATGTAAAATGAGAATATTGAATAAGAAAATGAGTCTCTTGTTATGACAGAGCCTTAATATCCCATCAAAATCATCCTTTCTCATCCTATTCTGCTTATCCCCCACTTGGGTTGGTCTTGGAGCTCAAGTAAGGAAGGAACCTCCTTCCTGGAACTGTTTTTCCTCCTTCATTGGCTCTTCCCAAAAGCTGGACCACAAAAGGCTTCCAAGCTCCTCAAGGAGGAGCAGAGAGTGACAAACCTTCCAGGGTTTGCCTGAGACACTCCACGGGTTTCTGTCAGGGCTAATTGGGGCTGTTGTGGGATGAACAGACAGGGATGTTCCCAAAGGGGTGGGGAAGGACAGGGATGGTCCTCAGGAGCACTTGGTGTGTCTCCAAAGAGAGACCTCCTGGGATGGGAAGCTGAGTTTTCCAGCAGAAATCAGAGACCTGTTGGGGAACAGCATCAACCCCTCAGCTCTCCTGCAAAGGGTCTCTCTCCCCACACAGCCCTCCAATGGCACACAGTGCTGGGGGAGCTGAGCTCCTCAAAGGGCCAGGCAAAACAATTAATGAAAGTGGGTCCAATTAAACAGCTGCACTGGTGGAACTGCTGGTTCATGGCTCGTGGAGAGGAGCCACTAGCTCCTAAACCCACTGATTTCCTGGCAGACCCTCAGCTCATCTTAAGGCCCATCTCTGCTCACACACAGCTTTTATTTTCTGAGCTTTGAGACATTACAGGCCACTGGCTGTGTCCAAAAATGCTGCTTCTTTGGACATCACTTATGAACTCAGAGGAAAATTCAACATCATCCAGACTATTGGGTTGTTTTGGGGATTTTTTTTTCTCACCCCTGGAGAAATGGAAAAATGGCTCACAAGGGATGGGAAGGTCTCCAGAAGGATGGAGGCTGGAGACCAATCCAACCCTCTGGAGTTCTCAAGGAAATATCAGCCCAGAAATCTCAAAGGAATGAACTGGCTCTGGAGATTTCTGGCAATTCCTTCTGCTGACCCCACCCAAAGCTGAAAAACAGCCTCAAAAGCAAAGCTACTCTTTTTCACAATATTTTTCTATGTAAAGATCTAAAGTCAGTTCTTAACTCATCCAAACTGCTCTTCCCATCCCAAGATTGCAAGGGCAGGATTCAGCCTGCTTGGGATGGTCACAGATAAAGTTTAATTCCACATGGAAATGAGAAGTTTGGTGCTCTATGTTTTTGTCATGCCCCTTCAATAAAGTCCAGTTGTGGCCAGCACAGCACTCAGGATGTTCCATTAACCTTTCCCCAAGCCAGGACACGTTGGGTGTGAGGGACACCAAGTTCCTGAGAACACAACAGCCAGAAAATCAGGAGAGTGGAATCCAAGAGCTCTCCCCAAACTCCAGCTGCCCTGTCTCTCTCCTGGACATCTTTGGGGTCTCTTCGAAGGTTTTCTGCAGAAGCCATTCCACCCTCCAGAGCTTCTTCCAGGAAAGCACACACAATTCCAGGAACCCCAGGCCTCAGGTGAACAAAGAGGGATGACCAAAGCTGACAAAGCAGGAGCCAAACTCCAAACTCTGAGTCTCTGCACACAAAGGCTCCTGCGAGGGCCAATATTTCCCGAGAAAATCAAATCCCAAGGCATGGCTTGGAGAGCAGAACTTCTGGAAAGAGCAAGGGACATGCCTAACCTTGTACACTCAGCAGAATCTGATCTCACTGCCTGAGGTCACTCCCTGGCTCTGAGGCACAGCTGGGAGTTGCTCCCAACACAGCGGGAAGAGAAGTTGTTTCTGGAGAGGTCCAAATTCCACTTCCAACTCTCCTCATAAAACAGGAGCTTTGGCCATGGAGTGCTGCAGGTGCCCCTTCCACTGCTTTTCTGCTTTTCTTTCCTTCTTTGGTTTTTCTTCCCAGCTGAGGTTTGTGGTGTCCTCTAGTGGAACTGGGAACAAATGGGATAAAAAGGTCAAAATGTGCAGGGCATGTGCAGGTTTCTACAACCCTTCAGCTCTTCATGGCTGAATCTGTGGGAATTCCTGCAGAACTGCACATGAAGGGCTGTTCCCACCCCCCTCCTGAGGGTGACCCACCACTGCAGACCATCTGCAGCACCACGAGTCACCCCGCAGAGAGAAAACCACAGCAGCACCTCTGCCATGATGGTTTGGATGAGGAGCTGCTGCTGCTCCTCAGGTTGTCCAGTCCACAGGAACAACATCCCTTGGTTTGTTGGAGCCTTTTGGCCTCCTCAGTGAAGGAGGTGGAGGCAGGTTTCAACTGGAGCTGGTTTGAGATGCTCAGGATCACCCTGGGATGGCAGGGACCGCTCTGGGATGGCAGGGAACACTCTGGGATGGCAGAGACCACTCTGGGATGGCAGGAAACACTCTGGGATAGCAGGGACCACTCTGGGATGGCAGGAAACACTCTGGGATCACAGGGATCACTCTGGGATGGCAGAGACCACTCTGGGATGGCAGGGACCACTCTGGGATGGCAGGGACTGCTCTGGGATCACAAAGAACACTCTGGGATGGCAGGGACCACTCAGAGATCACAGGGATCCCTCTGAGTTCCCACCAATCCTTCAGGCTCTTCCAGTGCTCCATCTGTTCCAAGATTTGCCTTCTGACAACACTCATGGACTGATGAAGCCACACGGTTTGTCTGGAGTTTAACTCCTTCCTCCCCTCTTTTCCCAGTAACCCCTCAAGCTCACAGAGAATTCCAGGTCTCAGGATTATTGTTCTATGGCTCCACCATGACCTTGCATGCTTTGGGCTTTCCACAGGCTCTTTATTGCTCTGTGCTGCAGAAGTTCTTCCCCACCCTGGCTGGTGGCCCTGGGTTGCTCTTGCTCCAAAGGAATTCATTGCCCAATGTTCAGCATTACTTTTTTTGTTTCAATGACATAATTCCCGGAGTGCTATTTAGAATTATGTAGAATTATTGCTCTCCAGACCTTCTCCATGTCCCTTTTGCACTCATCTCTTCCAGCAAAGGCACACACTCCTGTGGTGAGGCCTAAAACTCGTGTCCTGTCTGAGATTGGAATGTCCCTTCCAGGCCACAACTTCCCAGAGCACTTTGCTCTGTCCTGGTGCTATGGCTGAAAAAAGAGCTGCAGGATCCAGTGAAACATTTCATTTTCTTAATTACACTTGCTAACAACTACATGAAAAAACAATCCTGTGTCCTGGGCCTCCTCCACATGACAGAAAGCTCATGGATTTCTGGCCCAGGCTTGAGAAATGGTTTGCAAACTTCTGTTTGCTCCTAACTCAAGCTCAGTAATTACCTTTATAGTGAAAACAGCCCCAGGTCACAGTTTTCCAGACTCCAGAATGGACTCACAATGGACTTCTCTTGGAGTCCTGGAATTCCAGCAGACTCCACTCCCATCAGAGAACCTGTAGCAACTTCTGGAAGGTGAACCCCAACTGGTACCCCTTTGAAAGGCTGTTGTGGGTGACCCTGGAGGGAACAGCATGCACAGGGTGCTGATCTCTGCCTTTTCCTGGCTCTTCCAGGTCCTTTCCAGCTCTTCATTCCTTGTCCTGCTGGCTGCCTTGCCCTGTGGGAGCTCTGGCTCCTCACCCAGCACAGGGAGAAGCCAAGAGGGTTCCTTTGGAAGTGCTGCTGAAAGTCTGGTGGATCCAGGGATGGTCCTGAGGGGGTGGGGGTCCCAAATCCCCCAGGAACCAGCACCATCAGTTTGGGGTGGGAGGATCCCTCCTGAAGGATCTGAGACTGTGTGGAAAAAGGGAAAACTTTTACCGATGGACACTCCTAAGCATCAACCTGCCAGTGGGAAACCTTTCCAGCACAGAGGGGCAAATCCATCGTGTTCTGAGCCCTCTGTGTTTAGGGAGCTGGTGGAAGAATCAACTGAAAGGTTCACTCTCAGCAACACCTTTAAAATCTGGGACCCCACAGTCCTCCAGATCTTTCCACACTCTGTTGGATGAAATCCCACCAGTGGGCTGGGTACATTTCCAAGGAACTCCTGACTTCTGGGAAGGCATTACACAACTACACTGCAGCCATTCATGAGTTCAGCACTGGCCTGGTTCCTCCTCAAATCCACAACATTCTGCAAAGAAAACATTCTTTCCACTTCAAGCTTCTCCCTGCCCTGAGCCCAGGCTGGTTCAGGCACCCAATTTCTCTGTGCTTTACATCACCCCCCAGACATCACAAACAGGCCCAGTGAAGGGTTTCCATCATGGCAAAACAAATGCAACACCCAAACCATTTGGTTTCCCTCAGTTCTAGGTCTCTTTGGGCTTTTTTTTTCAGGCAAGAAATAAAGCAACTGTTCATATCCCCAGCCTTCCCTTTCGCTGCTGCTGGGAAAGGGTAGAAGTCCTTCCACTCACTGTTTTCCAAACTTTTCATATTTCCAATGAAAAGATGAGGCTGAGCTGGCGAATTCTTGTGTTCAACATCAAAAGGAACCACGAGCTGAAAGCCAGAGGGAAAAACTCTTGAGAGCTGGAGGTCAGAACATGAAATGGTTCCTATTTCAGGCCTTCCTGGCTGCAGGTGTTGAGTCCAGCAGGACCCTGAAGCTCCTGGCAGTCCTGGAGCTGCCTGGAGTGGCTGGACACACTTCCACCTGTGTGCAGGTGCCCCAGCCAAAGCCAAGCCCTGCACTCCTGACAGCACCTCAGCTCCGAGCCAAGGGCCAGATAAACAAAGTTCTCCCCCAGCAGGGGGAAGGGTTTGCTTTGGATGCAGAGAATGAATGTTATTCTTCAACAAAAAGCAAAGGAAAAGCCAGGGTGGGACTGAAAAAATACTGGTTTTCAAGTGGTTTGTTCTCTTCTCAGCTCCTGTTTAACCCTGGCTGAGCTGCCTGGCCCAAAAATTCCACCCTGGGGGAGGCAGTGATGCTTTGGGGACAACTCAGGTGCTCCAGATCAGAGGTGATGCTGCCACAACCCCCAAGTATTTCTGAATTTCAGTGAGACACCTGAAAATTCATCACTTTTTGATTTTCCCCACTAAACTGAGCAACTTCCAGCACACCCTGAGCCCTTTGTGAGGGCCTGGATTTTCCATTAGACTCAATAACCTCCATCTGCCCAGGAGAACTGCCAGGAATTCAACCAAACATGGACAATCAAGACCTTCAACATTTTGTTTTTAATCTCAGATGCAACAACATCTGGTTTGGAGAAATCCCATTTAAAGATATGTTGATGCCCCTTTGGAAAATGAGTGTTTTTAACAATTCTCCTCCTTCCAGATTTAATAGGTAACAGATACTCTCAGATATCTTCTCAAATATATCCATGAATTCCAGAGAAGTTTTTTGTTTGGATTTTAGAAACTCTGCCTTTTCCTCATGATCTGTAACTTCTGGGGCCAGTTAAGGAGAAGTAGATCACTCCATGTAGTATTTTTGCAACTAAAAACCCACTGAAAGCCACAAATTCTCTTCCTAAGATGGTATTTCCTTGAATCCAGGTCCTGTGCTAACATTGAGGATGGACACACTTCAGCTCTTTCCAAGGAGAGGGTGTTAGGAAGGATTTTAACACATTTTTGGAGGAAAGGATTGCAAATTTTATACTGAAATACCATATTTTTATTATTAATATTACATATTTATAATAATATTTTAATATTTCATATCAAATGATAATTTATTAGCTTTTTAGTGCCCCTTTAGCTCAGTGCAACTGGTTGACAGTGAGTTTCATTTCTGGCTTTCCTACATTGATGTTGTCTTTAACATCCCTCATGACTGAATTTCCAAGGACCTCCTTCATTCCAGATCCCTTGAGGAAGGTCCAAATCTTCTCCTCCTTTCCCATCACTGCTTTAAGTTATGTCCCCAGGGCTTGTTTTCGGAATAATTTCTATACCCACAACTGAACCTGCAGGTGACTCAGTTAAAACAGAAACATCCCCCAATTTGCTGAAGGATAAAAGGCCTCAGATTCCCCTGAGCAGGAGGAAAAGCTCTTTTTTCTCTGAATTTTCGCTCCTTCACTGTTCATACCCCTGAAATCGAGGTTGGATTTGCATTTCCCACTGCACTTCAATTCTGGCATCTTCAAGGAATTCTTGAATTTACAGAATAATTTTTAAATGCACAGAATAATCCTTAAATGTACAGAATAATTCTTAAATGTACAGAACACCTTTCTGAGATGTTTTGAGCTTGTGAAAACATTAAAGGGCTTTCTAAAAGTGACCCCTCAGTGCCACAGCACTGGAGAGATCGTTGAAAAAACACCTGGCATAGAAATATGTGTTAAAACTGAAGTCTATAAAGTTGTAATTTAAAAAAATAGGGGTTTCCTCCCCCATTTTCTTTAGCATTCCTGATTTTTCCAGCATTATTCTCCCAATCCCACCACTGGTCAGGGCTGGAATTAAATCTTTGACTGCCGTTAAGGATTAATAAACTGCAGATCCTTCAACACCCCCTGCCCAACTCTCACTCCAGAGCACACCAGGACTGAGCTCTTGAATTCCACAGGAGCCCAATAAACTCCCCAGTGTTTCCTCCCGGGGATTTGCTGGTCCATGGAGGCATTTTTGGGACTCAGCTCTCAGGGCATTTGCACCTTCAGCCATTAAGGAGTGAAAATTCCACGTGAACAAACAAAATTCCCCCTCCACACTCCCAGCCCTGCAGGATTTGCTGCTCCAAGAGCTCAGGATGGAACAAAACTCCAGCCAAGCCGAGCTCTGCCTGTCCCTGCCATGGACATTCCAGGGGGGAAAAGCCGAGGAGGGAGAGGATGAAGTTCTGGGAAAAGCTCCACTTCACCTGCTCCTGTTTATAGCACATTTTCCAAGGCCTGGGGAGTTTTTTAAGGATTCCATGGGATGAGGGGAGCTCTGGGAATGTTGGGATCCCAGCAGATATTCCTACACCAAAGGCCGGTGTGTGTTGCTGTGAGCCCGAGCTGCTCTTTGGGGTATTTTATTTCCCAGCTCCTTCAGCTCTCCCTCTGTCTCCCTCTCGTGGCCGCTGAGCAGAATTGTCACACCTGCGGTGGGGTGAGGAATTCCCAGCCTTCCAACATCTCCTCCCTGCACTTTCAGTGCTTCCTTTTAAATTATAAAACTGAAATTTTATTGCATTGAAATTTTCTCAGCACAGAGGAGAAATTTTTGTTTATTAAAAAAAAATCGCACAGGGATTCTTTGCTCTTCCATTTATTACTGCTCAGGTGAGGTGAAAGTTTAAGGAAGTTCCATTTGAGGATTTGTTTCCAGGGCCAGGACAGGGTTTATATAGTACAGAAATGGATATATAGTACATCTATAATATATAAAGTATATATTTATATATCCTATGTACGATACTGTATATATTGCATATGGAACAGATATTTATTTCTATTACATATAAATTATATATTTATACA